>CM060416.1:124831338-125305238 GCA_030545235.1 Helianthus tuberosus
ATCTGGGAATGTTTTAAAGTATGAAGAAATTCGCTGATTTTTTTTGGAGATTGATGGCGGTTACCATATAATTCGCTGATTTTTAGGAGTTTGATGGGTGGTTTTGAAACGGTTACCATATTTGAAATGTTGGAAAAGTCACTATTGCCCTTCAATTTTTACATAAGGTCCTTCTAATTAAAACACAATTTACATTTTATACCCTATTGATCTCAACCATTAGATCAAATATCCAATGGTTTAAAACACTTCTTACCCTTCTTACATTTTAGACACTTTTTACCATATCCCTACCCCCATTATAATAAAGGAATAATGGAATTTAATAATCCCAACTTTCACCAGTTGGCCGGCAACGGTCCCACCTTTAAAAATAGCCACTGGCGGTCCCAACTTTTGACATTTTGTAAAACATTGGACCCCGTGTATTAGAAACCGACTGTTTTACCCTAAAATTATCTATAAGAGATAGTTGTCGGGTCGGGTCTGATCATGTAAAACCAGTAAACATAAAATTATAGATAATTTTAGGGTAAAACAGTCGGTTTCTAATACACGGGGTCCAATGTTTTACAAAATGTCAAAAGTTGGGACCGCCAGTGGCTATTTTTAAAGGTGGGTCCGTTGCCGGCCAACTGGTGAAAGTTGGGATTATTAAATTCCATTATTCCTATAATAAATTATTGGTCTAACTAGAGTACCTGATTTAAAAAAAAAAAAAAATACAGCCACTGATTTGGCTTTAGTTGTATCCAAGAAACCAACAATTAGCAGCAATCAAATAGACATAACCCATGACTCCCATCAATAATACTAATTCTTTGAAAATTTCATCTCTTAACATCAAAGAGTATCAAAATGATGCTGCTTTAGGTCATGTATGCACTATAATTACACAATCTTAAACTTGATTTATGTTATTTTAACATCCAAAAATTTGGAGGAAAAAAAAAAGACAGACCTGCTCAACTTTTATATGGAATGCTTCCAGCCTTGACTTGAGAACAGCTGCAATGTCATATTACGATGAATTGTAAGTTCTCTAGCGAACAATAATTTAAAAAAAAAAAAACATTGGGTCACAAAACACACCTTAAGTAAACTCACTTAAGTACTTAACAACTATAGACAGTCATTAAACTTTTCATGTCTAAGATAACAATCTTTCTTTAATATCTAATTCTTATTCCAGAGTATTTAGGGTTGAAATTGAACAATATACCTCCATAAAGTTGCAAATCAATTTGATTACTTCCGATGTAAATCAAAATAAGGATCTTGACTGCTTAACCTACAAAGATTAAAACCATTTCAGTGTAGTCATCATTAACTTCCCAGAAAAAATTACTTCTTCACAAATTGCAAAACCATGAATTACAATTTCTATTAATATATATTTTTATTAAACAATTACTATTTATGAAATTATGAATATAGGGGGAGGTTCATTTGAGAAGAAAATTAAATTGAGAAGAAAAAGAACAAAGGGTACAATTGTAAAATATTAAATACTTTTTTTTACATCTCATTTATTATTATCTTTGACTAATTAATTAGTCATAAAGACTATTGTTCTTCACACTAATTTTTTTGCCTACACACATCAAAATTTATCCTACACGTTTTGAAAATTTATCCTACATATATTGAAATTTATCATACACAACTCGTAATTCATCCTACACACCTCGTAATTTATCCTACACTAAAATTAAATATTTATCATCATTATATTTTCTTTGAACAAAAAAACAAACAGATAGCATATCGATGATGAGTTGATGCCATGACAAATTCATCTAATCAAAGCCCTGTACAAATTATTTTTGGCATATGAACCCTAATTGAAGTATTAAAGAAAAATTATATAGAAGAACAAAATATCTAAACTAATGAAATGGAAGACTGGACAGATTATTAATTAATTCTAGTAATAACAACCCCCAAAATACAACTGATCAAACTAAAAATAAAAAAGAGAGAGATTATTAAGTTGAGTAGCCAACAACACAATACCCTCAACAGCTTATAAAACGTCTGCAAAAAAAATTACATCCTATACATAATATTATGACAATAATCAACATACAAGAACTGTTAGACCAAAATGAAAGGGAGGCCGACTCATACAGTTTTCACAATACAGTAAAACCTCTATAAATTAATAACCTCGATAAAATTAATAATTTGTCCAGTACCAACTTGGGACCAGCACAAAATTGGACCCCAATCGATAAAATAATAAGATAATAACTTTTTTGAAACCCCAATGTATATATATTGGTCCTAACGAAACTATAAATAATAATGACTAAAAGATTCCAAATTCTAAGATTGTCTAGTAAAAAATTAATCTGTAGTCACTTGTTTTTTTGTTGAACTTAAAATCTATATTGAGTTCATCTTTAAATCTCCTCATTATACTTAAGAATTGGGGCTCGTATTGCAACAAATTCAATTGGTACATTGGACTTGGAAATTTAAAGATTATACGTAAAACTACTTTAAATTAATAAATTATTAATTTATCGATATAATATTATCTCGCTAAATTAATAAAATATCTCGGTCCCAACATTATTAATTTATAGAGGTTTTACTGTATGTAGGAGTCCTAGCATCAAGGAAACTTAGCAGTCAAGTTAACAGTAGTATATATAGGGTCGAGAGTCTTGTTATTTTATTGTATTCAACTTTTCAATATTAATAAAAAGAGTCGCTAAAAGTGTTTAGCAAGTTCCGAGTTTACGGGTTGGGTTTCAAGGCCACAAGTCATCAGTTTGGTCTGTTTTAAACCAGGCAGTGCATATACAATCCTAACTATATGAAGATTTTAGATCGAGCCAAAACATGGTTTGTGGCCATAACAATATTAAAAGTTTGTATGGGTTGACCAAAAAAGATTCTGACGGTCGCTTTGTTATACAAGAAAATGATTTTTTTTGGTAAATTAAACAAAAAGTAAATGTAAAAGACGATCACTTTCAAACCACAGTTAAATAAAATAACAAAACATTATGAAAAATTAGTACCCAACATAAATATTAACAATTAGCAAAGAAATGTTTGTGGGTCAGATCGATACAACCAGTTTCTACCCGTATTAAAAATGACTCATTTCTACCCAAAAAAATGAGTCACCATGTAACTACTCAATAAAAAAATATGTCGAATTTCATCACCACTAAAAAGGATTCATATGAAGTTATGAACCAACCGAAAAGCATAGTTGTCGAATGCACAAAGGGTGAGCCTTGGTCCTAGGCTCATAGCATAAACAAACAAACCATTTTAGAAGTTTTAGGGTTGCTCCAGGACATTTTTGGATGTTTCAGGCCAGTTTGGCCAGAACTTGCAAAAGTTTGCTGGATTTACATGATCTCACCAGAAACTGCCAAAGCGCCTGGCCAGGTTGCACCTTGACAACTATGCCGAAACATACCAAAATTATATCCTGGTATTATTGTCATTTATCCATGACATACCTAAAGTAAGCAATAGCCAAAGAAGAGCCTTTAACTTTGAATCGGTTCTAGGCCCGAAAGAGTTGTTTTCTTTAATCCTTGCTCAATTGTCTAGCTTGACAAACTGTTTGAGATCTCCATAAGAGAGTGTTTCTACATTTTTCCTTCTAACCTCACTTAGAGCATGCTTTTTGTCCAAAGGCGTTATACCCACTTGGCATATTCAAAATCAAACAGAATTTTAGGGTCTGATCCGTCTTTAAAGATATTCACCGAAACAGCTATGGCCGACTTGACTTTATTGCTTAAAGTTGACTGTGTTGAAGCATCAGAAGCTGCCCCACCTTTACCTTTCTTGGCTTTACATTTTGAATCTGAAGAAATTGCACCTCAAAAAAGATTAGCTTCATCTACTATACGTTTTGAATGCTTTTCTAAATTAGTTATTTAATAAATTTAAGTAAGTGACCTACCTGCTTGCTGTAAGTTGTCTGAGTTTGAACAACTCTGCTAGCTGTCATCATCATCATATGGTTCCACAACATTACTATTGTCATACCATGTGATTCTTGAAAATCACTCACGCCTTACTGTTTTTTTTACCGACCACGTCATCCATGTGAATTAACATCCCACGCCCTCATCTGAACCAATACAGGTTAAATCATCATCATTATCTTAAATAGTTCCTCCCCATGCCATTTGAGTGATAACTAATGACCAAGAATCCACGTTTTTTAGGCAGAAGGCCATATGCGTTATGCATTCAGTGTCTTCTGACCATCCATTCCGTGGTGGTATAAGATTACTTTCCACTGATCATGCCTAAAGGACTTTGCAAGTATTTAAATATCACATGGTCCACCTGCAAAAATCTTAATATTAATTTATTATACTACGAAGTCGCCAAATGTCAATATGGAGGATATAATATTGCTATTTATTGATCATATCAACTTCAGAGCTATACGTATAAAATGTCTACATTATGACAAAGGTAAACAACATTATGATCACCATAGCTTTATATATGGTTTTAATAACTTAGTCCTTTTATTTTAACAATTTGTCTAATCATATGATAAAATATCCTAAACAGTTTATCAATTAAGAATCCATCAAATGATCAACAATAAGAAATGACAGATCTCAAACATGGCACTCCAGCTGCTGACATGACAAAGCTTAAGGTGGCGTATGGTTTGTTGTCTGGAAACACTAGCTACAGCCATATATGTTTTGGAAGAGTACAAAGTGGTTTTATAAAACCACTCTCTTAGATGAATGTAAAAAGGTCATGATTTCATGGGTCTTCTTATCAACAAAACACATCTAAGTCTCATTCACATTCCACATTCCTACACCCTTAAGCCTTTTAGGCTTTCTTAAGGGAAACCAAAAGCTATATTTTCGTCAGCATGAATTAGTTACAGAACCACCTAAATGAGATGTGTTTAAATACTAAGCTATAAATAATTTTCCAAATATGTGGTTTATTAGTACACAACAATGTGTCACAGCAATTTCCAATTTAAAAGGTAAAGGGCATCTACTGAAATTTAGTATAAACATAAAGGACGAAAAGTGTAATTTACCCCTACTAATATTTCTAACATAAAAAGATAAACATCAGTAATTCATAGTTGATTGAATCGATGAACTTATCAAAAACATACATATGTATTTATGATTCATGATATCGAACAAAATATGATGGAATGTAAGATACAAATGCAAAGCATGTAGATAGCTTGAAAATGAGGAAGTGGTGCCACTGCTTGTTTTACATAAGTAACATACTAAAAGCTCAGGTGAGGTACAATTAAGGATAGCCTATAGGTATCTTTGTTGCTGCAAATATGCAGCAGTTGGACTTATACCACCCATCTCTCAGTTCAATTTGGAAAAACTTTACTTCCCTATGGCATTTGTCCTCAATTGACCAAGTGGTTTTTCTTACCAATTTCACCAACCTTTTTTTAATAAAATTATGAACAACAAATGTGATTAATTTGATGACAAATTAACATGCTTGACAAAACAAAACAAAATCAAATAAAACCCATAGAATTCTTGACGATTAATGCGTAACGTTTTTTACAAAAAATGATTATCAAAGCAGGTTTCTAACCTTTTCTTTTGTATAAACTTGACTTTATTTTAACATACCACATACGCATTTGCATAAATGTGAAGCAGGAGATGGACCCTTCTCTTGTACCAATCAAGCACCTTGATAAACTACATTCTAACATCAGCTTTTTTTATTTTTAAATGCTGTATTAATTAAAGTGGTCATATATTGAAAAAAAAATAATAAAGAAAACTGAATAAAAAATTATTATAATCTCTCATTGATAAAGAGTGTGGATGGGTTAATGCTTGAAATAGCAGCATTAACTGATGATGTGTCTAACCAAAGGTGGGCCCCTCGAGCAGATAAGCTGAAGAACAGAATGGTCAAGTAAAATAGCATTCATATTACTGTAATACAATTCTTATAAATGTCATGGGGCGAGTAATAGGTCAAAAAGAGTAACTTTGTAGCGGTTGTGTCAGGTCACAGGTGGGGTTGGGTTTACGAGCAAACAAAATTAGTATTGTAACATGAAAAAGAGATATAGTAGATATTAACGGAACTTGCAAACGAACTTACTGTTATGTTGGAATACTCGAATCGTAGCACCAGAATCGGAACATTGCCCTCAGTTCCATAATCAACATACTACACAAGATGCCACAGTGTTAACAATAAGAATCCATTAAATGCATACAGTTAATTCCCTAGATAAGACGCCCACTAACAAGTATGAAATTTTAGCTAATCTTTCATGTATTTTTATGCACAGGTGAGATTTATTCATTCATGATTCAAATGCTTCGTTCTTTGATGTAAACCACGAATTAAAATGTTAGTAAACAAGACAATTAAAATATCCTCATGTTCTCATTAAAAGTGTTTTGTTGTTCAGCATTACACAAGCTTAGAAGTCTATTATAAATTCTTCATGAAGGAGAATGATCATGCTTTCTAATATTTATCAAGTATAACCTTTTAAAGGATTATGCGAGGGGCTGCTTAAGGCTGGCAAATCGTGTCTTAACAGGTTTAACAGGTTTCTGACGGCGCGCACAACTTAAGTTTCAAACATGATTACAACTCGTTTAACTACTTTCTACCTCATGTTTATAAAATAGTTTTATGTTTTATGTACAAAGATGAATAAATGATAGATCCTAACATTGTAATTTTAATTATTTTAAAAATTAAAAAGTCAAAGGGTGTATTTTTCAGTCAAACAGGTCTAATCGTGTCTTAACAGGTACCCAATTGCCAGCGGCTGCTCGCTCCTAGTGGCCTAAAGGTCACTGGTCCAAGTTATGGGAAAAACCTTTTTACTATATGCATTACTCCCTTTAATTCAGGTTTTGAATCCCTTTTTATTGATAAGATGGTATATTAACACTAGGGTGCTAAAGTGTTCATAAATACTTCACTAATAAACGCATAACGTTTATAAACTACCCGGATTTTAATAACTAAAGGACCACACTACTAGACCTAATTTCTCTGATGTGTAACAGCTAGCAGCTAAACATAATAGATTATTAACTGTATGAACAGTGAATTTTAAAAAGAATCCAGTAAATGAGAAAAGAAAAGGATAAAGTTAAACTGTACCTTTTGAGAAATAAATTACTGCAACAAGATCATAGCATTAGTGGAGCATACTCTTGATCCTTCATCGGTGTTTTCAGTTGTTTCAAAAGCGCGTATATTTCACTACAGTTCAAATGCAAGTCATCCCCCGAAACAAACAAGTGTGTACTCTCTCCCAGCTTAATCCAACTGCATCCGGGGTGCTTTTTAACGCCCTTCTCTTTCATAGTCCTTCTAACTAACTTCACTTGGTCCCACCGCCCCGAAGCCGCATATATATTAGAAAGCAACACAAACGAAGCCGAACTTTCGGGCTCCAAATTCGACAGTTCATCGCTCGCACGTTTTCCTCGTATTTCATCACCATGTATTCTACATGCCCCGAGAAACGTAGCCCAGATCATAGCAGTTGGTTTAAATTTTAATTTGTCGATAATTTCCTCGGCCTCCTTGAGATAACCCCACCTTCCGAGAAGATCGATCATACATGAAATATGATCCATACGTGGTTCGATCTTGTAGTGGTTAATCATAGAGTCGAAAATACGACGTCCTTCGGTTACTTTTCCTGCGTGACTGCAAGCGGTGAGTACTCCAAGAAACGTGATGTCATCGGGCTTTATATTTGACTTTGACTCACTCATTTCGTTAAAGATCCGTAGTGCGTCTTCCGCGTACCCGTTTTTCGCATAACCGACAATCATCGAGTTCCATGTGATGACATCTTTTTTGTTAATTATTTCGTTAAAGACTTGCGAAGCACTTGCGATGTCCCCACATTTAGCGTACATGTCCACGAGAGCACTGCAAGTCAACTCATCTGAGTCAAAACCCGTGTGGAAAACAAGCGAGTGGACCACATGACCGTCTTGTAAAGACGCTAATGCTGCACATGCTTTAAGAACGCTAACAAACGTCGCTTGATCAGGCATTATATTGTTTCTCCTCATTTGTTGGTATATTTCCAACGCGTTGTCACTGCAATCGTTTTGAGCAAGTCCCGATAAAACGGCAGTCCACATAACCGTGCTTTTCGGGTCTGGCAACTCTGAGTAGACAACCAAAGCATCTGCCGGGACCCGCGTGTTAAAATACATGCCCAAAAGAGACACCGCCAAGAATTCATCATCGTAACTAGAAAAACCGTATTTTATAACAAAATTGTGAATTTGTCTTCCGAGAGTCAATTTGGAAGGTTCATTGCAGCCATCCAATAAGCTTGCTAATGTAACCTCCGATGGGTTTAACAATCCTCCATATAGCATATCTTTAAACAAACTTATAGCTAACGTAACGGAATTTTGAACAACAAACCCACCAATTAAAGCGTTAGTAGAAGCTACGCTTTTCACCGGCATGGAACTATAGATTTTTTGTGCGTCCGAAACGACCCCGCATTTAGAATACATATCAAGAAGAGAGCTTCCGGAATAAAGGCTGGTTTCCATATTTAACTTAACTAAAAGTGAATGCAATTGTATTCCTTTGGTGATAGATTGGACATTTGCACAAGCACTGAGTAAACTAGCAAAACATACCTCATCGGGGGTAATAGCGTCTTTTCGCATCCTCTGAAACATGCTAAACGCCTTGTTTTCTTCTTCTTCCTGCACAAACCCGACTATCATTGCATTCCAAGAAACATTATCACGATTCTTTATCATGTTAAATTGTTTTATAGCATCGTGTAGAGAACTCGACTTTGCGTACATATCTACCAATGCATTTCCCACAAATAAGTTCATGTTGAACTTGTATTTGACGACAAGTGAATGCAACTGCTTCCCTAATTCAACACTTTTCAAAGAAGCAGACGCGCTCAAAACACTAGTGTAAGTATATTCATCCGGTATGAAGCCAGAATGTCTCATGTTTAAGAACAGACTAATTACTTCATCAGCGTTTCTATTTTGTGCGTAACCTCCGAGCATTGTGTTCCATAAAACAGTGTTTTTGTCGTCTAATGCATCAAAGACACTCCTCGCAAAACACAATTCTTGACACTTTGAGTACATGTTGATCAAAGAACTTCCAACATAAACATTGGAAAACAACCCTTGTTTGGTTGCTAACGTGTGAACTTGTGAACCGCAATCAAGATCAGATGTACTCGCAATGGCGCTTAAAACACTTCCTAGTGTGGATCGAGTCGGTTTAATCCCGTATCTAGTCATACTTTTGAAATAATCGATAGCCATATGGTAACAACCGTCCCGAGCATGCCCTGAGATCATGACATTCCATGCTACAACATTTGGATCACGCATTTTATCGAACAACTGGCGTGCGTCATTGAAACGCCCTGATTCAATACACGCGCTAATGACAGTTACAAATGCTACTTGATCTGGTATATGACCTACTTTCAACATATCCTTAAATAACGTTATCGCCTTGTCAGGGAGACCACCTTTAACATAACCAGCAATCATCGCGGTCCACGAAACCGTATCCGCGTACACGCACCCATCAAATATCTTTGATGCATCATCTACAAGGCCACATTTCGCATACATGTCAATAAGCGATCCTTCACAAAACGAATCACACACGAACCCCATTTTCACAACATGACAATGCACCGCCTTACCCAACACAATATCCGTCAATCTTGCACAAACCGATAAAACAATGGCATAAGTAAACTGATTCGGATCAACCCCAGAAGCACGCATAGACCCAAAGAGCCGTAAAACATATTCCAACATTCCCTGTCTCGAATACATCGATAAAACCGAGTTCCACGCCAGCGTATCTCGTCGTTCCAAACGGTCAAAACTCTTCTGAGCAAACACAATGTTGCCACATTTAGCGTGCAAATCGACAATGGCATTGCCAAGTTTACCTATGGAATCGAATCCCAGTGTCAAGCTTTGGGCATGGATGAGGTTAACGGCTCTGGAAGCTTGTTTAACTCTTTGAGGCATTTCGTCGAACACTTGGCGGGTCTGAATTTGTTTGCAGTGTTGAAGACATATTCTCAACAACCTGGAGTATGCTTGTTCATTGTGAATCATATTGGGTTGGTAGATTGAAACCTGGTGGGTTAATTGTTGCTGCAAATTAGGTACACTGGCTCTGCAAACACTAAAAAACGGATTTTTGAGACTTCAAAAGAAGAAAATGAAAAGAAATACAGGAACAAGAATATAAAAGAACAAGATTTATCCGTAATATGTGTACCTTTTCACAAGAAAACTCAACACTACATTTGCTTCCAACCTCAAACATGCTCCCAGGAGCAATGAGTTCAAACTTTCTCATGAATCTGCAATCTGACAAATTAAGTCAGAGACTCAGAGTTAACATTAACATAAGCGGCCCAAGAAGTTCTCCAAAGCCCAACTTACTGAGTCCACTTTTCTTACAAATAGTTGTACTGGGTTACACCAGACGGTTCAACCAGGTTGACTAGTTAACCATATAATTCCATAAAAATACAATTTCAACTCAAAAAATAATATAAAACTACATGTTACCATACTCGAAAATCATTTTTTTCAACAAAGTCTTATTAAATAAATGTCTACAATATGTTTATAGCGTTGAAGTGTTGAATGCATTAAGTTTACGATCGCTTAAAAGATGAAATTCATTGTTTATCGTTATTTTAAACTCAAAAATTTAACATGGGATTAAACCAGTATGAACCGGTATTACCGGATATACTTGCGGTATGAATACAATATCGGTAATTTATTATTAAGCAACCCAAAACACTTAAAAAAAGAAACAAATATGAACACCACGCAAACTCTCGTGATCCCCTTGAAGAATTAGGAAAATGCGATATAACTCCAATAACATGACTTTGAGGAGTTGGTGTATATAGGGATGAGATCATTACCGATATCGAAAAACGTCAAATATGGGTGCCGGTACCAGTATTTGAAGGTAGAATCCGGTAAAATACCGATACCGTATTGAACCGGTACCAAACTGAAAGTACCGATATCGAAAACGTCAAAAAGTGGGCACTTAATCCTTACCGAAAATAATTTGGTACAGAAAATTCGGTACCGGTACCCAGTACCATATATGCTCATCCTAATGTATAGTGTGCTACCACATGAGACTTTCATGTTTGATTTTCATATTCCATATTTGGATATTATTCTACTTTAATACACGTACTATAGAACTTCTAAATAATTTCATATTTATAAAAACTAAAGTTTAACATAAAAAGTGAATTATTCAGTTATTAAAACTATATTTACTGTGTTGTTTGAAAGTAAATTTACTGTCATATCAAAATCCAAGGTTTGAGTAAATGTGATAAAATGATAATCTATGGTTGGTAATCCACTAAAGCAAGTTCGGATTAAAACATGTTTCTATAATCGGGTCGATTAGATTCAGTTTTTTACTAGTTCATTTTATTTGAATAATACATTTTGTAACTCTTAAAACCAAAACCAAATTGATGCAATGATACACAATTGATTTGGTTAGGGATGTCATTTTTTACATATTTAGGCGCGTTGATATTTCTGCTAAGAAAAAGGCACCCGTTAATTTCTTAACTGACCCGTTGGAAGAAAGATCTACCCTTCAACCAGCTGACATTCTGGTCTTTAGATGGGTAGGTGGAAAACATGCATGTGTGGATCGGGTTTCCCCGCTTGTGGGCTTAGGGGGGTAACGATTTCACGGTGGGTTAGGCTGCTTTAAAGGCTGCTTCGGGTAAAGTGACCAAACATGAGAAAGCGTGTGTTGACAACCAGCACGTGTTCATCCCATTTGCTTTTGATACTTTTGGTTTCCTGGCGTCAAATGTTGTGGACCTTCTTAGTCGAGTTCAAAGGGTCATGCATGTGTTATGACCCCGGGATCTATGGACATAGTTTTTAAAAGACTTAGTTTTGCTATTCAAAAAGGGGTAGCGGCGCAACTTATTGCCCGTTTACCATCTATCTCGATGTAAATTCATAACACGATAATTTACAAGGATTTAATTCGAAAAAAATAGATCTAAACCTATCAATATTTGGTTTGATGTTATATAATTAAAGTATGTGATTATTTAAAAAAAATTGATGCCGAACAAAACCAAATTATACAAACAGCTTTGGTTCACGGTTTAGGTTTATTGAATAATTATATATTATACTAGTTTAAGTACCCGTGCATTACACGGGTGATCTTACATTAACGTATCATTACTAAGATAAATATTAAATTACAATAAATTGAAAGAAATCAATACAAAAATGAGTTAACGTTGTCCTACGTGTTAGGTTTCACATACTATATACATAGAACAACCAATGTTTATGTTTTATTATTATAACTTTGTATTAATATATAAAAATATCAACATTACATCAACTTTTTATATTACATGTATAAAGTACATTATATATTATGAAACGGGTTCAGGAGAAAACGCTCAAAAGTGTGAGAACGGTGAGAACGCATCCTAGCCCAACACGTGTCACGCCGCTTGAAAAATGGGCGGAGGAGTTTTTTTGTCCTTTCATCTTCTGCTTTTCCAGTTCCGTTTTTCCCAATATTGTTTTAATTTTTGGTTTTTAAGATTTTTGGCGTTAACCAAATTCAATAATTAATGGCGTTTTAATGGTTTCATTGTATTAACATTTTGGCGTTTATAGCGTTTTTTGCGTTTATTCAAATCCTATGCCATTGGAACCCAGGGGGTCAGGAAATCTATTTGAATGGCGTTTTTCAAGGCGTTTTAAACAAGATGGCCCATTTGTTCTATTATTTTTATAAACATTTTGGCGTTTGTGGTATCTTGGCGTTTTACTATTGTTAGATTATATTTCAACCACAGGAAAAAAAAATACAAGCGAAGAAAATAAATTAAAAATCCTAATCGGATCTCTCTTCACAATCTTCATTGTTATCAGTCTCTCTTTTCTTTAACCAAATATATGGCGTTTTATGTAAAACTTAACAAACCCATCGGTTTGATTATTTTGTCTACTCGTCTGTTGAACTGGGTTTTTTTTATGTTTGGGGACATAGATCTATGACGTGTGTGTGAGTTTTTTACTTTTTCTTTATCTTGATCTTCATCTTAATAATCAGCCCACTCTTTAGTATCATTGATCTCTTCTCCTCATCCAAACCTTATTCAAGAACAAAAAATACAAAATGCCATATGACTGGCATCAACATCTTTTTCTTGAATTTTTGTCCATCTCATGCAGCAAAATCTTTCTGAGTTACTCCCCTCTTATAACAATTCATTCAGTGAAACTTCACGAAGAACAATTCTGAATATCTAAGAAAGCATATTAGCTATCTTTGATTTTTTTTTTTTTTTTTGCGTTTTACAGTGAGTGGTATTTAGTAGTATTGGCGTTTGTTTTTTTGGTTTGATCAAATGGAAGTTGCTGAGACGTATCATTTTATAGGATGTCTTTTGAGTTACTGTTTGTAATTATTGTTTTTTATAAGCTTTATCTCTGAAGTCTGTAACATGTCTCATCTTTCAAGTTTGGCGTTTTAGATTCTAATATAATAAATTTTCCCTATCTTCTGTATTACTGATTTGTATTTACTGTTTATAGTTACATTTCCAAGTTTGCTTTTTATTTTTTATTTATATTTTTTTGGTTTTTTATAATACTTTTTCAAAGTAATTTTATTATAGTTTGAGAGTTTTTGGGGGCGTTTAACGGGATGATATCGTTTATACAAGCATTTTGGCTGTTTTGGCGTTTTTATTATATATGGCTTTTTTATTATATAACAATCATCTGAAAAGGAAAATAAAAAAAAGGATACATAAACAATTGATCTTCAAAATCTTCACTGTCACCAGTCTCTTTCTTCTTTTTTGAATCATGTTAACTGGCTGGTTCGACTTTCGTATGATTCATTTTCTTTTTTTGTTTTTCAAGTAGTTTTTTTGTGTGGCTGTTTGGAAGCACACAGTCTGACATCAGCATCTTTTTCTTGAATATTTATCCATCTCATGCAGCAAAATGTTATTGAGTTTAGACCCTTTTCATGCAACAATCTTGAATTTTACAATGAACGATGTTTGATTTTTTTTAACTTTTTTTGGCGTTTTACCGATAAATAGAATGCCGCGAAATAAGAGCATCTTAAACCTCAAAATTTGATTATGCTAAAATCAATAATGTTTTGCTGTATGAGATGGACAACGTTGTTAATCCTCGGTTAAGAAAGATAACTGACAATGTTGTCCACCCCATACAACTAAACTTTATTGACAACAAACCTCAATAATGTTTTTGTATCTTTTGGCGTTATAAATTGGATGGAAGTTGATGATAAGTCAATAAGATTTTACTAAATGAAATGGACAATATCCTCAGTTAAGGATTTTGTCCATTTCATTTAGCGAAATCTTACAGGCAACCAAACTGAATTTCAAAAAAAAAATGTAAGACCCTAACACATTTAACCTAAAAACGACGCAGCGGAAATACGAGTCTTAAAATTTCTTTCTTTATAACTGTTCTAACATACTTGAAAACCGATTTAAAAGACTTTTTTAAATAAGTACATTATTCATCCTTAGTTAATGTAACCTTTATAACATATGAATACAACCCACGTGACCACTTCTCCGTACAATCCATGATTTTCAACTCGATCCTCGTCCACTTGTCCCTCATGATGGTAATATTGATCCGAATAACCTGCCGTCACCATATATAACTAACACATTAGTAAATGGTGACATCATACATAATTAATGAATATATAAACAATCATAGCATTATATCTGTGTATTCTACTCCGTTAAGATGTTCTTCCGAATTCGTTCTTTACACCGGGCCTCCAATCACTGAGAGCCCAACACTTACATACCTGCACTTTCATTTCATTCTCATAGATAACTCAGTTAGTATCATCAATACTCGTATATATTAAAACCATACATACCTTCACACGAATCTCACTCATTCGGAAACATTTGGTTTATTAACACGCATGTGTCTTATCTAACCAAACTCCTTAAAAGATAATAATCATACATAATACATAATACATGCATACATCCCTACCCAAACTCTTTCATACAACTTACATGCTTACATATTCATTCTAACAATCTTAACCACAAACATCTATACACATGTATACGTCTCGTACACACTAGTCTACGTACATACTTACATACCAGCATACCTATCTACATACATGCATAAATTCATACATACCTACTTACATACATAAAAACATATATATATATATACACACATACATATCCACATACGTACATAGGTTCATACATACCTACCTACATACATATAAACATACATACTCATAAAACGTAAGTTAAATTAGTCATACGTAGCTTAAAACACATTTAAACGAGTTCCCAAGACAAAACGAGACCAATAAACAACTTTGGCCACATTATGCACCCATCGCGTCGCGCGACGGCCACATGGTAACAATCGGCGCCACTAGGCGCCGATTCAGCGCACCACAGAAGGTAAATAACAATTGGCGCACTAGGTATCACACCCCAACCGATGGCGGAATCATCGGGGCGTGGCACTAGGCGAATCAGATTGCTCAAGAGAATCCATAACAACTATATTGCGACAATATTCAATACATTCGTTATCCCATACTAACAAATAATACAATCACAGAAGTTATCACATATATCTTGTCCTCTCGAGCAATACAAATCCGGCAACCTAGATTTTAGTTGAGTTTCTAGACTTCCTAGCTTGATTTGATATAGTCTGCGATCTAACCTGCAACATACGTTAAAATATCTGTCAATACAAAAGTATTGGCGAGTATACAGGTTTGATATGTATAGTGTAATAGATTAAAACGTGTAGCGAATTTCCACATGCATAAACGTAACACACGACATATATACTCACAAAGCTGATACTACCAACTAAGTCCTCGATGCTCGAATATGCGATGGCAAACTAGACCCCGTCGGGCGCAATAGTACTATACTAGTCGTGGTGGGACGTCACGAGTATAAGCCCTAGCACATATGCAACTAGCATCACGTATATCTATGCATAACAGTTATTCGCAAAGTGATAAGTCGATTGATTAAATAATTCGTTTGATGTGTTCGATTTGTTAGAAACGTATGTTACACCCAAAATGCGAATAAAAGGGTTCAAGTATACTCACAATGCGTAATCGACAAGTAAACACAACTTGGTTTGGATCGATTGAGAGTACGTCTGAGTTATCCTGGTTACAGATTGTTAAACGGGAATAGTGCGTTAAATGGTGGCGAAAGGACCAAGGTTTGGTTCGGACATTGATGCTTAGGCCCGTTCGGTCGGCTGGACACGTGGTCCGTTCGGTTACCATGTTATCCGGTTGGGTAACATGGTGTCCGATTGGTTAACATGCTAGCCGATCGGTTAGCATGTTGTCCGATCGGTTACCATGTGGTCCGATCGGTTAACACCTTGTCCGATCGGTCGGTAGAATCTTGTTTGCTGTCCGATCGGACAGCAGTCCGATCAGACGGGAATTCGTTCCATCTTCCTAATCGTGTCACACTTGATGGGTTTTAGAAAGATTTCGGGTGATTTGACTGAGATGGGGTGTCCTTGTGTTAAACTACTGAAACCCCATCAAATCCGACCCGTTCTAACGGCCGGGAACCACCCCGTTTCATCAGCTCTGGCCGTTCTTGATGGTCTTTCCCGTGTTTAACCCGAAGACACACACACTTTGGTTAGATAACATAGATTTAGGTGAGTTTTGTTATAAAAACAGGTGAAATTACTTAGATCTGAGTTGTTTATGGTAAGAATGAGGTCACACTTTGAAGTTCATGTGGACTTATGATGACATCATCCTCGAAACATCTCAAATCCATAGGAATCACACAACTTCTTGATTAGAAAACATAGATTTAGACGAGATTTATGTAAGTACGTATGGAAATCATCCAGATCTGAGTCGTTCGTTCATGGGATGACATCACTCTTAAAGTTCATAAGAAGTTCATAAGAACTCCATGATGACATCACCCTAGAATGCCCAAAATCCAGAGATTTCTCGGTTAAAAGTGAAGATCTAAAAGGTAGGAAGGTGTAGAATTGAACATAGATCATAGAAGTACAAGATTTAGGTTAGAAACTTACCAGAATCGCGAGAAATCGAGAGAAAAGTGGGTTGGAACGTCTGGCCGCACGAGGGCAACAGTCACAGCGTGTGTGCTTGATGTGACAATGGGGTATTTATAGGTAAAGAGGGAAGGAAGGAAATGCAGGCCTGTCCGTTCGGCTGGCCCATCCGATCAGCTAGCCCATCCGTTCGACTGGCCTAGCCGTTCGGCTGGCCCTTCCGTCCGGATGACTGACCCGTTCGGATGTCCTTCAGCGAGCTGAGTTTTGGCGTTCTGTTTCGATCGTTTAAGCGTTGCGATAGTTTTGGTAAACACATTTTCATACCCATTTATATATATATTTATTATAATTAATCACATAGGGTCGTATATACGTATCCATATTCCCAAGTGTTCGTTTCGAGTATGTATTGCGTTAAGATGCATCACGACCATCGCAGAGGGTAGAATAGGTCCTCTCTCGATGTCACCGTGAGCGTTAGTGTATACGTTGTGCCACAATGACTGACGGGGTACCACTCACTCGTATGGTCATCATCGTCATGACGACTGGAGGGATAGCACTCACCCGAAAGTCCTTGTTAGAGTTAATTGTTTACGTTTCGTCACATCACGGCCACCGAGGAGGGTAGAATAGGTCCTCACTCAATGTCATCGTGGGTGTTAGTGTTTGTGATATGGTGTAGTATAGTGATAATGTATTTCGAAAATATGCGATTTCTCTTCGAATAACGATGCATGCGATATAGTTACATTATGATCCGAATCTCTGGTGCTAGGCGTAACGAGTATGTCGAGTAGTAACAATGCACGAAAGTGCGGGTTATTACAGTCTCCCCTGCTTTAGGAAATTTCGTCCCGAAATTAATCCAATAGGTACACTTTTGGGAGTTGATCCTGCGTGAGCAGCGATACAGCGAGTGATTTGACCGTGAGTTGACAGGCGAGAGTGCTTCGAATAAGAGAGATCGATTACGATAGCGAGAAGGTGACGTAAAGACAAAAGTAATATCCCATGAGTCGGCGTTCCACAGTACCTTATGTCGCGGAGAATTAGTTAGTTCGATGCGATTGAAATTTTAAAGAATCTTAAAAGGTTTCTTTTGACGTAGGGTTAACTGAGTCGATCGTTAGCCAACGTTACATGGAATTTTAGGTTTTAAACATTTTAAGGAAAATCGAAGATGAAAAACTGGGGTTACGAAACTCTCCTACGAGATGGGTTCAGCTGAACTTGATGTTGAACCAACGTCTCAAAAAAGTCTTGTTTTTGATGTTACAAAAGGTTTTAAGGAAAAATTTGGACTTATGAAAGCTCCTCTTGGGTACTGAGTTAAGCTGAGTCGATGTTAACTCCCATGTTGTGAGGAATTTCACTTGTCCCATGGTTTTAAAAATTTTATAAAAATCTGTTTTAACCGTTTGAAAGGACAACTTAGCATCGAGCCCCACTTGGCACCTTCCCACGGAAGTTCACTAATATGATCAGAACATTTATATATAGGAAGTACCAGCGGCGTATACACTCTCACATATTACTTCTGTTTCGTGAGACGGTGTCATGTGTGCCGATAGACACAGATAGAATTGCGTTCACTCGGTCCAATCGATAGAAAGTCCGACCGAGTATAAGATAGAATCGAATAGGTTAAACCGGCGAGTGAAATTGTGAACGTAGCTACAACAGTAGGCGCGAGTAGCCTGATGACACAAGACATTTATGTGTCGTGTCTGGGTAGGCGTCGAGCGATCAGCGATAAGCGAATAGCGCGTTTTCGATTAGATTCCACTTTGAACCCACATAGCACGTTTCCATGGGAGTTTGCTAACATGGCGAAACACCACGTTTAACCAGGTTTGTCTCGTGAAGCGGTGTCATGTGTACTAATACCACACAGACTGCAATGAACACCAAGCGAGTGATAAGCGGTACACGATACGCGAATAGGCGGTAGACTATACTCGATAAGCGATAAGCGATAAGGTGATTAAGCAAATAACATAAACACATCACTAGCAACAACGGAGACGATAATCGAATTACGATAAGCCGTCGTTGTTGCGTTGCAAGTGATGGGGATATGCGCGATTTTATGCGGTTCGATTCGATTGATTACCACCTCAGAGTTTACTAACATCGGGCCCCGCATGGCCTTTTTCCACGAAAGCCCGCTGATATGACTAAAACACCTTGCTTTAACCATACGAGCTTCATCCCGTGAAGCGAGGTCATGCGTGCTAACTTAATACATATAGCGGTATAGCGATAGATTGATACACAGCAAACGCTATAGATTCACATAATAAGCGATAGAGATTGCGGGATACACATGATAAGCGATTGCGATTAGCCGAGTTTTGTTTCGAGTAAGCTTAACGTTACGTTGCGACGCATCACGGTTATCGAGGATGGTAGAATAAGTCCTCACTCAACAATGTCGTGAGCGTTTATGCACTCGATGAGATTGGTTGCTACAGACTTACGACCAGTCTTGCGTTGATGCAATTGTCCTGCGAGGTAAACTCTCCAGAGTCCATCGATGAGGCGATTGCATTGCGTTTGCAGACTTACGACAAGTCTTTCGATGATGCGATTCAGTTGTTACGCCATGCGATTAAGTGTAGTGTGTTGAAAATAATCACAATAGTATAATAGGTCTGATATCGTTCAACTCCACGTGGCACTTTCTTCACGGAACTTCGGTAGTATGATAAAGCACACCTTGCTTGACCCCTACTAATTAGATCCCTTTGTTTAGTGTCATACTTCGTCGTAACGCTTATGGCACCTTAGAATTTACTACGATCTCCGTGCACTGACCCAAATAATCCCGTGTGCATCCGTGATTAATCGTTCCTTGCACGTTTATCGTACCTCGTTCTAAGAGTGTAGTGAGGGTAAAACACATTATTTCGTGATATAGTATATAGTCTAAGTGTGACGACTAGAGTGTGAAAGAGAAAACGAAAACGAGAGTTAATGTTACGCATAGTGGCAACATCTAGTAATAGAATAGTTTCAAAACTTAGAAATTAACGTCGAAAATCGTATCATTACAACTTTATCCTACGCTTGCTAGATGTTTGATGCTGAAGACTTTTGCTGGAGCTGTTGTTGTTGTACTCAAGTTCGCGGTTCGATGCGGCAATTGCGGGTAAAGTGACCGTAACGGTTGCAGTTACTGCAATAGCGACAGTCAGTCCCAACTGGATGATGATAGGAGCATGAGTAGCACTGAGGATGAGCTCCAGTGTATGCTCGTTTCGGGAATACCGGGACTGTTTGAAGAGGCTTCGGCTGCAGCAGTTCGGTTGTTGAAGAGTTCGGGCTTGAAGTCTTTCGTTTGCGGCTGGGTTTGTCAGTTTCTTGAGAAGAGGTGTCGTCATTGGGGGATTCGTCTGAGGACTCACTTGCAGAATCCTTGGCCGAGTTGTCGGAAGATCCGTCGGCGAATTTGTCAGAAGAATCGGCAGCAGATTCTTCAGAGGAATCGTTAGCAGATTCGTCAGAAGAATCGTTAGCGGATTTGTCAGGAGAATCGTCAGCAGATTCGTCAAAAGACTCGTCGATAGGATCGTCTGAAGAGTTTACGACGATCGCTTGATAAGTTTTCTTGACAGGGTTCTTGGAGAAAAATCCTTCCACGAGTCGTTTGTTGTTGATTTCTGCGGCTAAGCGGTAGGCTTCTTCGATAGTAGCAGGTCTTGTAGCTTCGACAAAATGACCCACACACTCAGGTAAGCCACGAATGTACTTCGCGATAGCTTTTCCTGAGGTGTCGACTTGACTTGGGCAGATTATGCTAAGTTGTTTGAACCTTACGGTGTAGCCAGCGTTATCACATTCGACTTGCTTGATTTTCCAGAATTCGTCTTCCAGCTTCTGAATTTCGTGAGGAGGACAATACTCTTTCTTCATGAGCTCCTTCAGCTCATCCCAAGAGAGAGCGTAAGCTGCGGAGATCCCACGTTTGTTACGTTCGGGGGTCCACCAGTCGAGTGCTCGTGATTGAAATACTCCGGTAGCGCAAGTAGTACGGAAACTATCGGGACACCCGCTTTGTCGAAGGGTAACTTCGATAGAATTGAACCACTGGAGTAGTTGAGTCACAGCTCCTTCACCCGTGAATTCCATCGGGTCACATGCTTTGAAGTGTTTGTAAAGAAAAGCAGATTGCGGCGCTTCCGCCTTGGAGTCTTCCGAGGCTCGAGAGTTGCTGAGAGAGTGCACTCGAGCGCAATTTGAGGGATAAGCTTTACCACTTCTTTGGTCACAAGTGATGCAATCCTCTTATCGGCGCTTCGTTTGGCTCTTCTCCTAGTTGTTCGTCTCGGGGTAGAGTCGTTGGAAGGCATCTAGACAGGAAGAGACTTGGAATGAGATTCGATCATAATGATTTTTTAGTTTTGTGATGCGATTGAGCGCGTTCAAAACTTAATGCGATAGTATAATAGTAATGCGGATCACATAGGAGCCACATAGGAAACGCGAAATTCCTAAGTTCTCACACAATGACTTGTTTGTTTATACGTATATATGTATATTTATATAAATGTAATGTGTAATCGTTCACATACAGATCGATTTAGGATAAGCGAGGACGCATTGAGGTGAGAAAGCGAGAGCGAAGGCGATAGATTATGCATTAGTTTTGTTGCGAATATTCGGGTTTCGTTTTAGATTGCGATGGTTGTGCGAATTGTGCGTTTATAAGGCAGGGGGTGAAAATCGTTAAATCAAGGAAATGATAAGGCGTAAAGTTTCAAAACATACCAACGTAAATAAGTTTCAACCATTTGTAAAATCGGCGGTTCGTATGATAGAGTGCCTTGGGTGTTTAGGCGTTGGCTGCCCAAGGTAAACCAACTATATCTGACAAGTTCGTGCACGCGCGTTGTCCTAGAGGGCTCATGCTTCCACTGGGATGCAACTCATGGCATTCGTCCTCCTAGTCATCGCGAGGCTCGAGTTATCGTGATAGTCGAGTCCTTGGTGAGAGCTTTTTGAAAACCAATTTAGAGAGTGGAACGGCCTATTAAGGTACGGGTTTCACCCCTGACTTAACAGCTTCGTTCCTAGTTGTGGTTATGCTCTTCGAATAAATTCGTGAGTTCCACTAGATTTCAAGATGGGGACTTTCGTCGAGATGTGGATATCACTCCTAACTCGATGAAAGGTTCTCGTGCCAGAAAAATGCGTTGATTGAGCGATCTCATCGAGAGTTCTTGGTTTTCACACCTGGTATCGACAGGATTACTCGGTTTCGTGATGCGAGTATTTTCAAAAACATGTGTATTGTGTCAGCCTTAGGAAAGGCTAAGTAGTATTCCGGCCTTAGGAAAGGCTTCTTCGCATGAAATTGTAGTATGCGGTGTTCACGCGAAGTAGTAGTTTTAGCGACTTCGAATGAAAGTAACAAGTAGGCCCGATACAAACCCTACTGGGTTCGTACGAGTCGGCCTGTTGGTACTTAGACTATAGACTAGGTCAATTTCTAAGACGTCGACCCGGACTAGGTCAAGTCTGGCCTAATTCCCTATAGTTATGGCTCTGATACCAATCTATCACACCCCAACCGATGGCGGAATCATCGGGGCGTGGCACTAGGCGAATCAGATTGCTCAAGAGAATCCATAACAACTATATTGCGACAATATTTAATACATCCGTTATCCCATACTAACAAATAATACAATCACAGAAGTTATCACATATTTCTTGTCCTCTCGAGCAATACAAATCTGACAACCTAGATTTTAGTTGAGTTTCTAGACTTCCTAGCTTGATTTGCTATAGTCTGCGATCTAACCTGCAACATACGTTAAAATATCTGTCAATACAAAAGTATTGGCGAGTATACAGGTTTGATATGTATAGTGTAATAGATTAAAACGTGTAGCGAATTTCCACATGCATAAACGTAACACACGACATATATACTCACAAAGCTGATACTACCAACTAAGTCCTCGATGCTCGAATATGCGATGGCAAACTAGACCCCGTCGGGCGCAATAGTACTATACTAGTCGTGGTGGGACGTCGCGAGTATAAGCCCTAGCACATATGCAACTAGCATCACGTATATCTATGCATAACAGTTATTCACAAAGTGAT
Source organism: Helianthus tuberosus (assembly GCA_030545235.1). Lineage (NCBI taxonomy): Eukaryota > Viridiplantae > Streptophyta > Magnoliopsida > Asterales > Asteraceae > Helianthus > Helianthus tuberosus. The sequence goes on from CM060416.1 coordinate 124,854,654, forward strand.
AAGTCGATTGATTAAATAATTCGTTTGATGAGTTCGATTTGTTAGAAACGTATGTTACACCCAAAATGCGATTAAAAGGGTTCAAGTATACTCACAATGCGTAATCGACAAGTAAACACAACTTGGTTTGGATCGATTGAGAGTACGTCTGAGTTATACTGGTTACAGATCGTTAAACGGGAATAACGCGTTAAATGGTGGCGAAAGGACCAAGGTTTGGTTTGGACATTGATGCTTGGGCCCGTTCGGCGGCTGGACACGTGGTTCGTTCGGTTACCATGTTATCCGGTTGGGTAACATGGTGTCCGATTGGTTAACATGCTAGCCGATCGGTTACCATGTTTTCCGATCGGTTACCATGTGGTCCGATCGGTTAACACCTTGTCCGATCGGTCGGTAGAATCTTGTTTGCTGTCCGATCGGACAGCAGTCCGATTGGACGGCAATTCGTTCCATCGTCCTAATCGTGTCACACTTGATGGGTTTTAGAAAGATTTCGGGTGATTTAACTCAGATGGGGTGTCCTTGTGTTAAACTACTGAAACCCCATCAAATCCGACCCGTTCTAACGGCCGGGAACCACCCCGTTTCATCAGCTCTGGCCGTTCTTGATGGTCTTTCCCGTGTTTAACCTGAAGACACACACACTTTGGTTAGATAACATAGATTTATGTGAGTTTTGTTATAAAAACAGGTGAAATTACTTAGATCTGAGTTGTTTATAGTAAGAATGAGGTCACACTTTGAAGTTCATGTGGACTTATGATGACATCATCCTCGAAACATCTCAAATCCATAGGAATCACACAACTTCTTGCGGGTGACATGATCCGTGCGGGTGACTGACTGTGCGCGCGGATGACACATGTGTGCGGTGTCCTGGTCCGTGCGGATGACAGTACGCGCGGGTGGGGTGTACGTGCGGACATCATGATCCGTGCGGATGGCAGTGGTCCGTGCGGACTGACATGTCATCCGTGCGGACTGACATGTCATCCGTGCGGACTGACATATCATCCGTGCGGACTAGGGTCATCCGTGCGGACTGACCTGTCTGGTTAGCACTCTGACCACCGTTCCTGAATGTTTAACGGAAGGAATACGTTTGTTTCCACTAGGGTTGTGTAATTTCGCACTAACACTTGAAGTTCCGTCAATTCCGACTCATTCTAACGGCCGGGAATCACCCCGTTCCATCAGATCTGGCCGTTCATGGTGGTTCTTCTTGGTTAACTCGAAATCGCACAGATTTAGGTGTGATTTGTCATTAAAACATGTGGGAATCACCTGGATCTGAGTCGTTTATAGTGAAATGAGACCCCAACTTGAAGTTCCTAAGAACTCTTGGTGATATCACCTCAAAACGCCTCAAATCCGTAGATTTCACGGTTAGAATTATAGTTTTGAAAGATAGAATGATGTAGAATCGAGTGTAGATTGTAGAAGTACAAGTTTTAGGTTGAAATCTTACCGGAATCGCGAGGAAATCGAGGGAAAAGGGTCTTGGTGCGCGTGTGGTTGAACAGGAGCTGTCACATTACTTGAACAGTGATGTGACATGGCATTTATAGGCAACAGAGAAGAGGAAAAGAGGTCTGGCCCGGATAGCCCATCCGTGCGGATGGCCCATGCGTGCGGATGGCCATCCGTGCGCATGCCCATCCGTCCGGATGGTCTATCCGTTCGGATAGACATCCTGACGGGCCGGACTTCTTCGTTTTTGATCGATTTGATAGTTTTTGAAGCGTGTAATGACCATAATTAGTTTATATTATCAATATATTGTTATTATTATATTATTATATATATATATATATCACTAGAGGTCGTATTTACGTATCCATAATCCAAAGTTTCGATATTTAACGATCGGTTTCGATTTCGAGTATGCGATTATTAGCGACGTTACACGGCCATCAATGAGGGTAGTATAGGTCCTTTCTTGATGTCATCGTGAACGTTATTTCGGGTAGTGCCACAAAGACTGACGGGGTACCGTTTACTCGTATTGTCATCATCGTCACGACGACTGGAGCTACAGCACTCACCCGAGAGTCCTCGTTAGCGTTATTTGTTTATGTTCGACACATCACGGCCACTGAGGAGGGTAGAGTAGGTCCTCACTCAATGTCTCCGTGAGTGTTAGTGTGATAATAGTGTAGTATAATGATATTGTAGCTTGAAAATATGCGATTATCCTTCGAATAGCGATATATACGATATAGTTACATTATGATCCGAATCTCCGGTGCTAGGCGTAACGAGTATAACGAGTAGTAACAACGCACAAAAGTGCGGGTTGTTACAGTCTCCCCTACTTTAGGAAATTTCGTCCCGAAATTAATCCAATAGGTAGACTTCTGAGAGTTGTTTTTGTATGAGTAGCGATACAGCGAGCGATTTAATCGTAAGTTGACAGTGCGAATGTTTCGAATAAGAGAGATCGTCTGCGATAGCGAGAAGGCGACGTGAAGACGAAAGTATTAATCCCACGAGTTGGCACTCCAAAGTACCCTGTCTTGTGTAGAGTTCGTTAGTTCGATTCGATTGTAGACTTAAAGGACTTGAAAGGGTTTCCCATGACGTAGAATTAACTGAGTCGATCGTTAACCAACGTTACAAGAAGCGTTCGTTTTAGATATTTAAAAAAAAGAATTTAGGATGAGAATATTTGAAAATTTTCCTTTTAACGTGAGGTCAACGGAGTCGATGTTAACCGATGTTGCAAGGAAGTTTAAGTTTCTAACATTTTAAGGAATTCGAAGATGAAAACAAGGGTTACGAAAACTTCCCTCTGACATGGGTTCAAGCTGAACTCGATGTCGAACCAATGTCTTAAGAAGGATTTTATTTTTGACGTTGTAAAAGTTTAGGGAAAAACTGGGCTTTATGAAACTTTTCTTGGACATGGAGTTAAGCTGATTCGATGTTAGCTCCACGTCGTGAGAAAATTTCACTTGTCCACCGATTTTAAATCAAAAATTTTGTAAAAGACGTTTTTAATTAGTACGAGAAGGTAGTTAATTACCGAGCCCCACTTGGCACTTTCCCACGAAAGTTTGTTAATATGTTTAAAACACTTATATATATAGGAAGTACCAGCGGCGTATCCACCATGCTTTGCCCATACTATTCCCGTTTCGTGAGGCAGTGTCAGGTGTGCCGATATGACATGGATAGAATTGCGTTTACTCGGCCCAATCGATAGAAAGTCGGACCGAGCATAAGACGGGTTCGAATAGATTAATCCAGCGAGTTGAGAAGCGAATAGCGCGTGTTTGATTAGATTCCACATTACACCCACATGGCACGTTTCCACGGGGGTCGCTAACATGGCGAAACACCATGCTTAACCAGGTTAGCCTTGCCTCGTGAAGCGGTGTCATGTGTACTTAATACCACATAGACTGTAATGAACACCAAGCGAGTGATAAGTGGTAGATTATACACGATAGGCGATCAGCGATTAGGTGATTAAACGAATAATATAGACACAACACTTGCAATGATGGTGATGATAATCGAAATTCGATAAGCGGTAGTTGTTGCGTGCAAGCGATGATGGTATGCGGTTCGATTTCGATTGATTAACACCACGGAGTTTGACTAACATTAGTCCCCACATGGCCTTTTTCCACGAAAGGTCGCTGTTATGGCTAAAACACCTTGCTTTAATCATATGAGCTTCATCTCGTGAAGCGAGGTCATGTGTGCTAACTTAACACGAATATCACAGATAACGGTAGGCGATGGCGATAGATTGATACACAGCAAATGATATAAGGTCACGTGATAAGCGATAGAGGTTACGAGATACACAAAGTAAGCGATTTCGATTAGTCGAGTTCGATTCCTGTCTCGAATAAGCTTAACGTTTCGTCATGACGCATCACGACTATCGAGGAGGGTAGAATAGGGCCTCACTCAACAATATCGTGAGCGTTTACTGGCTTGATCGTGATTCGTTGCGACAGACTTACGACCAGTCCTGCGTCGATGCAATTTGCCTACGAGGTAGACTCCCCAGAGTCCATCGATGAGGCGATTGCATTGCGTTTGCAGACTTACGACAAGTCTTGCGATGATACGGTTTGTTACGCCTTGCGATTGAGTGTAGTGTGTTGAAAATAAGCACAATAGTATAATAGGTCTAATAACGTCCAACTCCACGTGGCACTTTCTTCACGGAACTTCGGTAGTATGGTAAGGCATTCCTCGCCCGACCCCTACTACTTTCATCCCGTGTTTTGGTGTCACCTTTTGTCAAACGCTATGGCACTTTTAGAATTCACTACGATCTCCGTGCACTGACCCAAGTAATCCCGTGTGCACCCGCGATTAATTGTTCCTTGCACGTTTATCGTACCTCGTTCTAAGAGTGTAGTGAGGGTAAAACACATTATTTCGTGATATAGTATATAGTGTGTGTGTGAATCTAGTCTAAGTGCGACGATTAAAGAGTGAGAGAGAAAATGGAGACGAGAGTTAACGTTACGCATAGAGGCAATATCGAGTAATAGAGTAGGTTCGAAATATAGAGGTTAACGTTGAAAATCGTATCATTACAACTTTATCCTACACTTGCTAGATGTCGGATGCTGAAGACTTTTGCTGGAGCTGTTGTTGTCATACTCAAGTTCACGGTTCGATGCGACAGTTGCGGGTGAAGTGACCGTAACGGTTGCAGTTATTGCAATAGCGACAGTCAGCCCCAACTGGGTGATGATAGGTACACGAGTAACACTGAGGATGAAATCCAGTGTAGGCTCGTTTTGGAAACATTGGAACTGTTCGAAGAGGTTCCGGTTGCAGCAGTTCGGTTGCTGATGAGTTTGGGCTTGAAGTCTTTCGTTTGCGGCTGGGTTTGTCGGTGTCTTCCGAAGAGATGTCGTCATTAGAGGATTCGTCTGAAGACTCGCTTGCGGAGTCTTTGGCTGATTTGTCGGAAGATTCATCGGCAGATTTGTCAGAGGAATCGGCAGCAGATCCGTCCGAAGAATCGTTAGCAGATCCGTCAGAAGAATCGTTAGCTGATTCATTAGAAGAATCGCCAGCAGATTTGTCAGAAGAATCGTCGGTTGATTCATCAGGAGATTCGTCAACATGTTCGTCTGAAGGGTTACTGGCGATTGCTTGATGGGCTTGCTTGACAGGATTCTTTGAGAATAATCCTTCCACGAGTCGTTTGTTGTTGATTTCTGCGGCTAAGCGGTATGTTTCTTCGATGGTAGCAGGTCTTGCAGCTTCGACAAAATCACCCACACACTTAGGCAAGCCGCGAATGTACTTCGCGATGGCTTTTTCTGGAGTGTTGACTTGACTTGGACAGATTATGCTAAGCTGTTTGAACCTTGCGGTGTAGCCAGTGTTGTCACCTTCGGTTTGCTTGATTTTCCAGAATTCGTCTTCCAGTTTCTGAATTTCGTGAGGAGGACAGTACTCTTTCTTCATGAGCTCTTTCAGCTCATCCCAAGAGAGAGCGTATGCTTCGGAGATCCCACGTTTGTTACGTTCGGCGGTCCACCAGTCGAGTGCTCGCGATTGAAATACTCCGGTGGCGCAAGTAGTACGGAGACTATCGGGACACCCACTTTGACGAAGGGTGACTTCGATAGAATCGAACCACTGGAGTAGTTGAGTCGCACCTCCTTCACCCGTGAATTCCATCGGGTCACAGGCTTTGAAGTGCTTGTAGAGAAAAGTAGATTGCGGCTCTTCTGTCTTAACGTCTTCCGAAGTTCGAGAGTTGATAAGAGAGTGAACTCGTGTGGCAATCTGAGGAATGACTTTGACCACTTCCTTGGTCACAAGTGAAGCAATCCTCTTTTCGCTCCTTCGTTTGGCTCGTCTCTCTGCTATCATTCTCGAAGTAGAGTTGTTGGAAGGCATCTAGACAGAAGGAGACTTGGAGTGAGATTCGATCATAATGATTTTTTTGAGTTTGCGTTGCGATTTGAGCGCGTTCAAACTTGATGCGATAGTATAATAGTAATACGAATCACATAGGAGCCACATAGGAGACACGAATTTCCTAAGTTCTCACACAATGACTTGTTTGTTTATACGTATATATATATATATATATATTTATATAGATGAAATTTTTGTAATCATACACATACAGGTCGATTTAGAATAAGCGAGGTCGCGTTGAAGTGAGAGAACGAGAGCGATTGCGATAGATTATGCATTAGTTTCGTTGCGAACATTCGGATTTCGTTTTAGATTGCGATGACTGTGCGAATCGTGCGTTTATAAAGTAAGGAGTGAAAATCGTTACATCGAGAATTCGATAAAGCGTAAAGTTCAAAACGCAATTAAGTTCCAATCATTGTAAAGTTGGCGGGTCGTATAATAGAGTGCCTTGGGTGTTTTAGGCATTGACTACCCAAGGTAACCCAACTATATCTACAAGTTCGGGCGCGCGCGTTGACCTGGAAGACTCCATGCTTCCACTGGGATGCAGCTCATGGCATTCGCCTTCCTAGTCATCGCGTGGCTCGAGTTGTCACAATAGTCGAGTCCTTGGTGAGAGCTTTTGAAAACCAGTTTATAGAGAGTGGAACGACTTATTAAGGTACGGGTTTCACCCCTGTCTTAACAATTTCGTTCCTAATTGTGGTTATGCTCTCGAATGAATTCGTGAGTTCCACTAGATTTCGAAATGGAGACTTTCGTCGAGATGTGGATGTCACTCCTAACTCGATGAAAAGTTCTCGTGCTAAAAAAAAAAAAAAAATTTCGCCGAGTGAGCAATCCTATCAAGAGTCCTTGGTTTTCACACCTGGTCTTGACTGGATCGCTCAGTTTCGTTATGCGAGTATTTTTGAAAACATGTGTATTGTGTCGGCCTTAGGAAAGGCTAAGTAGTATTTCAGCCTTAGGAAAGGCTCCTTCGTGTGAAGTTGTAGTATGCGGCGTTCACACAAGGTTGTAGCTTTTAGCAATTTCGATCGAGAGTATCAAGTAAGCCCAATACAAACCCCACTGGGTTCGTACGAGTCGGCCTGTTGGTACTTAGACTATAGTCTAGGTCAATTTCTAAGACGTCGACCCGGACTAGGTCGAGTCTGACCTAATTCCCTATAGTTATGGCTCTGATACCAATCTGTCACACCCCAACCGATGGCGGAATCATCGGGGCGCGGCACTAGGCGAATCAGATTGCTCAAGAGAATCCATAACAACTATATTGCGATAATATTTAATACATTCGTTATCCCATACTAACAAATAATACAATCACGTAAGTTATCACAGATTTAATGTCCTCTCGAACAATGCAAATCCGACAACCTAGATTTTAGTCGAGTTTCTAGACTTCCTAGCTTGATTTGATATAGTCTGCGATCTAACCTGCAACATACGTTAAAAGATTTGTCAATACAAAAGTATTGGCGAGTATACAGGTTTGATAAGTATAGCATAGTAGATTAAAAGTGCTGCGAATTTCCACATGCATAAACGTAATACACGACATATATACTCACAAAACTGATACTACCAACTAAGTCCTCGATGCTCGAATGTACGATGGCATAACTAGACCCCGTCGGGCGCAATAGTACTATACTAGTCTTGGTGGGACGTCGCGAGTATAAGCCCTAGCACATATGCAACTAGCATCACGTATATCTATGTATAACAGTTATTCGCAAGTGATAGTTCGATTGATTGAATATTTCGCTTGATAAGTTTGATTTGATAGAAACGTACGTTACACCCAAAATTCGATTAAAAAGGGGTCAAGTATACTCACAGTGCGTATTTAGCGAGATTACAACTTGATTGAGTCGGTTGCGAGTATGTCTGTACTGATCCTTGAAGCAATAGAGTAAACGATGTACGGTTAAGCAAGATTGACTTGAAAAGTTACCCGTTTGGTTGAATTGGGCCTCATCCGTGCGGATGGCAAGTCATCCGTGCGGTTGGTATGGTGCGCACGGGTGACATGTCATCCGTGCGGGTGACATGATCCGTGCGGGTGACTGACTGTGCGCGGATGACACATGTGTGCGGTGTCCTGGTCCGTGCGGATGACAGTACGCGCGGGTGGGGTGTACGTGCGGACATCATGATCCGTGCGGATGGCAGTGGTCCGTGCGGACTGACATGTCATCCGTGCGGACTGACATATCATCCGTGCGGACTAGGGTCATCCGTGCGGACTGACCTGTCTGGTTAGCACTCTGACCACCGTTCCTGAATGTTTAACGGAAGGAATACGTTTGTTTCCACTAGGGTTGTGTAATTTCGCACTAACACTTGAAGTTCCGTCAATTCCGACTCATTCTAACGGCCGGGAATCACCCCGTTCCATCAGATCTGGCCGTTCATGGTGGTTCTTCTTGGTTAACTCGAAATCGCACAGATTTAGGTGTGATTTGTCATTAAAACATGTGGGAATCACCTGGATCTGAGTCGTTTATAGTGAAATGAGACCCCAACTTGAAGTTCCTAAGAACTCTTGGTGATATCACCTCAAAACGCCTCAAATCCGTAGATTTCACGGTTAGAATTATAGTTTTGAAAGATAGAATGATGTAGAATCGAGTGTAGATTGTAGAAGTACAAGTTTTAGGTTGAAATCTTACCGGAATCGCGAGGAAATCGAGGGAAAAGGGTCTTGGTGCGCGTGTGGTTGAACAGGAGCTGTCACATTACTTGAACAGTGATGTGACATGGCATTTATAGGCAACAGAGAAGAGGAAAAGAGGTCTGGCCCGGATAGCCCATCCGTGCGGATGGCCCATGCGTGCGGATGGCCATCCGTGCGCATGCCCATCCGTCCGGATGGTCTATCCGTTCGGATAGACATCCTGACGGGCCGGACTTCTTCGTTTTTGATCGATTTGATAGTTTTTGAAGCGTGTAATGACCATAATTAGTTTATATTATCAATATATTGTTATTATTATATTATTATATATATATATATATCACTAGAGGTCGTATTTACGTATCCATAATCCAAAGTTTCGATATTTAACGATCGGTTTCGATTTCGAGTATGCGATTATTAGCGACGTTACACGGCCATCAATGAGGGTAGTATAGGTCCTTTCTTGATGTCATCGTGAACGTTATTTCGGGTAGTGCCACAAAGACTGACGGGGTACCGTTTACTCGTATTGTCATCATCGTCACGACGACTGGAGCTACAGCACTCACCCGAGAGTCCTCGTTAGCGTTATTTGTTTATGTTCGACACATCACGGCCACTGAGGAGGGTAGAGTAGGTCCTCACTCAATGTCTCCGTGAGTGTTAGTGTGATAATAGTGTAGTATAATGATATTGTAGCTTGAAAATATGCGATTATCCTTCGAATAGCGATATATACGATATAGTTACATTATGATCCGAATCTCCGGTGCTAGGCGTAACGAGTATAACGAGTAGTAACAACGCACAAAAGTGCGGGTTGTTACAGTCTCCCCTACTTTAGGAAATTTCGTCCCGAAATTAATCCAATAGGTAGATTTCTGAGAGTTGTTTTTGTATGAGTAGCGATACAGCGAGCGATTTAATCGTAAGTTGACAGTGCGAATGTTTCGAATAAGAGAGATCGTCTGCGATAGCGAGAAGGCGACGTGAAGACGAAAGTATTAATCCCACGAGTTGGCACTCCAAAGTACCCTGTCTTGTGTAGAGTTCGTTAGTTCGATTCGATTGTAGACTTAAAGGACTTGAAAGGGTTTCCCATGACGTAGAATTAACTGAGTCGATCGTTAACCAACGTTACAAGAAGCGTTCGTTTTAGATATTTAAAAAAAAGAATTTAGGATGAGAATATTTGAAAATTTTCCTTTTAACGTGAGGTCAACGGAGTCGATGTTAACCGATGTTGCAAGGAAGTTTAAGTTTCTAACATTTTAAGGAATTCGAAGATGAAAACAAGGGTTACGAAAACTTCCCTCTGACATGGGTTCAAGCTGAACTCGATGTCGAACCAATGTCTTAAGAAGGATTTTATTTTTGACGTTGTAAAAGTTTAGGGAAAAACTGGGCTTTATGAAACTTTTCTTGGACATGGAGTTAAGCTGATTCGATGTTAGCTCCACGTCGTGAGAAAATTTCACTTGTCCACCGATTTTAAATCAAAAATTTTGTAAAAGACGTTTTTAATTAGTACGAGAAGGTAGTTAATTACCGAGCCCCACTTGGCACTTTCCCACGAAAGTTTGTTAATATGTTTAAAACACTTATATATATAGGAAGTACCAGCGGCGTATCCACCATGCTTTGCCCATACTATTCCCGTTTCGTGAGGCAGTGTCAGGTGTGCCGATATGACATGGATAGAATTGCGTTTACTCGGCCCAATCGATAGAAAGTCGGACCGAGCATAAGACGGGTTCGAATAGATTAATCCAGCGAGTTGAGAAGCGAATAGCGCGTGTTTGATTAGATTCCACATTACACCCACATGGCACGTTTCCACGGGGGTCGCTAACATGGCGAAACACCATGCTTAACCAGGTTAGCCTTGCCTCGTGAAGCGGTGTCATGTGTACTTAATACCACATAGACTGTAATGAACACCAAGCGAGTGATAAGTGGTAGATTATACACGATAGGCGATCAGCGATTAGGTGATTAAACGAATAATATAGACACAACACTTGCAATGATGGTGATGATAATCGAAATTCGATAAGCGGTAGTTGTTGCGTGCAAGCGATGATGGTATGCGGTTCGATTTCGATTGATTAACACCACGGAGTTTGACTAACATTAGTCCCCACATGGCCTTTTTCCACGAAAGGTCGCTGTTATGGCTAAAACACCTTGCTTTAATCATATGAGCTTCATCTCGTGAAGCGAGGTCATGTGTGCTAACTTAACACGAATATCACAGATAACGGTAGGCGATGGCGATAGATTGATACACAGCAAATGATATAAGGTCACGTGATAAGCGATAGAGGTTGCGAGATACACAAAGTAAGCGATTTCGATTAGTCGAGTTCGATTCCTGTCTCGAATAAGCTTAACGTTTCGTCATGACGCATCACGACTATCGAGGAGGGTAGAATAGGGCCTCACTCAACAATATCGTGAGCGTTTACTGGCTTGATCGTGATTCGTTGCGACAGACTTACGACCAGTCCTGCGTCGATGCAATTTGCCTACGAGGTAGACTCCCCAGAGTCCATCGATGGTCTATGACTTACAAAACCATACTCCCCACTTTCATACTTGACCAAAACATTACACTAATCAAATAGCTTGTTTCTAGACTACTTTTAAGATCGTTTGCCCAATATACCCATCAAGGGCGTTTTAGTCAACTTTAATCCCATCATCTACGACGAAAGACTTCAACACATATTTGACCTCAAACATCATGTTTAATTAATTAAAACACTATATTACTTAAACAAACTAAGAAGTGATTACGGAAATCACTTACCTTATGCATCCGCGTTCCTATCCGCTTCCTTGCCTTCTCTTGACCCGTTAGCCTTTCATGCTTGAGTCTGCCTCGATATGATTCCTATACTTTCATATCACCAACATCGCATTCTCGTTAGCTTACATCATTGTACATGTTAACGATCATATTAATCACATGTTTCACATTTGACTTTCATCAGTCGATTCTAGCTAACATAAAACATATAACCAAATTCATATCCCGTTTGTATTTCATCATGTCATTCCGTTTAATACGTATCGACAACACATGTACCATACCATTTCCTATAATCCTACCTTTACGGCAACTAGTCAAATCGTACTTCATATGCGTAGTTGACTTTCTGAAAGTCAACAGTTCATTAATTTAACTTTCGACTTATCATCATATACTCGTAACATCATAATAGACTATACGGACGAGACTATATACATTTCATCATACGCTTGATGTGTATACTACCCTCTAAGCATAATGTACAACTAATTTATGCATAATCCCCTAAACTCCTACATAATTCACCAAATCTTCCTACTAATCAACATGTATCATTCACACATAAACATCAAACATATCAACATCTAATTTCTTTCTATTCCTCTAACAAGAATCCATCATACATATCATAATACATCGATAGTAAACAAGAATTTGGACATGGGTGATCATACAATTCATCATCCTCACCATAACTAACGGGTTTCATCTCTAAACATCGAATTAACCCAAACCACGCATAATCCATGTTCTATATGATGATTCTAACACCTATACATGATCAATTTCATATTAAGTCACGGATTAAGACATAACCCACTTCATAAAAGATCACCAATCCTAGATTTAAGACATACCTTATGATCCCCTTGTGATGGTGATCATTAATCCAAGTTCATTCATGAATTTAAGCCTTGATCCATCCTTCGATTTGAAGCTTTTTGAAAAACTAGGGTTTGGCTCCTTTGGAGCCCTCCTGATCGTTCCAGAACACACGAGATGTGTGTGTTTGTGTGTGTGTGGTTTGTTAATTAAAACATAACTTTCCCCTTGTTCATCTTTGGTCCCTCTAGTTTGTTCCCTTGTTTGTTTTGCTAAACATTTGACTAGGTATAATAACCTAGTTATTACACTCCATTTTGTTAAACATGGGGTCACACTAACAAATTTAGTAATTCGAGTTTTGGGGCGTTACAAAAAAACGTTTTGGCTTAGAAGATATTTGATGTTTGGGTTTTTTTGGCGTTTCTAAGGCGAATGAGATATATCAAATATGGCGTTTGGGTTTTTGTGCGTGTTTTTAATTGAAGGTCTGAGATGCTGTATATATAAGATTTTTTTGGCGGTTTTTTTAGGCGGGATTTTACTGTAATTAAGTTTGGCGTTTTATATCTAATGACGTTTTACTTAGAATGGTCTGTGATTTTTGTTTTTGGCGTTTTATTCATCAGTATGGCATTTTGTGTGGAGAAGTCAAAAGACACTTTTACCCTTAATGGAGCGCGTCCAGGTAATAAAATTGATGTTATTTACGAAAACGCCACCCCGCCAATCTAGTCCATAGATAGTTTTGATCGAACGATCGATAAGCGTTCTCACTGTTCTCACACTTCTAAATCCCGACTCTATATATTATATAAAACATAGTAACTTTTTATGATTGAGCTCAGTTGTTCAGGGAAGTGGTTCGTGGCCAACAACAGATATGCAGTTGAAATTCAACACTCGAATTCATACTCTTCATTTTCAAACTCTAATCTCTATTGTATTTTTTTTTTAATTTCAACTTAATAAAATTTAGTGAATGGTTCTTTTGACCGTTAAACTCCAAGGGAGATCGCTTATGTGGGATTGATTCCACATTTAAAGGTATACTTGTAACTTGTTGATCAGTTCATGAAGAACATGTGAATCCAGTCAAAGATGCAGCCATAGACAGTGGCGAAGCTTGAAATTTCCGACCGGGGGGTCGGAAGTCACCGGACCTAAAATTATACCTTAAAAATTATAAAACCGGGGGGTCGAAAACGTATATATCTAAAAAATTCTATACGAAACGTACATACATAACACTACTGAGCGAAAAGTTCGGGGGGTCGGGCGCCCCTCCCGGCCCCTTCAAAGCTACGCCCATGGCCATAGAGTTTGACATAGTTGTCAGGATGATCTGCTTCCTCTTTAGGGTGTAAGTTCTTGATGGTAATACTAAACTCTATGGTTTGAGTTCGTGATTATGGAGAGAGAGGGGAGGATGATTTTGGTGATGATGTTATGAGAGTCTAACCTAATTCCCTCTCTAGTAATTTCTTTACATATATACACCCAAGAGGAAAACTAATTAGTTTATAATGGTAATATGGTGTATCAACAATTACCAACTAATTATATAATAGGTATAATATATTTTGATCTATATATTATATAAATGATTATATGGCCACAAAACTAAATACCACATTATAATATATTTAATCTTACAATACTTTATGATGTGATTATACAATCGAAGATGTTAAAGGATGTTTGTGCTCACAGTTTCAATATAGGGATACCAATTTCATTTTAGCGGTGAATGTTATTTATATCGTAAACTAAAATGCAAAGTCAAGTTTTAAACTTGTATTATGGTAGTTATGGGACTAAGGGGCTTTTTGTTTCAGCTCTTAGTGAGTTGTTAATGGTTCAGACTCTTTACTGGTTCAACACTTAATGGTTCAGACTGTTTGTTTTATGAGCAGATATTTGAATGGTTCAGACATTTGCTTTTGAATGCTTAAGCATTATACTGAGCCTGAATGGTTAAGATCTCTTATCTGACTTGGTCAGATATTTGTCTTTAAATGGTTAAGCATTATACTGGCTATTAATGGTTCAGATCTCTTACTGGTTCAGTACTTAATACTTCAAACCTCCTATCTGTTCAGCACTTACCCATTCAGAAGTTTGTCTAAGAGCCCCTAAGTTTATGACCTTTTTGGATAATTCCATTTTGAACTGAACTATAGACATCCTTAAGTTCATGTCAATTAATTCCTTAGTTTTCTTAAGTTCATGTCAATTAACTAGTTACGCACTTGTCATGGTGGCGGTGATTTGGTGTTAAACACCGCCTCTTGTGACATAGAGGAGAAAGGGGGAAGGCATAAGGGTGTAAGAAGTGGTTAAACACTTAAGAGTAGCAAACTAAAAAATCAACCAATCAGAGTGCGTCGCGTCAATCAATGAAAAGTGTTGGCAATGGTTTAAACACTTGCTGAAGTGGTAAACTTTTTTTTTAAAAAAAAAAAGAAAAGGGTGTGATTGGTTAAGAAATTGCATGGACCCCACCACACACACATATCTCTCTCTCCTTCCTCCCTTCACCGCAGCCCTCTCTCTCCTGAACACATCTCCCCGCGTCGGCAACAGCTCCCCGATTCAGCATTGATACCTCATCGGCAAAGGGTCGGCGGCGGTGTTTGTCGCGCGGCAACAGCCTTTGCCGCACCCACACCAGATACCCTAATGCAAACCACACTCTTGACAGAGAATGGATTGGTGGACCTTAGCACTTCCAACCAATCAAATCTATTCTTTCTTTTTTATTGCTATTTAACATACCTATTATTTTAATAGAGTTTGAATTCTAAAAACTTGTAAAATCATTACACATTAAATGTAAAAAAAAAATAAAAAATTGAGAATTCACGACTACACGGTAGTGATGTGTGAGTTACTACTTCACATGAAAATAAAAAGTTATGAAATGGTAACACACAAGCTTAAATCGATCACAAAGAGAATAAAAAGAAATATACTCAGCCAACAAAACCCACAATTAAGTCATTGTTACGTTAAAAGAAAAATAAGCTAATTATATCTAATAATAATATATTTTTTTAAAAAGCTGGTTCCTTATAATGGAAATAAAGAGTATCGTAACTTTATAAAAATAAAACCATTTTTTTAAGTTGGCTCCTTATAATGGAAATAAAGTTTATTATAACTTTATAAAAATAAAACCTTTTTTTCTCACATAAATAAGTGGTTAGTATGTTGTGTCAAAAGAACTAAAAAGTGATTAAAAAGGCAAAGAAAAAAGTGTATATGTCTCCGGATATCCCATGGAAGATGCTGTCCTTTTTCTCCAATACCTAAATTGTAAGTCGCTTCATGAACTTCCCACCACATGATTACCATTCACCACAATCTTATATCATTACAACCACCACTAACAAACCCTCCCTCCCTCTCTTGCTACCAATCACCTACGACCACCCTCTGCGATGGCAGAAGATCGGTGGCTCTAGATTTCGGTTCAACTCGTTAATATATGATGGGATCTTGAGCCCGAAACGAGCGAGTGGCGACACACGCTCTCATTTGGTTTATGCACCTCTAGATCGTATCCAATTACGGGGCAACTTAACTCCTTTGGCATTTGCAACTATTTTATTGATGGGAAATCAGATTTTGGTTTGTTATGTTGTTTTTGGTTTTCCACCCTATGTATTTGTGTTTGTACGCGGATAAATAAATATATATATGCTTTGTACGTCATACTTTATGTTATCTAAAATGTTGTTTCTTTTCGTAACATAATACAATTGAGATCTGTTGTCTTACTTTTTATGTTTCGTCTTTTTATATTTGTGTTATGGAGTATGATACTACATGGTACAAGTTTTTAATACATGTAAAACAAAAGTATGACACAAAAGGTGATATATGAGGTCATGACTCGAGTTTGTTGATGTTTCAATTGGTTGTATATGCAGTTTTATGTGTTTGTTTGCTTCGTCTAAACTTTTTAGTTTTACTGATTAAAATAGTGGATATAGTATGTGGTGACCAGTCTTGAATTTGATGTGAAGTTTTGAGAAAGGTATATTTTTTTTTAGTTAATTATCTAATTTTTATTAGAAGGTAAGAGCAAATTACAAATCATGGGTTGGTAGACGGGCAACAAGCTGCGCCGCCACCCCCTTTTGAATTGCAAATCCTACTCGGCTAAACACATAACTATGGCCTACAGACACTGTCGCAGCAAGATTTGTTAAGAACGTGTGTTTCTCTTCTTGTTAGTATCAAAAGACAACACCCAGTCACCCAATATAATATGTTACAAATGCTCTTGATTCTTCTATAGTATTTTTACCGATTTTAAGAGGTTATAAGAAAAGTACACCATCAATAAAAACTTGTATAAGTTGGTCTTATATTTTAAACCAAAAATCAATTTTATTCTAAATGTTTGATTTTTCTATCAATTAAGTTTATTACAATCAATCTTTCCTAGGTGATGTAGCGCTAAATGTTCGAATCCAATTTCCACTGGTTTATGCTTTAACTTTCTTGATTATGAGATTCACTTATGTTTTAATATGTTTAAACACTATAAGGTTCCCTCTAGGGAAATATTATTGTGTCCGAGAACAAAAATTGATAACATACGAGAGATCAAGTGTAAAATCTCATCTCAAAGAAAAATAATACCAACTTTTCAAGGTTTCGTCTTATTAAATCATGTTAATTTTTATGCAAAGATTAGTGATGCTACTCCATCATAAATAACTAGTGGGGATTACCGCACTTCGTGTGTTTTCTATCGGTATTGGTTCAGTTCGTTGTCGTACATGTATGACAGACAGTCAGACACACTCGGTACAACAATCAACATGTGTTTTACATCAATCGAAAACAATCAAAATAATACTGGTACCGGAACAGATGTTTTTTCTTGACCCATCAACCGCCACCACCAGGTGGTGGTTGCTGATGGTGGTTGTGATGGTGGTGGTTGTTGATAATGGTGGCGGCTGATGCTGATGGTGGTGGGTGATGGTGGTGGTGAAAGTTAGGATTATTAAAATCTAATTACTAAGTTTGTGCCACATCAGCAACCATATCAACCAATAATTAGATTTGTGCGAAGTTAGTTGTCACGTCTGAGTTAGAAAAGGATCAATTGGGGGGGGGGGGGGGATTCTTACAAGTTGGGATTGTCAGAGAGAATTTTTTTGAAGTTGGGATTAATGTCGGTCAATAGGTGAAAGTTATAATTATTAAAATCCAATAACCCAATACATAATCATTCTATAACATTTAATATTTTTTTATATAGATCCATATTTACAGTTTACACATACGTATTAGGGCACTTGGAATGTACCAAATTTTGGTAGAGCTTTCCAAATGTCACCTAACTGGTACACCAGATTTCCCCAACTCTCTAACAAATTTTTGGCGGGTATCACCAAGGCCACATAATATTTTTAAAGTTGAATTACTTTAAAGACATAGAATAATAAAAACTAACATTTCATTGATTTAAAAATTTATCTACAAGACAAGACAAACATATGAAATAAAAAAAAAATAGACAAAAGTGTGGCACAGCCCAATTAATGAGTGATAGGCTACATGGATAATGTGGAGTTGTGGACACCGTTACCAATGGCTGATCCTCCACTAGCAGGCCCAAATGTTACTCAGCTCTCGGGCCTTGCCCAAAGATTGTTTATAGCACCAAAATTTACACTTGCAATTACTATGAAACAAAGTTCTGAAAATCTTTAAATTATGTGTTATACCCATTTTTCATTGTAAAATTATTCTTAGTTATTATGATATTTTTTTTACTTGTTGTTTTAGCAGATGGAGATGGGTTAATCTGCTAAACTCGTTGATTGCATTATAGGACTCAAGAAGTACCATGACATGAAACATAAGAAAAGGGGGTCATCTTTTATGTATCCAAATGGTAGGAACTCTAAATTGTTTTTCAGTAACTTCATATGAATCTTGATCCTAGAAATGACAAAATGCTTCATTCTTATGAAGTGTTTTTTTAGAGTAGCCAAGAAGTTGGCTATGATTTAGCGTCTGGTCAATAACTCAATAAATTGGCTCTGATGATGTAGTGCATGGTCCGATGTTACATGCTCTAAATGAAGTTGGTGAAGATGACACTAATCCAAACTCACCATGATCTCACTTGACTCCAAATGCATCGCCCCATACTTCAGTGGCGGAGTTAGCCCAGGGTATCCCGAAAAAAATTTACCGGGCAATTATAGAAAACAATAATAAATAAAGTAAAACAAATACTTAATAGATGTGTCCTCTTTATTTTTCCTAGCTTGAAATCATATCGTCGTCTTTTACTTTATTAAAACTTTATTTTTCGACCGCACAAATCATAGCATTGTTCAAATACCCCGGGCCTATTCGATTGCGTAAATCATCTTGACATGCTACAATTTAAAAAAAATATATATTTCAACGGTTGCGGTTGCGACCGGTAAAACCAAAGCTAGCTTCACCACCCAATAAACCAAAGGACAAGAACTATGTGTTCCGGTTTTCACCATAAGACGATCAAGATCACTTATTCAACTATAATATCATTTTGCGTCTTGGGTTAACTTTATTAATTATATTTAGGAACCCCTTTCAATTTTATTATTGTTAATTTGGCCATTCAGACATAATTATCCTACAAGTTTTCGGGTTGAAAATGACTAAGCTTATAAAAAAATGGGATTTTAATAATATCAAGTATCCTAGTTTTTGGTTAGAGGTATCATCGTATTTTTTTAGGAGTATCCTTTATATAAAACCGGAAAAAAACACTACGAATACGAGGTTGAGCCGCAGCCTTTGCTACGACTCATAATACTATGGTTTCGCCCCTGCCATACTTTGCATGGTAATTATCCCGGCCGCTTCGTTTCAACCGGAATTGGCCCGTTGTTGACCTGTACTCCTGTAGCGTCTCGAAATAGTGCGGGTCATTGACAAGCTGGTTCCGATCGAAATGGTGCGGGTCATCAGCTGCCCGACCTGGAAAACCCGAACATTTATTGTCTTTTGTTTTATAGATATGTTTTGGTTTGGAGTCTCTGGTATTTACTATTTAGAATATTAAGTTTGAGACTTATTGTCAAATGATGTTGATTTTTGATGATTTTTTTAGTAACATATGAATTTGATGATATTTGTCAAAATAAAATATTTATTTTCATTTTATATCTAAACCCGAAAACCGAACAACCAGATCTGAACTAACCCAAACCCGAGTAATTCATACCCGACCAACTAAACTTTAAATGGGTCGGTTATCGGGTCACTTTTTACTAGCCAAAAACACGAATAACCCGACCCTAAACCCAAAATCAAAACCCCATGTACACTCCTACTTACGGGTCGGTGTTGGGTCGATACGATGCTGGTCGGTTGTAGACAGTGTGAATTAGTTCAGCTCGAAATGATGCAGGTTAAGGTCCAGTCGCATCGGGTCAAGACGACGCAGGTCAAGGCGGTAGTGTCAACCGGTTGAAGATTCCATCTAATTTACTTGAATTCCTTACATGTTGTAAGGGTATCCGGGGCACCAGCGGGGAGTGGCCTCGGTGACCCTATTCCCCCAGCGGGAACACCGCCGCCATCCCTGCGGTGACCCAAATCGGTGTGAGTTCACCGAAGAAGAAAGGGGGAGAGTGTGGGGCCAGTCTCAGTTTCAACCAATGAAATATTTTCCTTTTTTTTTTAATAAAAAAATAAGTCACCCAAGAGGGGGAGTGCCGCCATCAAATTGGGGTGTTAGGGGAGTTTAAGAGGGGAGTTGACGTGGCACACGAGGATTGGTTATGCGTAAGAGAGGAGACTCCCCTCTTAGGGGAGTGCCCCAGATACCCTAAGGATTTTCAAGGAATTCATACAGTTAAAATTCACTTTTCAACCAGAGACATCAAAATTGGACTTTAGATTTCAATTCCAGTATATATAATATGAAACATATATATGTTTAATATATGTTTAAAATATATATTAAACATATATATTTGGAATGGAGTCTGCTGAGCTCAGAATGTTTTTGAGACAGGTTACCCAAATTTGGTTCACTGGACATTACCTTCGAAAAACTTAAATTTTTTAAATCTAGAAAGCATATCAGTTGGCTTGGATGAGCTCCATTTTTTCTAATCATATTCATACGTAAACTAAACCAATTTCTACAAATTTATTTATTTAGTCTAATTTATCAACTTTGTAATTAGAAGAAATTTTATATTTACTTCTTAAGAGTTTCAACAAAAACATCATTAGAGTTTATAAAGTAAATTCTGCAACATACTTTAGTGTCAAAAACAAAAAATAATTTTGAATCGATGTGAATATGTTAAAGTAGGTAGAATAAATTGGAGAACATGAAAAATCGGTGGTCGTTCCTTTTCCTCACTCCATAATTACAAATGTATAACTGGAAGATTTTTCACTGCAAGTTCGTATGCATAATTCCCAAACATAAAGAACATCTGGAGTTCTGTTATTATTGTTTTTTTTTAACCTAACAATGGATGGTACTGGTGAAAATATGAATTATCATTAGACTGCGTGGTGTGGGGGCTTAGATTGACATGTGACGGAGGTGAGCTTCACATGGTGTGGCTTGGCTGGGTGTGGCTTTTTTTGGGTGTGGGGTGTCATGACTTTTTTTTTAGCTGGGCATGGTCAGCCCTATTAAAAATTTCATTTAATTAACTAGCCAATCACAACCAGCCACCTCAACCGAGTCAATGCCCCACGCCTAGCACAATGCCAACTGTGTAAGGCTTAGATGGATTTTCCACGCTCAAACCCAAGCCCACATCCCACATTCTTAGAGCACCCGTAGTGGAGCGTTTTTTTTAAAAAAAAATTAAAAAAACGCCGGAAAACGCCCCGGACCCCATTACACCCGGCGTTTCCGGGCGTTTTTTTGTTCAAATTTGTTGTTGGCGTTTTTTTTAAAACGCTCATTTTGTTTTGTGGAATGGTTGACCCACCAATCATTTTGTTTTGCATGTGACCATGTGTTTGACCAGCCGGTCACCGTTTGTTTCCTTTTTTTTTTAAATAATTTGAAGGGGCGTTATTGGAATAATGCCCCACTACGCCACTTTTGCTATAATGCCCAACGCTGACTAGGATGCCACGTGTCAGATAATACCCCATGATGGGCGCATTATTTTTGTTACCAGCACGGGTGGTCTTATTACCTTACAACTAACGTCATTATTAAAGTTGGGTAATTCAAAATATTTCAAATTTCAAAAACCGGAATCAAATTTCCTACCGTTGCTCAAATTTAAAACCCACTATATCTACGTCACATTGTTATTATTCCTCTTGTCCACTTCTTCCCCTTTTCTCCGCTCCCCCCACTCAGGTATCTAGGGTTTCTTTTTTCTTCTACAATCTTCCATTTCTCCTTAATCCATTCCACTCATTCATCACAATCCGCAGGTCTTCTAACCGCTAATTCAACAGAATCTGCAAATTCAAGTCCACTATGGGCCAGATCCAGTACTCCGAAAAGTATTTTGACGATACGTTCGAGTTCAGGTAATACCTTTTCACTTGTTTTTGCTTTATTTACTTCGATTGTTGTTGTTGTTGTGTATTTTAATCGGTCTGTTTATGTTTATGTTTGACGATTTTGAATAGCTTGTGATGATTGCTTTTGATTTGTGATTTGTAGGCATGTTGTTCTTCCTCCGGAAGTTGCAAAGCTTCTTCCGAAGAATCGGCTTCTTTCTGAGGTATATTGTTGATTTTGATGTGTTGTTAGGGTTTAGTATGTGTAAATATTGTTTGATAATCAGTTATTAGGGTTTAGTATGTGTGAATGTTGTTGGATAATCACTTGTTAGGGTTTGGATTAGTATTGATAATTCGATATAATTAACTGCTTTTACGGAAGAGATTTAGTTTTATTCACATATCAGTTTCGTCGATTCGGTTAGATAATATAGGAACTGTAATACTATTTAGTGATTATGTTTAAAATTAGTTGACTTTGTAGCCAAGGATTAGTCGTTTTAATTGAAATTATGTTTTAACAAAAAACAGTTCAGTGATACTTTTTAGTGATTTGGATGTAGTCAAATATTAATTGTTTATGTTTTAACAAAATCAGTTCAGTAGGAAAATTCTGTTGATAAATTTCTAGCTTCAATTGATAAACTTGTTTCTAGTTCGGACGTGGATGCTTTATATACGATCATTGTTATTAAAGGCGCTAGGCGCACTCGAGTCGCATAGGCCTCGCGTGGGGCCTTGGCGCAAAACGCAAAAAAATGAGGGTCTGAAAAAAATAAAGTGCTTAATGAAAAAAATATACTATTCTTCAGTAAAACAAACAAAATCTATAATATAACACTTTATATCATCTACTTAGTACCAAAAGTTCTAAATATTAGTGTATTAGTGTAGAAAAGTAGTTTTCCTTAGATAAAAGTAGAAATTCGGCTAGAATCTTGTCGGAATTTAGAGAATTTGGATGGAAACTCTCCGGAATCTAGGAATCTCGCTGGAATGTGTGCCTGAACCATCACTTGGAGAGTTAAAGAGCAATTTCCTCGACTTAAATTGTGACTGCCTCGCCTCGCCTGAAACATGGGTCTAGGCGCAAGAGGCGATGACTTTTGACAACTATGTTTACGATTAAGATAGTAAAAACAATCCTAGGTGCATGATTAAGATGCTAACAGTGTGAAGGTGTTTTTATTTTCGGATGTCGGGTAAGAAGTTCTCTTCAAGATAGTTTTGTTTAGACGACTTGAATGTATTATTATCAGTTTGTATCTAAACATGTACAGAAAAGATGTTACTTTTAGAATGAGGCTGTGATGATAGTGAATTGTGATTTTGTTTGTACAGTCAGAATGGCGTGCAATTGGAGTGCAACAAAGTCGAGGATGGGTGCACTATGCCATTCACCGCCCAGAGCCACACATCATGCTGTTCAGGAGGCCGCTAAACTATCAACAGAACCAAGAGAATCAGGCTCAGGCTCATCAGTCTCTGCTTGCTAAGTGATCTAGCTAGTATTGTGCCATGGAACCCATATCTCATTTCCTGTAGAAATGAGTATGTGATAACCTGATTTATGAATCTTTGTTAAGTTACAGCAGTATTATGTTGTTTCTAGAATGTTTAAAAGTTGTGTTTGTTTGCTTGTTTGCCATGGAGAAATCACTATTGTATGCATATTATTCCTTTGTGCATCATGTGATCTAGTTGTGTTCGGTTTGGTTTCTTTAATCATTACCAGGCCATTCAACTGTATCTAAGACCTCGGTTTTACGAATTACTAGTTCTACGTATTATGAGTTCCTCAGTGGTACATCTAGTGGTGCACAAAAAACCCGAACCCGGACCCGGACCCGAAAAAAAAACCCGGAACCGGGTATTATAAAACCCGGGTTTTTAATACCCGAACCCGACCCTACCCGTAGGGTAGGGACCGGGTATGCATATTTGATCTAAAACCCGAACCCGGAACCGGTTTTTTTTATACCCGGTTTATACCCGAAACCCGGTTTAAAAAAACCCGATTTTGATGTAATCTTGTTTAATTACGTATGCATTAAGACTTCTAGTTCTTATGATTTTACAAAATTATGTATGGACTTTGATGTAATGAATCTTGTTTAAGTATTAGGTTTCTAGTTCTTATGATAAACAAAATTATGTAATCCACATATTTCTTTTCAAAGCCCAAAAGAACTAAACCAAAACCCCACTAAATCTCGTGACAATGCATGGCTGGTCCTGGTTGTTCTCATTTGATTTTTTTTCGGCCCAACATGCAATTGCTTGAGCCACCTGCATCACTCGTCTAGCCTTCTCCAGCCACCTGCATCACTCGTCTAGCCTTCTCCAGCCACAACCGCAACCGCTCTACCCGATGCGGTTTTTTCCCAACCCGATGCGGGTTTTTTAATACCCGGTGCGGGTTTTTTCCCAACCCGGTGCATACCCGAACCCTACCCGATGAATACCCGAACCGGACCCGAACCCGGAAATAGGGTATTATAATACCTGGGTTTTATAAAACCCGACCCGAACCCTACCCGGACCCGGGTATATAGGGTATACATTTTTGGTAGAAAACCCGGACCCGGACCCGGACCCGACCCGGTTTTTAAAAAAACCCGATTTTTTAAAACCCGATCCTACCCGAACCCGATCCTACCCGAAACCCGGTCCTACCCGAAAACCCGATTTGTGCACCACTAGGTGCATCAAGTAAGTTTCTATTTTTATTCTAAAATAGGTTTTTTTGGCCAGCAAGAAAGCAAAGATATATAACAAACCCAGCGTGGAACTGGAGAAACGCTCCCCTCGGTTCTTCTCGAGCTTCTTGATTGCTTGTGCCTGACGTGGAGTTTTAGGCAAGAGTGGCTGGATGGACTCTGTGCACACTTGTGCTCTAACCCTAATCTTCTTTTCATACGAAACAAATTAAATCCATTATAATAAATTTTTAGGCACCACAATACACACATAATTGGTCGTCTTGGTCCGCTTATAGTTTTTAAACCCATTATTAATTATTTAGAGAATTACATATGATCAAAACATTCACTTAATCAATTCCATTAGATGGGTGTAAATTGTCAGTTGGCGAGTTGAAATGTTCCATATTTTATTTGTGTCAAAATCACAACCTTTCTTGCTAAGTGATCTGGCTGG
Source organism: Helianthus tuberosus (assembly GCA_030545235.1). Classification (NCBI taxonomy): domain Eukaryota; kingdom Viridiplantae; phylum Streptophyta; class Magnoliopsida; order Asterales; family Asteraceae; genus Helianthus; species Helianthus tuberosus. Next base: position 124,879,574 of record CM060416.1, read on the forward strand.
TCATGTGCCATGAAACTCATATCTCATTTACTGTAGAAATGAGTATATTGATTGACCTATGAATCAGAATATGATGTTTTTAGAATGTTTAAAAGTTTTAGTGTTTATTATTGTGTGTTTTAGCTGCTATGTGCGAGTCCAAATCCAAGTAGTTATCAAGTTCTTAGTCGTGCATTTATGCAGATCAGATGTACTCGATGTACCCAAATACGTTACACCATAAGTTCAAATTCAACAGATGCATTTCCCGCTAATTCTAATCCAAATGAAAAGTTTACATTGACCGACTCCAAAATCTAACTCGGTTGAATTGAGTTACGTTAAAGAGCTCTCGTCCCTTTCCTTCCAAATAAACCATAATGTTGTAATAAAATAGATTGTAGTATCCTCTTATACTACAATTGAATTGCTCTGCATATGTGACATTTTGCACTAGGATTTCACCTGCTCCCATACTCTTTTGGCCGAGTCGCATGATAATAACACATGTTATACTAATTCGACCTGATTTCCACATATTACACATACCGCATTTACATTTATCGCTCGTGTTATCTAAAAAGATGTACTCCCTTTAATACCCGTGACATAATATGTCTCCACGATAGTGTCTCAGTGGTAATGGTAAGGAGGTGAGAATCTATTGTGGTGGTCTTGGGGTCAAGGAACAAAGACACAATAAAAAACGATCCACTGAGACACTTATTGGTGTTTCTTTTTAATTACCACTAAGACACTATCGTCGAGACATATTATGTCACGAGTATTAAAGGGAGTACATTTTTTTAGATAACACGAGGGGTAAATGTAAATGCGGTATGTGTAATATGTCTCCAAGATTGACTTACTTATTGATCTAATAAACGATCCATATAGGTACTTTGTTCTCTTGTCTAAGTTGCAGTAAAAAAAACATCATCTATCAATCATAATTTTAAGAGTAAACTTCCGTTTTGCTCTCTGTGGTTTGGTCACTTTAACAGTTTTTCCCCAAACCTTTAAAAATAGTCATTTTCCTCCAATAGTTTGCTATGGTTTTTCCATTTTGCTCCCAGCCTCTAACTGCATCCAAATTGTCTGGGAGCAAAATCGAAAAACCATAGCAAACTATTGGAGGAAAATTGTTATTTTTAAAGGTTTGGGGCAAAACCGTTAAAGTTACCAAACCACAGGGAGCAAAACGGAAGTTTACTCTAATTTTAACGTCAAAGAAATTTTGATAGATATTAAGCGCCGTCTTGTTGTTGATGAAGAAAATAAACTCTTTGTTAAGAATGTTTGGACTTTTGACGTGAGAAATCATTACTTGCCTAACAAATACAATGATAGGCTCAAGTTAAGTGATGGAGATTTTTTTTCCCTAGAACATTATTTTATATATTAAAAAAGAAAATTACATCAAGAATGAAGTTAAACGGGTAACAAGCTACGCCCAGTTACCCATTTTTTAATATCAAAATTAAGTCTTTTAGAAACAATCCATACATCTCGAGGTCATAAAAAGATAACTAGAAATAAAGCCGCATGCTCTGATTGCTGAAAAGACAAAAAATACAATAAAATCAAAAAGTTACTAGTCTTTTAAATAGTTATATTGTTAAAGAAAAACATTACGTCGTTTCTAATCTACAAAAAACATTACGCAACTATTAGAAACTAGCCTAATGTCATACAATCTTTTTAATAAAAAGACAAATAAAAAAATCAACTACTATATTATTATAAGTTATAACTAGTGTGAATGCCCGCGCGTTCACGGGCGCATGATTTAAGGGGCGGGAGGGGGCGCCCGACCCCCCGAACTTTTCGGACATTAGTGTTATATATGTACGTTTCGTACGGGATTTTGTAGGTATATACGTTTTTGACCCCCTGGTTTTATAAAAAAATTTGGTATATACGTTTTCGACGCCCCAGTTTTAATTTTTTTTATTTATATTGTCCAAATAAAATATTTAATTAGCCCAAATATGATAGCCCAAATCATTATATTTGGTAGAATACTAGAATGTATATTATATAACCCAAATCAAATCATTATATAGCTCAACTTAAAAGCCCACCATATAAAAAAAACCCAAATTCATTTACTTTGGGACATCAACCAAAAGAAAAGAAGCCACAAGCCAGAACTGCAGAAGGGGGGAAAACACAGGTTCCAGAACTGTTCGACTTCAGCTTCTTGTTCGAGAACAGAAGCCAAAACGCTGCTCGTTGTTGTGGTCTTGTACTCTTGTTCGACTTCTTCAATCCTCATAAGGTTAAAGGTATGCGTTTTTTAGCTTTAAGTTTAATTTAGGACTGGAAATTATGTGATTTAGGTTGCAATTAGGGGTGAAATTGGTCCGAATTTTTGCCCTAAATTTGTTGAATCTTTCTGTAACTATGTCTAATTTTATTTGTTTATTCTTATTGTGATTTGATTTAGATAGAAATTAGAGTTTGAAATTTAGGGTGATTTGTTAACTTGTTTTGTTATTAGATTATGCTATGGGGAAGACTGGCAGAACTATAATTTTCATCCAGGAGAACCAGGCGCCCACCTTCCTCTCTCCTTTTTAATGTTTTGGTGCCTTTGTTCGTTTGTTTGTTAAATTATGTTTACGTTTTAATGTTTGAGAATGTTTTTTATTTGATATTAATGTTTGACCCGACCCGACCTGAATCGAATCGAATCACCGACGTCCGACCCGAACATACAACTCGAAACTACGCGATAGAATTTTTTTTAGGTCTGTTCCGACCCCCCGAACTTTTTTTCCAAGCTTCGCCACTGCGCGCGTTGACGTGGACATTTCTTCAATGTCATCGGCATTACAAATCGCATCACAACACACTCGACCTAGGCCAAGACATCATGTAGAAGGACGCAAGAAATAAAAGAGAGACGTTATTGTTATAAAGAGATATTCAAGAAACTCTATTTCTCGTTCACGTTATAAAGAGATATTCAAGAAACTCTATTTCTCGTTCACAAATACGTATTTGTCAATTCAAGTAAAATACACCAAGAATGATATTAAGTTGGTGAGAAAAAAAAATTACAATATAAAAAAGTAAAGGTAGCTTTAGGTCCATGGATACCCAGACTCTTTCTTCAAATTTTTGAATCAACACCTTTACCAACTCTATTAAATAATGAACGATTTCCACATTCAATCCCAACTTTCTATGTGCCCCAAATGCTCTACAATTATGGGCTCAAACAATTTTAGCTTCAGTTTAAAAAAAAAGGACTTAAATAATATGGGTAACACAAGTCGAAGAACCACCCAAATCGGTCTTTTCATGAAAGTTTATTATTGTCTAAAAATATACGTTAGGTGAAACTAACTTGTGATTGTCTGCAAGTAGATATGTTTAGTTTCTGATTATATATTTGTACTAGTTTAGGTACCCATGTATTACACGGGTTACGCAACATCAAATATATAATTTATAAGTTTGTTATATAATATTTTGAAATGAAAAGAAAATAGTAGTAAATAATAAAAATTTGGAGTTAACACCATTGCACTTTTTATAATTAAAAATAGAGTACGAAAGGGTGAAATAAATAAGGCGGGAAAAAGAATCTTAGCCTCGCGTAATCGTGACATATGATACAACCAATTACTTATGTATTTGGTAATTATGAGATGCGCTAGCTAGTGAACCGACACAACGACTCACCAATGCGCACGAATTAACTAAACAAATTAGTAATATATTATTAAACTTATATAAGCGATATTAATAGTTATGAAATATGCCACTAATATCTATATCTATATCTATATCTATCTATCTATATTTATATCTATATCTATATCTATATCTATATCTATCTATACTATATATATATACATATCCAAAGGACTTCTTAAGGTCATTGAAATTTTCTTAAAACACCCTTAAAGCATGATGTACAAGTCTTTTAAGCACCAGAAAACTTCACTTTCCACTTATACCCTTTCCCTAAACTTAACACGCGGACACACAAAAACTAGGGTTTCTCTCATCTCTCATTCTCATTTGGTCCGCCGCTCATCCTCTGCTCTCTCTCTCTCTCTCTCTCTATGGCGATTATCAGGCCTCTCTCTCGGATCTTGCCAGATCTGTGAGGATTTCACCATGTTCCTCTGCTCTCTCTCCCGCCGCTTCCATGTTCCTCTCTCTCTAGCGATTCGGGATATCTTTGTTCACCAGATCTATGAAGTTTCAACAGATCGATGAAGATGGTGATGGTGGTGTTGGTCTGAAGCGGAACGATGACGGAGAAAGGGGTTGATTTAGGGTTTATCCTACGGTGGTTCAAGGTGACGACGGTAGTCTTAGCAGAGGTTAAGATTCTAGCAACATTCAAGGTGAAAAACAAAGATCCAGGTATGTTTTCTTTTTACTGATTTTGCTCAGTACTGATCGAATTTCTAACGAAACACTTCAGGCGATTCAAGAAGACCAAGGCGATTCCAACCACTCGACAACCCTAAGGTATGAATATTCAAGATTTGATTCAAGTTAACTGATTTTATATGATTTTTTAGGGGTCTTTTGCTAAATCTTGCTGTAGGTTGAATTCGGTATACTATATACTTAGCATTTAGTTTGAATATTTAAGATTTGCTCTAAATCAATTGATTTTATATGGGTTTTTAAATGTTTTTTTGTTAAATCTTGTTGCAGGTTGAAAAAGATATTCTGTATGCTTAGCCTTTGGTTTGCATATTCAAGATTTGCTTCAAATGAACTCATTCCTGATGGCTTTTTAACGGTTTTTTTTTGTTTGAATCTTGTTCAATATATGGCTGTTAAAAAGATCTATACTTTACTTGTTGTTTGTGGGGTTTATATTGATCTTTGTTGGCCCAATTTCTCTTGCTACCAAAGCTGGTGATGGTAGCGGTTTGTGTAAACTCAATTTGAGTACTTTTTAGTTTGTTTAATTTCTTAATCTCAGATCTACCAATGATTTTTAACTTTTTAGTATGTTTAATTTCTTAATGGTGTTTTATGGTGTAGATGAAGATAGGGGGCTGAAGGTCGAGACAGAAATCTGCCACATTCAAGATCCAACTTTACAGACTTGGAAAATCATGAAACAACAAACATTATTGCAGAAAGATGACACACTAGGAGAATGAATTGGTGAAAGAGAGAACACTGCGGCTTGGTTCAAGAAAATTCAAATTTAGCCTTACCATCGTCCTCCTTTAGGTTTCTATTTATGCAATTTTATACAAAATTCACTACATCTAATAAGTTATTTACACCAGGTTCTTATTTTTTGATTTTTTTTCTAAACAGTTTTGGCCCTAATGATGTTCAAGTCCAGGTCAAGGCTCTGGTTTGCGATAGCTATGTTCATCACTTTAAGGTAAAATTCTACATGTACATATTCCTTTTTTTTCGTATGAGTAAAATTGATTTAAAATAAAACCGGGTTCAAAGGTGAGCGTATTATCTGTTATTTATTTATTGAAGTGAGTTTGTGATAGAATTCATCATTTTGTTTTTTACAGGAAAATAATTGACGCCTATGTTGTCAAAGACGCAAGGCGCAAAAAAAAGCGTGACTTTTTAAGAAAAGCGCACATAGAGAAAAATATATAAAAAATATGGTATTGGAACTTCAGTTTCCAGATCCGGCCGGCGCAAAAATGTTCAAAAGGTAATTTGAAACACATACTTCTTAGTTCTTAATATTCCAACGTTTATTTATCAATTGGTCAATTCAGTATAAAATCGGAAACCATTGTTCGATTCGCTAAGCTTCTTTCTGGAACCGAAGGTAATTTGAAACATATACTTCTTAGTTCTTAATATTCCAGCATTTATTTATCAATTGGTCAATTCAGTATAAAATCGGAAACCATTTTTCGATTCGCTTTGCCACAGAATAAACGTTGCTTGCCATCTCAGATTCGCTAAGCTTCTTTCTGGAACCGAAGCTTTCTGCGTGTTTTGGATGGTGGTGGTTGTATACTTTTAAGAGGGTTTTGTGTTGAACTGGAGCGGGAAATCTCTGAACTTAAAGATTACATGTTGCTTCCCACCATACGAAACTCGGTACAATTATTATTTGTTTACATTTTATATGTATTGGATCCTTTGTAATATATGAATTTGCCTTAAACTCTCAGTGGCGAAGAAAGGTGGTGTTGTCTGTGACTGTTGGTGAGTAGAGGAGTGAACATCGGCGATGGCAGAAGAATAAGTCGTCGGACAATGGCGGTGGTGTACCAGGTTGGTGATGCTTCGGTGGCAGATTAAGTTTTGGAGGGTTCAAGACTGTTTTGGTGTGTTTGGGTCTTGGTCAAAGCTTGGTCGACACAAAGAGCGAGACCAGTCAAATACAGGTCAGCTCAGTCAAAGCGGGTCGACAGGGTCAGATTAAAGCTCGAGTGTCATACGATGGTATGTCTTATGTCCGGGTGTTTATTAGCTTTTTGGATGACATACCAAAAGAGGACACTATTGAATATGTGTTTGCTCTAATTCATGAAGAAGATATTTATGAACCTTTCTCGAGATTCACTTTCAATTTTCTATTTTTTAATATGTTGTCAGTTACAATTATATGATTCACAAATAGCTAGCTATATTAGTTCAAATCCTTTTGCATTTCAGATTGTTATAGAAAGGTGTAGTAGTAGTTGGTTCATTGGAGAGGAGCTTTAAGATACTTTAGTATTGAGGTACCTAAAAAGCAATGCCCATGATTCCAGGTTTGCCAAAATATTCGAGCCAAACAGCTTACTATTGTTTGGCAAACACAAACCAAACTGTTCGGGTTGGGTAGGTCGATCCTGTCGATTTTGATGGTTTGTATAATTTGCAACAGGTTATGTGATTTTTTTTCACTGAATAACATTTTTTTATAATTTACACAATTATGCTTCATATAGTCAAATCTCACTTACTTATATATAATATTTTATTATGTAAATTTATCTAATAAATTAAGTAAAATTTACATAAATAATAGGTTCGTTTAGGCTTGGATGCCATGATAAGTGTAGCTAGGGCTCGAACTCTATTATTAAAGGCGTTTCATTATAGTGGTGATTAGTGATGTAGTGTGTGAACTCGCCATGGGGTTCAAATGTTCAATCTCTGATAATGGGGCAGTAAATTTGATCTACTCTTAACACTCTAAATTCTTAAATGGGTAAGTTGGGCATGCTGCATTTGTTCATTTATGTTTCCTGGGTTACTAGAAAAATTGAAATATATGATCACAAGTAGTTTATAATCCTAAGCATGATCATAATTTAAGTAAGTGATTTAAGACTTAACTAGACTCGTATAAAAGCAATTTACTCTTTTAGAAATTAAAATTTTGTTTGGTTGGTTGCAGCCATTCAACTTGGGTAGGTTTTTTTTGTTTTTTTTGCTTCATGGTATCATTGGAGTCGCTGTTTATTTGGTTGATTGTCATTCAACAACTTGCTAATTCTTAGTTAGCTTAAAAGAATAAGGGAGCCTTTGGGAGTCCCTTCTTACATTTTCTTTTTTCTGTTTAATTGTTTTAATAAGCATCGTTTTTAGGTAGATGCGACAAAACGACTAAATTGGGTAAAGTGTTAAAACATGTGGTTTTTGATACGGGCATGGATGACCTGAATCACATGGAGAAAGGAACCAAAGTTTAGTACTTTAGTTGGATAAAAAGAGGAGATAGTGTATCATTTTTTTAGTATTTGTGCGAACTAGCCAACGTTAACTAAAATCCGGCTAACAGAAAAACGAGTGCCAACATACTACGAATAAGAAAACTAACCTAAGTACTATACAATATATCACGAGACAACTGATAAACTAACGGTAAACGAGTATCCTATTGTAACTCGCCACTCCCGCTGCATCGCGCGGGTAAATGACTAGTATTATTAAACTTATATAAGCAGTATTAATAGTTATGATGTAAGTCTTGATTCAAATATTTCCAACGCATTTTTCCCATGGCATGAATCAACTCTTGGTAATTGGTGATGAAAACTGTTGAAAGGAATCTCCATATTACCTTTAAATAATTGATTTTTTTTTAAATAGCAAGCATTTTCATTATACAAACCCGTGAAGAGATGGACTACATGGATCATATCGGCTAGGAGCTACAAGTTATGTTCTCTCTTTTCGTCTATCGTCACTGTTTTTGCTTCCTCTGCATCACATTACAACATTCATATAAGATAACAACTTGATGATTACCTTTAAAAATATAACTTCAGGCATTTGACCCATTAGCAGTAACATAATCCAAATCAACCCGTTAAAGGTTAGGCGTATGTCGATTGTCGATGTTAGTTTGAAGGCTATTATCATTCTATGATTTCTCCATTTGGATATACCACCATCTTTCTTTCTTGATAAAGTTCTCGACTTTTTCAATTTCTCATCAAACAAAAAGAACCCATTTGCATCATCTAAACTAATTTCATCCCCAAATAAATAAATAAATAAATAAAGAAAAAGTACTCAAAGGCTAAAACCCAAAAAGTATCAGTCATTAATCTATTAAACAATATTAGAAAAAAGTATTCAAATTGATTAATTAGGGCTAAATAATAAAACTTATGCCTTTCTAGTCACATGGGCGAGGAGCCCATTCCTTCTTGGTCACAACATGGTCCTTGTTCAATCCAACAAAGAGGCCAAAAAGTATCAGTAGGTACGTTAGGTTGTTTGAGCGCAATCACGTGCTATAAATATAAAATTATGTTAGTTTCACATTGATTAATCAGATTACTCTAATTTACCTTAAAATGTATAAATCCTTTCCCTTTTTTTTCATTTCGCATAAACTGGAATATATATAAAATTAAGAGCTTTTTTTTTCAAATATAAAAACTATAGAAAAGAACATAAAGAAGTTAAAGCAATTTGAATCATCAGCTTGGTATATAACTCAAATCAACTAAAGAATTAATCCAACTTCTCTCTATCAAAACCACAATAAGATCTTTTCATAAGCTATTTGTGTCAAAATCACATCCTCAAATGCCAACTAAAAAGTTATACACATGCTTTTGGTAAACCTAGGAATCTAATAATCATACATAAAACAAAACAAAACAAATGACTTTAACATAAAATCAAATACATATCAAGTAAATAGACAAAAAAAATCAAACATAAATCGAATGATAATATGGTATTCAAGTTATTTTTCTCATTCCTATCCGTCTCAACATTCAAATAATAATCGGTGGTTTAAACAAAACCCTTAGATATCAAAACGAATTGTAAAGCTTTTCTTGTCAAGCTGCCTAAATAAAAAAAATATATATTAAAATGGTGGCTGTGGGGTTCGAACCCAGGCGCACTTATGTGCAGAAGATCTTAAGTCTTCCCCCTTAACCACTCGGGCAAACCACCTAATTGATGTTAGTTTTCTAAACAAATAAACAAAACATTTTGTTCTATTGTCTCTATTTCACACCGACCCCGTGAGAGAGAACGAAGAACAACGTGTGTTTCATCTAAAAATCGGAGCTTGTTGGTATGAGATATCTGATTTTTGTTGCTGTATAGTCTATAATAATATGTGTTGTTTTATCAATTTAAGTATCTTGTGGTTTTCATATGCAAGCTATGTAGCATGGGAACGGGAACGAGTACGGGACTGGGGTACGGAGACGATACGGGTACAGGGACGATATGGGTACGGGGAACGGCAAAACTCAAAAATCCAAGATACGGGTACGAAAAAGGTACGGCAAAAAATATAAAAAAATAAAAATATATTAAACAAAGTCCATATAATGTGGTACAATCTTAAATTTTGAGCTATTTTTATAAACTTAAAAGTTTACGACCAAATGTAAACTAGTCAAGATAGAGGGGTTAAATGGAGAAAAAACAAACTTTTTAATGAACTTTTTCTTAAAAGTGAGTGCTAAAAGTGTTATAAAAGAAAACCAGAGGGTTTAAAGTGACAAAAAGACAAAAAAATTATTAAAAACCCTACAAAAAGAATGATGAAACGCCGCTACCCATTCTTCTCATCTTCCGGCAGCAGCAACAGCGACTAAAGAATCTTCCAGCAGCAGCGACTAAAGAATGACCAGAGCTGCAGTTGCTCCGGCGAGATATTCCGGCAACAATGGATACGTTTGGCTGCCATCCCCGAAACGTTTGGTTGCCGTCCCCGATTTCAGGATACGTTTTGGAAACGTCCCCAGCCGTCCTCGCGGCGTTTCCGTCTCCAAACCGTCCCCGGGACGGGTACTAGAGGCTCATAGCCGTCCCTGTGCTTCATAGTTAATACAAGTTTGTTAGTTTACATTGTTCAGTTTGTTGTTATATGCATTGTTTGTTTTAAAATAGTTGATATGAACTTGATGAATATGTATGACATGTTAATGTGTTTATTAATTTGTCAACGAAATGGGGGAATGTACTACATTGAAGCGACACTATTGAAAACTAAGGGTTAATTCATGAGGATATAACTTAATGTCAACTCATGCTTTCCTCGACACTCATCTTGCTATGATCTGTGATCGTCTCCCACTCTGACAGTGTATCCGTTTTCAAAAGTAGGCAAAAGATCAAATACAAAGAGCCTTATCATACAAAACGTATGAAATGCATGAAAAGGTAAAAAAACACGGTGGCATTTTCGTAATTATTTACTCGTAGATTATCAAAATTACCCTACAAATAATATTGTAGGGTAATTTTGTAAAATGGCCTTGTAGGGTAATTTTGATCTTATAGGGTAATTTTATAGAGTATCATAATTGTTCTACAAATAATATTGTAGGGTAATTTTATTTTGTAAGGTAATTTTGATCTTGTAGAGTGTCACAATTAGTTTACAAATGATCTTGTAGGGTAATTTTGATTCTGTAGGATAATTACGAGTAAAATAATTACGAAAATGTCACCACTGTTATAAATAATTAAAGATATTATGATTATCAATTCCTAATATAGTCCAACTTGTTCTCCAAGTCTTTTCCCCTTATAAATACTCAATGTATTCTAATGTAAAAGATGCACCATTAATAATAAACCTCTTTTCTCTCCCAATATATATTCTCATCTTCTTGCTATTAGGCTTGTTTATAACACGTTATCAGCACGCTTGCTTTGGATCACACAATCATAAGGTATATCATATTCTCTAACTATTTTACAATTATTCATCACACTCATACATAATCCATATTGTAATTCATACGATTGTGGATTGTGTTAGAGATTCATGTTATTATTCTTTTGAATTTCCAAAAGAATCATAATAATAAACTTATAATAATATTGTTATTTTTTTAAATGGTCGTAGAGTTAAACTTATAATAATAAACTTGATGACTTTTATCTTATGGATATATTTTGATATGATTTTTCTCGCCCCTGCTAGCGAACACCATCGTCGTTCTATAAAACATTGTCAAAAAATAATTTTTCTAGCTTTAAATGCCCACTGATCTCGAGAAATTCATCTATGATATTTTATAAGGATTTAGGCATATGAACCTAAATTAAAAGATAACATTTTTTTTTTAATTTATTGTACTTTAATTGCTAATCTGGCATATTTCAAATTAATAAGGTTTTTGAAATTAAAAGTAATGCTAATTCTCAGTGTATATATATGTCTAATATAAACATGCACAATAAAAGAGAATAAACAATAAGATACTAAAATTTTAAAATTATATGTCTTAGTTCTCAATTCAAATATAATCTAAAATTCTAAAAACAAAAATATGACAAAAGGTTAAGACTGATTCGATATGAAAAAAAATATAATATTGACATAATGAATGTGACGATATTCATTTTTATACTAACTTTAATAAAACATCAGTCACATATTTGATTTTTTTTTAAACCAAAGTTGTATTTGATACACATATTAATATTGGTATCAAACCCCTGAATATAATAGATATGTTATGATAATACTGTTATTATATGGTTTTGAATTTGATATAATTGTTATGATAATATTGTTATTTTTTTTAACATTATTCAACTGTTACAAGAGACATCTTATTATTTCGAATAATCATAGTTACAGTAAATGTTGCTTTTAAGTTTGATATATATAAATTAGAGTGACATATATTAACGGTGCCTTTAACTTTGATATATATTAATTTATAAATCAAAGACATATATTAACTCATATGTTTTTTTTTTATTTATAATATAGTTCATCATGACAAATCTTGCAAAGCTTGAGTTCATGGCCCTAGACATTACTGGAAAAACTATTTGTCATGGGTATTGGATGCTGAAATACATTTGAATGCCAATAATTTGGGTGAAACAATTAAAGAAGGAAATAAAGCAACTACCCAAGATAAGGCAAAAGCCATGATATTTTTACGCCATCATATTCATGAGGCTTTGAAAAGTGAGTACCTCACTATCAAGGATCCACTTGTCCTTTGGACCAACCTGAAAGAAAGGTATGACCACCAGAAAACGGTAATATTACCGAGAGCTCGTTACGAGTGGATCAATTTAAGGTTGCAAGACTTTAAGTCTATAAGCGAGTACAACTCGCCAATGTTTAGAATCACATCACAATTGATTCTATGTGGTGAAAATATTACTGATAAGGAAATGTTGGAAAAAACATTCTTAACCTTTCACCCCTCAAATGTGATACTACAACAACAATATCGTGAAAGGGGTTTCACCAAATATAGTGAGTTAATATCATGTTTGCTTGTGGCCGAGCAAAACAATGAGCTCTTAATGAAAAATCATGAGACTCGTCCGGTTGGAGCAACCCCAATCCCTGAAGCTAATGTGGCAACAAATAATGGCCAAAGTGAAAGTTACGGACGTGGTCGAGGTTATCATCGTGGCCGTGGTCGTGGTTATGGACGTGGTCGTGGTCATGGTCGTGGAGGTGGCCGAGGAAATTATCATAGTGTTCAGTTTAAAAACAAAGGGACCCACCAAAAGTGGCATAATAATGAAAATAAATCCAGTGATGAAAAAAATAAAAAGAAGGTGGGATCTTCATCGAATGCATGTTACCAATGTGGAAGTAACAATCATTGGTCGAAGACTTTTCGTACGGCCAAACACTTGGTGGAACTTTATCAACAATCCATCAAAGACAAAGCAAAAGGAATAGAAACAAATTTTACATATGAGGTTGCAAATGTTGATGTCACTGATGGTCATAAAGATCATAATGATACAACTAATCTGGATTATGATGATTTCCTTATTGAGCCAACTAACTTGGATTCTGGTGATATCGTGGCTGATACAACCTAGTTGGATGCTTGCAATTTTCCTTACATATGAATTATTAGTTTTTTAAGTGATGTTATTTCCTTCATTTCTTTAAGACATTTTGAGATTTTATTTTGTTTTGATGCGTATGAAACATTTTGGGATTTGTTATGTTTGAAGCATGTTAGACATTTTATTCATATGATTTTGTTTTGTTTTGAAGCATATGGAGTGTGTAACTAAGATCCCTATTAATGGAGAAGACATATGTCTAATTGACAGCGCATCAACGCATACAATTCTTAAGAAAAAGAATTATTTCTCTACTTTAACCATGAAAAAGGCAAATGTTGGTACTATATCTGGTAAATCAAAATTAATTGAAGGCTTTGGAGAAGCTTATGTAGTATTGCCAGGTGGAACTCCATTTGTAATAACCAATGTGTTATTTTCCCCAATGTCTCAAAGAAATCTAATTAGTTTTAAAGATGTTCGTTTAAACGGATATCATCTTGAGACTACATCTGAGGGACATGATGAGTACCTTCATATCACAAATATAAGTTCGGGTAAAAAGCATGTGTTAGAAAAGTTGCCCGCACTTGCCTCTTGTTTATATTATACTAAAATTAATGCAATCGAATCAAATGCAATCATAAACAAGAAGTTTATAGACCGAGAAAATTTTATCATATGGCATGACCGGTTAGGCCATCCCGGATCAACAATGATGCGAAAAATTATAGAAAATTCAGTTGGGCATTCTTTGAAGAACCAGAAGATTCTTCAGTCCAAGGATATTACATGTGTTGCATGTTCACAAGGGAAGTTAATTACTCGCCCATCACCAATGAAGGTGGGGACTGAATCCCTGATTTTTTTGGAAAGAATACATGGGGATATTTGTGGACCTATACATCCTTCTAGTGGACCATTTAGATACTTTATGGTCTTAATTGATGCATCAACCAGATGGTCACACGTGTGCCTACTATCAAGTCGTAATATGGCATTTGCACGACTACTTGCTCAATTAATAAGGCTAAGAGCACATTTTCCCGATTACCCCATCAAGAATATTCGATTAGACAATGCTGGTGAATTTACATCCCAAACATTTAATGATTATTGCATATCTATTGGGATAAATGTAGAGCATCCTGTACCTCATGTACATACACAAAATGGGCTTGCTGAATCGCTTATCAAGCGACTTAAAATGGTTGCAAGAACAATGATTATGAAATCAAAACTACTAGCATCTGCTTGGGGACATGCAATTTTACATGTAGCAACACTAATTCGCATCAGGCCAACGAGTTATCATACTTCCTCCCCATTAAAGTTGGTTCTTGGTCAGGAACCAAATATTTCCCATCTAAGGATTTTTGGTTGTGCTGTATATGTTCCAATCGCTCCACCACAACGCACACAGATGGTGTGACAACCCGCACTAAACCAGGTATCCGTACGACTTAATTAATGATTAATTACTGCTTAATTACTGTGCTTGCTTGTACTAGCTGATGAACTGCTACTTGAATACTGAAACGTGTACTTACTGCATCATACTTGCTTACTGTCACTACATTATTTACATGCTGAACCTTAGTGACAAACATGATGCACAAGAAGCACAGTAGCACAATACACGGATAACCTACTGAACATGCTGATAAAGCCAGCATCAGGCAAACACTGCCTCCAAGGCCTATAAGAGCCTGCGTTATTTGGCTACACTAGTAGTGAGTGTAGGGATATAAGGGTTGTGGAACTGCGTCTCTAGGGATAAGTTACACTGATTGGATGTGCCTAAAACGTACTCTAAGCACGAAACACAACACTTTATTTAACACTCCAGCTTCTAGCTAACTAATAAAGTGCCAAAACATGAGGAAAGTATTCCCGACACTTTTGGAAATAAATTGTGTCACTAAAAATATTATTATCGACGCTTAAAAGTTTACTTAAGCACTTTAACGGATTACTATCCAACCGAACAACCGGACTATACCCGGAACATAAAAATACTGCCAGAAATATTATTAGTCTTTTTCTGAGCCAGTTAGGGTCCCTGATTACCCTAACACCCGCATTATAACGCATCATACAACTAACGGAGTTAACCCCAAAAGTTAACCTACTTAATGTAACCAAACTCTAACTAAACAATTAAAAACGAACTGGATACCCCCCCCCCTAATGAGATCGGCCAACAAGGGGTAACCAAGAGAGTACAACTTTTGATTATTATATTGACATGTGTTTAATATCAAGGGGACATGAAATCCGTTGGACGAAGAACATGAACTTGTCTATAAATATCACCACTTAACACATGAGTTCTTACACATCACAATCACCAACAAAACTCTCTCCTTGCCCTCCAAGAGCTCTCGGCCGAAACCCCCACCCTCTACACACCCATTGTTCGATCTTGATCTCTCCATTCCAAGTATATACAAGCTTCACGGGTTACGTATTAGGAGCTTTGGAGCAAACGGAAGTGGAAGGACCTCGTTACTTAGCTTTTATCCACCTCATTTTCGCCTAGATTCTTCCCTAGCCCCGAGCTAGAGGTATAATGTTTAAAACTCACTCTTGAACATATCTAAGGTGGTTAATATGATTTATAACGGTTAAAATGCGGAAACCCATCTTTTGAATCTTTAAAGTTTACTAAAACTTGAATCTTGTTGGATAAAAGATCATAACTAGTGTAAAAGTTGTAGTATTTGAAATATATGGTTATCTAGACCCGATCTATGATGTGGTAGCTCGGATCACCATTTAACCCGGTTTGGTAAGATCGTTGATCTTAACATAAGCTTGTTTTGGATAGTACAAGGGTTAAAAGGTGAAACTCTACCACACATGAAACATGAACTTGTGTAAAAATGTTTTATTTGTGTAAAAGTGATTTAACTTGTACAATGGTGTTTAAAACTAGCGGATCTACGTATCTGCAAGTGGTATTTTCAAAGAACCACACATCAAAGAAATCATGTATTTTTAAAGAATGGATCTTACACAAACAAACATGATATTTTATAAACCACAAGTGTGTAAACACTTGTGAAATGAAAAGATCCGACAAAGAACTAGTTTTGTCACTTGTTACTAGAAGTTGTAAAGACAGATTTCTCTAAACACGAGGTTTTTACGAGATTAAAGTTACTTTATATAAAGATCTACAAAATATAATGGGATTTACATTATAGATGCGGAAAAACTACAAGTTCATGCGATTATGCAATTTACATACTTGTCGACTAGTTTGATGTGTCGGAAATTGTTTGATTGAATAAAGAAGTTGTTGAATTGATTTGTTAAAAGAAAATGATACGCTTGAAAGCGTGGCCACCTCCAGTTACAGAGGAAACTCTGGCGAAATTTTTCTAAAAACCTAACACTTAGAATTATTTACACAACAAGTGTTAGAACTGTTTTTGACACATTTTCGAAATATAAATTTCGCCATGACCTTGTTTACTAAATATTCGGAGGTGGGATTTTTCACTAAAATTAACGTGATAAATATATATTGTCACAACACTGTTTATGATTATTTTGTGAAAATACATAAATATTATTTTTAGAGTAAAAATAATATTTACAAACGTTGACGAATCCCAAAATAATACAAACGCTTTCACATGAATATATAAGTTACACCGGTAATTATATTGCCACTCGATTATTAAAACGTAACTTACGCACATGTATTGGATCCCCCATCCTTGGGAAGGAGTTTAACTACCAAGTATGTACAGAACATACACACGAAATAGTTGTCTAACTATTTCCCAAAAACTTAAACTATAAAGCTAAGGCACGGCCATCCGTCTAATAGAATTAGCACTTGTAGGTCGTCGCACAGTTTTCCGATTTGGAGATACTTGGTAGAGACGCTTCACTGTGAGTTCATGTCCCCCTTTTCTCTAACTGTTTTCAGTTTTCTTAACTGCGGGGGTGAAATACATGTTACTTTGTTTACAAGTACTTTATACATGGTATGGTTAGCGTAAGGAGGGTTATTATCCAGATCATGTGAGTGGGTAGGCGGAAACTTGAGGCCATTAATCCTCAAGGTAGGACCGAGGGACAGGAGCGGTAGATCTATCTGGGTGTAGCGAGCCCAGCCCCAGGCCCAAACAGAACGGACCTCGGGGTGACTTTGTGCCCAACGCATAAATCCGCTAGGTTTGAGTCTTCCTACTTGCACTTCACACATATCAATGGCTTTGCAACCCATTGGTGATCTCTTTGTTTTTCCTTACACTGCTACATACCAGGGAACTTTTATACTTACAAGTGTTTTACATACTCACTTACACATGAACTCGCTCAACATTATTGTTGATTTTTCAACTTACATGTATTTCAGGAAATTAACGAGATCTGGCACGGTATGGCATGTTTTCCGCTGCACTAGTTTCCAAGGTCATCCGGGGTTTAGGGGATGTGTCTCTTTCCTGGACAAGACACAATCCTTAAACCATGTTTATGTTATGTTTGAGTTTGTAATGTTGTTGAACAAGGTTATGGTTATTAGGGTATGTTCCCGTTAAACAATGGTACTGTATTTGGTTTTCAAAACTTAATGGATGATCTTGCATGTTTTTAACTCATATAGCTTTGTTATGATTAAGCTATGGTATTAAGAAGTCACACCAAATTAACCACGCTTCCGCAAAGCCAGGGTGTGACAGCTTGGTATCAGAGCTCTGATCATAGCGAACTAGGATTCCTTCTCGAGTCTAGACTATGATCACTAGGGCTCTCACGAAAACATTTCTCTGCATACCACTTAAGTCCAGATCCAAAACTTTTTACAAACAAATGTTGAGCACATTTTATTATTTATAGGCTCAGCTTGGAGGGCTGAGGCTCGATCTGGAGGATCGAGGCTCGGTCTAGGTGACCGAGGTAGTTGTGCACGTTGATTTATTTTAGGCTCAGCCTGGAGGGCTGAGGCTCGGTCTGGAGGATCGAGGCTTGGTCTAGGTGACCAAGGTAGTTGGCTAGCAAGGCTAGGAAGAGTAGGCTCAGTCTTGAAGGCTGAGGCTCGGTGTTGGAGACCGAGGCTCGATCTAAGTGGTCGAGGTGGAGGATAGAGCAGTCTTAAAGACTGGGAGAAATTGGCTAGCAAGACTAGGAGAATTATGTGATACCTTACTTGGTGACTTATGTGATTATTTGATTATATGATTGACTATTTGTGCATGTTTGTGTATATGTACAGACACATGGATTCTACAGACACTGGTGGTTCAGACACCACAGGCCCTAGGCCTATCGTATCGGACGACCTAGAGTCATCGGAGCATGAGGTTCACACGTCCGACGTCACGAGCACAGATGAGGATGATTTCCAGCCCTTCGCATTACCTGACGGTGCTGACGAGCTCGCAGATGGTCCTTTGGCCGGGGATCTACCACTCGCATTGATCCCTGCCCCTATACCGCTTGCTTCGTACCCTGTTTACGATTTGCCTATCGACGACGAGGAGGATGATGTCGATATGTTTGAGGAGGAGCCTTTCGAGGAGGATGCTCAGGGCGAGGCCCTACCTACTGCTGATGGTCCCTTGTTGATCGCAGATGCTCCTGCCGCGGAGTCACCTGCTCACTCCCCAGTCCCAGACTCCTTTGAGTCTGTGGCCTCTGTACCCTCACACATCCAGAGTGCGCAGCACTTCTCTCATGAGTCAGATCCTGATCAGGCATCTTCTGTTGCCCCTATCCCCAGTTTTGTTTTCGACCATGATGATGAGGGGGATTCCGATCCTATGTTTCCCCCAGGGTTCGACCCAGATCGTGACTTAGAGTTTATTCCGATGGATCAGTTTATGGAGGATCCAGTAGACCCCGTTGACCCATTTGATCCTATTGACCCAGATTTTGATTTAGAGATGGCTTTTGATGACCTCGAGCCTGCCGTTGCTCCAGAGCAGGCAGCCGCTCTAGACCCCATACCTGAGCATGACCCAGTACATGCTGACATCCCTTTTGAGCCTGTTGCTGATGATCTCCCCGTGGGTATTCCTTTGATGGAGGGCGATCATGTCATTGTTGATCCTTTACCCGTTATACCTGTTGACCCTCCCGTTGAGCACATTGCACCTGTTCACCCTGTTGTTGCTCCCCCACTTGATCCCGTTCCACTAGAGCCCGAGCATGCACTGTTCGCGGCACGCATGGATCCACCAGATGAGCATGCACAGCACGGTTGGATACCTGCTGATGAGGATGTTCCACCTTTTCCTCCCCAGATCCCTGTCTCGCGACATATTGATTTTTCTTTTCAGGTTCCACAGTTTGTACCTCCAGCGAGGCCTGGAGAGGGTTCTTCATCCCATCCTGTTGGGCATGTACCGATGCCTATCCCTTTCATACCACAGATGCCATCTGTTCCACCCACTGTTGCTCCATTTCACGTGGCACCTTTCGACCCCATTAGTGAGCCGTTTCTTTGGGCACCAGGCTCCGGTATGCCACCTACTGATCCCTACCATGCTTTTCACATGGGACACACTATCGAGGACGTCTTGATGTCTTTCGTTTTCCAGCACGAGTCACATACACAGCGCATCCAGGAGCTCGAGAGAGCTCAGCTGCCACCGTGTCCATGCCATGGTCAGACACACTCCCCTCTGCAGCCATTACGACCTTTACCTCCAGATTATGCTGCCCGTCTCTCTACATTAGAGCAGCAGATTGCTTCCATCATTCGTACTCAGCAGGCTATGGAGGTGGACTGGCTACAGTTACGCCATTTGTTTTACACCCACTTTCCCCCTCCTCCACCACCATCTGTATAGAGCTCATCAGTGCTGTTTGGGTAGACGAGGATGAGAAGACGGCGATTGTTGGATTGCACAGTATTTTTGGAGACCACAGTTGATTCTGACTTTTGTTGACTTATATTTGATGTATTGACACTGATTGATGTAGTTTTTGGACAGGGGTGATGTAGCCCCTAGTTGATGGATGATTGTATGACACTATGATGTACTGATACACTTACTATATGGTCTCGATATATGGCAATCGCAGTATTCTCATCATATTTGATTCGCTTGATTGCTTATTTGTGTTATTATGACATGGGATGATGCGCGTTTGGTATTTGTGATGTATTGATAACATGAGATGTGATGTGCTATTACTATTACTATATACGTACGTTTTACTATGGCCTGACCAACGTAAACCATCTTTTAGAAGATGCCGCCGAGACGTGAGACACACATGCCTACCAATGAGGCAGAACTCCAGCAGATTATTGCTGCTGCCATAGCACAGTATGCAGCATCTCAGCCCGGAACGAGCGGAAGTATTAACCAAGGCAATAACAATCCACCTCACGGTAATACTAAGTCATTAAGACATACCGTGACCTAACTGGATATCTCTAGCAGTGATGCTAACGCCAAACGTATGTTATAACGTATGTGCAGGATGCACCTACAAGCAGTTTCTAGACTGCAAACCGGTCAACTTCGATGGTACTGGAGGTGCTGTCGCCTTTGTTCGTTGGGCTGAGAAAACCGAGTCTGTTATTCGCATGAGCAAATGCGCGCTGGATCAACAAGTCACCTATATCTCAGGGCTATTCTTGGATGGAGCCCTCTCTTGGTGGAATCTGCAAGTACAGACACTAGGCGAAGCTGCTGCCTACGCGCTGACCTGGACCGAACTAAAAGAACTTATGCACAAGAAGTACTGTTCGCGCGCAGAAATCCAGCGATTGGAGACCGAGTTTTGGCACTTGAAAATGGACGGTCCAAAGGTCGCAGAATACGTTCAAAGATTTCACGACTTATCTCAAGTGGTTCCTTACATGGTTACACCAGAATATAAGCGAATCGAGCGCTTCATTTGGGGTTTGGCTCCCCAGATTATAAGCATGGTAACCTCCTCCAAACCAGCAACTATCACTGAGGCGATTGATTTGAGCGTGGCTCTCACCAAGGAGGCAATTCGTTTGAACAAGTTTGATGAGATCAAGACGAAGAAGGCAGAGACTCATGTCGAGTCATCAGGAGGTAACAAACGGAAGTTCTCAAACTTCAAGCAGGGCGCTAGTGTAGTGGTTAAGAAAGGAGGATCAGACACGCCAGCTCAGGTTACAGCTGGTAGAAGAGAGAAAGGAAGAGGATACATGGGCACCCAGCCCAAGTGCAACGCCTACCAGCGTCACCATTCTGGCCGATGTGGTTTAAGGGTATGTGATGCGTGTGGAAAACCTGGCCACTTGAAGGATTCATGTTGGGCCACTACTGGCCAGGGAGGCCAAGGAGGATTTGGAAACAAAAACAATAACAGGGGTGGAATTGGAAATCGCCCACAAGGAAACAATGGAGGTAATGGGAACCGAGGCAACGCTAATCAAGTTGGTAACGTGAACCGTAATCAGAACAATCAAGCTGGTAATGGAGGTGGAAACGGGCAAAGACTTGGATGCTACAACTGCGGTGATATCGGGCATTTCAAGAAAAACTGCCCAGACTTAAACCAAGCCCGTGGAAGAGTGTTCCAACTCGAAGCAAGGGAAGCGCGCCAGGACCCCAATGTTGTTACTGGTACGTTCCCTGTCAATCAACGCTATGCATCCGTTTTATTTGATACTGGTGCCGATTATAGCTTCGTGTCGTTAGAATTTAAGAATATGCTTGGTTTAGCCGCTAATAAGTTAGACATACCGTATTCAATCGAATTAGCTAATGGAAAGTTAGTAGAAGCCAACGAAGTTGTCAGAGGCTGTGTGATAGAATTGGGAGAACGTGAGTTTACTTTGGATCTACTACCAGTCCAGTTGGGAAGCTTCGACGTGGTAGTAGGAATGGATTGGTTATCAGGCAACAAGGCTGAGATAGTATGTCACGAGAAAGTTGTTCGTATTCCAACCAATGATGGTGAGACAATTGTGGTTCACGGAGAGAAGCGTGACACACCGCTAAGGATTATCAGCTGCTTGAAAGCAAGGAAGTGTTTACAGAAAGGATGTGTTGCTTTTCTGGCACACATTGTGGACAAGAAGGCTGCTGAACCAAGAATCGAAGACATCCCTGTCGTGAGGGAGTATCCAGAAGTCTTCCCAGAAGACTTACCCGGACTGCCACCTCAGAGGCAAGTAGAGTTTCACATTGACTTAGTTCCAGGCGCCGCGCCTGTAGCTAAGGCACCTTATAGACTTGCTCCGTCTGAGATGCAGGAATTGTCGACACAACTTCAAGAGTTGTTAGACAAAGGTTTTATCCAACCAAGCTTCTCGCCTTGGGGAGCTCCAGTCCTGTTTTTCAAGAAGAAGGACGGTAGCTTCCGCATGTGTATTGACTACAGAGAATTGAACAAGCTGACGATCAAGAATAGGTATCCTCTGCCAAGAATCGATGATCTGTTTGATCAACTGCAAGGCTCTAGCTTTTACTCTAAGATCGATCTTCGATCTGGATACCATCAGTTGAGAATTCAAGAAGAAAGTATCCCAAAGACAGCCTTCAGAACTCGTTATGGACACTACGAGTTCCTTGTTATGCCGTTTGGTTTGACAAACGCACCTGCAGTCTTTATGGACTTGATGAATAGAGTTTGCAAGCCATACTTAGACAAGTTCGTGATTGTGTTTATCGATGACATTTTAATTTATTCAAAGACGAAGGCTGAACACGAGCAGCATCTTAGAGCCATTCTAGAGCTACTGAAGAAGGAACAACTGTATGCCAAATTCTCTAAGTGCGAGTTTTGGCTACGTGAAGTCCAATTCCTTGGGCACGTGGTAAATGGAGACGGAATCCACGTGGATCCAACAAAGATCGAAGCGATCAAGAATTGGGAAACGCCTAAGACGCCAACCGAGATCCGGCAATTCTTGGGTTTGGCTGGCTATTATCGAAGATTCATTGAGGATTTCTCAAAAATCGCTCAACCATTGACGCTCCTCACGCAGAAGGAAAGGAAGTTTGATTGGGGAATCAAACAGAATGAAGCATTTCAGATATTGAAGGATAAGCTCTGCAATGCGCCAATCTTAGCTCTACCGGAAGGTACTGACGATTTTGTGGTATACTGCGACGCATCGCGCCAAGGATTGGGTTGCGTGTTGATGCAACGCCAAAAGGTTATTGCTTACGCATCGCGTCAACTGAAAGTGCACGAAAAGAACTATACCACACACGATTTAGAACTTGGCGCAGTGGTTTTTGCTTTAAAGATCTGGAGACACTACCTTTATGGTACAAGGTGTACAATCTTCACAGATCACAAGAGCCTACAGCATATATTCAACCAGAAGGAGTTGAATATGAGGCAAAGACGATGGGTTGAATTGTTGAACGACTACGACTGCGAGATAAAGTATCATCCGGGGAAGGCGAATGTGGTCGCCGACGCCCTAAGTCGAAAGGAAAGGATCAAGCCCATAAGGGTTAGGGCTCTAGAAATGATTATCCGAACCGATCTTTCCTTGCGCATTCGTGCTGCACAAAAAGAAGCCCTTAAGGAAGGAAACCGGGAAGAAGAATATCTCCGCGGGATGGAGAAGCTTTTGGTACCAAACGAGGAAGGAACGTTATGTTTTGAGAAAAGGATTTGGGTTCCTCTGTTTGGTGATTTAAGGAAGGTTATCTTTGATGAAGCTCACAAATCACGGTACTCTATCCATCCTGGAGCGGATAAGATGTACCAGGACCTCAAAAATTATTATTGGTGGCCTAGGATGAAAGGCGACGTTGCTGTTTATGTGAGAAAATGTTTAACATGCGCTAAAGTTAAAGCGGAATACCAGAAGCCTTCAGGGCTGCTGCAACAACCTGAGATTCCCAAGTGGAAATGGGAACAAATCTCAATGGATTTTGTTACGAAATTGCCAAGAACGCCAAGAGGCCATGATATGATTTGGGTAATAGTTGACCGCCTAACAAAGTCCGCACACTTTCTGCCAATCAAAGAGAAAGATAGCACGAGCAAATTGGCTGAGATTTACATGAG
The DNA here is from genome assembly GCA_030545235.1 of Helianthus tuberosus. Lineage (NCBI taxonomy): Eukaryota > Viridiplantae > Streptophyta > Magnoliopsida > Asterales > Asteraceae > Helianthus > Helianthus tuberosus. Next base: position 124,903,763 of record CM060416.1, read on the forward strand.
AGAGATCGTCGCACGTCATGGAGTGCCTCTCTCGATCATCTCTGATAGAGACGGAAGGTTTGTGTCAAGGATATGGCAATCCTTCCAAGAAGCTTTTGGCTCACAGTTGAATCTGAGCACTGCGTTTCATCCGCAAACGGACGGCCAGAGCGAGCGAACGATACAGACTTTGGAAGACATGCTGAGGGCATGTGTTATGGATTTGGGCGTTAGCTGGGATAAACATTTACCTTTGGTCGAATTTTCATACAACAACAGCTACCACACCAGTATTGGTGTCGCGCCATTTGAAGCCCTTTACGGACGCAAGTGCCGATCACCACTATGTTGGTCTGATGCAGGTGATAGGCAGCTTGCTGGTCCCGAAATCGTCCAAGAGACGACAGACAAGATTGCGCAGATTCTTAAACGCATCGAAGCAGCTCGCCACAGACAAAAGGCCTATGCAGATCCAGACCGGAAACATGTGGATTTCCAAGTTGGAGAAATGGCGTTATTGAAAGTTTCACCCTGGAAGGGGGTGGCACGCTTCGGGAAGCGTGGGAAGTTAAATCCGCGCTACATTGGTCCTTTCAGAATTCTGGAAAGAATTGGAACAGTAGCATACAAGTTGGACCTACCTGCTGAACTGAATGGTGTTCACGATACATTTCATGTATCCAATCTAAAGAAAAGTCCAACTCAAGTTGACGTTGCCATTCCCACCGACGAGATTCATGTTGACGACACGCTCCACTTCGTTGAAGAACCTGTTGAGGTCACGGATTGGAAAGTGAACAAGACCCGCCGGAGCAGTGTCAAGCTCGTCAAAGTTCGTTGGAATGCCAGACATGGTCCTGAATTCACCTGGGAACGTGAGGACCGGATGAAAGAGAAATACCCCCACCTTTTTCCTAAGAACCCTGCTTCTACAAGCAGAACTTAAATTTCGGGACGAAATTTATTTAACGGGGGGAGAATGTGACAACCCGCACTAAACCAGGTATCCGTACGACTTAATTAATGATTAATTACTGCTTAATTACTGTGCTTGCTTGTACTAGCTGATGAACTGCTACTTGAATACTGAAACGTGTACTTACTGCATCATACTTGCTTACTGTCACTACATTATTTACATGCTGAACCTTAGTGACAAACATGATGCACAAGAAGCACAGTAGCACAATACACGGATAACCTACTGAACATGCTGATAAAGCCAGCATCAGGCAAACACTGCCTCCAAGGCCTATAAGAGCCTGCGTTATTTGGCTACACTAGTAGTGAGTGTAGGGATATAAGGGTTGTGGAACTGCGTCTCTAGGGATAAGTTACACTGATTGGATGTGCCTAAAACGTACTCTAAGCACGAAACACAGCACTTTATTTAACACTCCAGCTTCTAGCTAACTAATAAAGTGCCAAAACATGAGGAAAGTATTCCCGACACTTTTGGAAATAAATTGTGTCACTAAAAATATTATTATCGACGCTTAAAAGTTTACTTAAGCACTTTAACGGATTACTATCCAACCGAACAACCGGACTATACCCGGAACATAAAAATACTGCCAGAAATATTATTAGTCTTTTTCTGAGCCAGTTAGGGTCCCTGATTACCCTAACACCCGCATTATAACGCATCATACAACTAACGGAGTTAACCCCAAAAGTTAACCTACTTAATGTAACCAAACTCTAACTAAACAATTAAAAACGAACTGGATACCCCCCCCCCCCCTAATGAGATCGGCCAACAAGGGGTAACCAAGAGAGTACAACTTTTGATTATTATATTGACATGTGTTTAATATCAAGGGGACACGAAATCCGTTGGACGAAGAACATGAACTTGTCTATAAATATCACCACTTAACACATGAGTTCTTACACATCACAATCACCAACAAAACTCTCTCCTTGCCCTCCAAGAGCTCTCGGCCGAAACCCCCACCCTCTACACACCCATTGTTCGATCTTGATCTCTCCATTCCAAGTATATACAAGCTTCACGGGTTACGTATTAGGAGCTTTGGAGCAAACGGAAGTGGAAGGACCTCGTTACTTAGCTTTTATCCACCTCATTTTCGCCTAGATTCTTCCCTAGCCCCGAGCTAGAGGTATAATGTTTAAAACTCACTCTTGAACATATCTAAGGTGGTTAATATGATTTATAACGGTTAAAATGCGGAAACCCATCTTTTGAATCTTTAAAGTTTACTAAAACTTGAATCTTGTTGGATAAAAGATCATAACTAGTGTAAAAGTTGTAGTATTTGAAATATATGGTTATCTAGACCCGATCTATGATGTGGTAGCTCGGATCACCATTTAACCCGGTTTGGTAAGATCGTTGATCTTAACATAAGCTTGTTTTGGATAGTACAAGGGTTAAAAGGTGAAACTCTACCACACATGAAACATGAACTTGTGTAAAAATGTTTTGTTTGTGTAAAAGTGATTTAACTTGTACAATGGTGTTTAAAACTAGCGGATCTACGTATCTGCAAGTGGTATTTTCAAAGAACCACACATCAAAGAAATCATGTATTTTTAAAGAATGGATCTTACACAAACAAACATGATATTTTATAAACCACAAGTGTGTAAACACTTGTGAAATGAAAAGATCCGACAAAGAACTAGTTTTGTCACTTGTTACTAGAAGTTGTAAAGACAGATTTCTCTAAACACGAGGTTTTTACGAGATTAAAGTTACTTTATATAAAGATCTACAAAATATAATGGGATTTACATTATAGATGCGGAAAAACTACAAGTTCATGCGATTATGCAATTTACATACTTGTCGACTAGTTTGATGTGTCGGAAATTGTTTGATTGAATAAAGAAGTTGTTGAATTGATTTGTTAAAAGAAAATGATACGCTTGAAAGCGTGGCCACCTCCAGTTACAGAGGAAACTCTGGCGAAATTTTTCTAAAAACCTAACACTTAGAATTATTTACACAACAAGTGTTAGAACTGTTTTTGACACATTTTCGAAATATAAATTTCGCCATGACCTTGTTTACTAAATATTCGGAGGTGGGATTTTTCACTAAAATTAACGTGATAAATATATATTGTCACAACACTGTTTATGATTATTTTGTGAAAATACATAAATATTATTTTTAGAGTAAAAATAATATTTACAAACGTTGACGAATCCCAAAATAATACAAACGCTTTCACATGAATATATAAGTTACACCGGTAATTATATTGCCACTCGATTATTAACACGTAACTTACGCACATGTATTGGATCCCCCATCCTTGGGAAGGAGTTTAACTACCAAGTATGTACAGAACATACACACGAAATAGTTGTCTAACTATTTCCCAAAAACTTAAACTATAAAGCTAAGGCACGGCCATCCGTCTAATAGAATTAGCACTTGTAGGTCGTCGCACAGTTTTCCGATTTGGAGATACTTGGTAGAGACGCTTCACTGTGAGTTCATGTCCCCCTTTTCTCTAACTGTTTTCAGTTTTCTTAACTGCGGGGGTGAAATACATGTTACTTTGTTTACAAGTACTTTATACATGGTATGGTTAGCGTAAGGAGGGTTATTATCCAGATCATGTGAGTGGGTAGGCGGAAACTTGAGGCCATTAATCCTCAAGGTAGGACCGAGGGACAGGAGCGGTAGATCTATCTGGGTGTAGCGAGCCCAGCCCCAGGCCCAAACAGAACGGACCTCGGGGTGACTTTGTGCCCAACGCATAAATCCGCTAGGTTTGAGTCTTCCTACTTGCACTTCACACATATCAATGGCTTTGCAACCCATTGGTGATCTCTTTGTTTTTCCTTACACTGCTACATACCAGGGAACTTTTATACTTACAAGTGTTTTACATACTCACTTACACATGAACTCGCTCAACATTATTGTTGATTTTTCAACTTACATGTATTTCAGGAAATTAACGAGATCTGGCACGGTATGGCATGTTTTCCGCTGCACTAGTTTCCAAGGTCATCCGGGGTTTAGGGGATGTGTCTCTTTCCTGGACAAGACACAATCCTTAAACCATGTTTATGTTATGTTTGAGTTTGTAATGTTGTTGAACAAGGTTATGGTTATTAGGGTATGTTCCCGTTAAACAATGGTACTGTATTTGGTTTTCAAAACTTAATGGATGATCTTGCATGTTTTTAACTCATATAGCTTTGTTATGATTAAGCTATGGTATTAAGAAGTCACACCAAATTAACCACGCTTCCGCAAAGCCAGGGTGTGACAGATGGGGTCTCAAAGGAGGTTAGGAATATATGTTGGGTATGAATCACCATCGATCATTAAGTATTTAGAACCTACAACGGGTGATTTATTTACAGCTAAATTTAGTGATTGTCATTTTGTTGAATCAACATTCCCAACATTAGGGGGAGACAAAAAGCAGCTGGATAATAGTATTATTTGGAATGAATTATCATTATCTCATCTTGATCCTCGAACTAAACAATGTGAACTAGAAGTTCAAAGGATAATTCATTTACAAGGATTAGCAAATCAATTACCAGACGCATTCATTGACCCAAAGAGAGTGACTAAGTCACATATACCAGCTGTTAATGCTCCAGTTAAAATAGGTGTCCCACAAGGACAACCACATATTGGTAATGAGTCTAATGCACGCCTAAAACGTGGTAGAACAATCGGTTCTAAAGATAAAAATCCTCGAAAGAAAAAGGGAGCAAATAATGTAGATGGTCAAGTCGAGGTAACAATAACGCAAGAAAAGGAGTCTCCAGAAGAGACACTAGACATGATGGTTCTAGAAGAACCTCAGGTACCTGAAAACGAAGAGATCTCAATTAATTATATCATGTCTAGAAATGTATGGAACCGAAGCGAAATCGACGTTGATGATAGTTTTTCATATAATGTAGCGCTACAAGTAATGGAAAACAATGAGGATCAAGAACCAAAATCAGTTGAGGAATGTAAACAAAGAAATGATTGGCCAAAATGGAAAGACGCGATAGAGGCAGAATTGAATTCCCTAAATAAACGAGAAGTTTTTGGACCAGTGGCCAATACACCTGAAGGTGTAAAGCCTGTTGGATATAGATGGGTTTTTGTGCGAAAACGTAATGAGAAAAATGAAATTGTACGATACAAGGCAAGATTAGTAGCACAAGGATTTTCGCAAAAACCTGGAAATGATTATGAGGAGACATATTCTCCAGTGGTGGATGCGACAACTTTTCGTTATCTTATTAGTCTGGTAATACAAGAAGGGATCGATTTGCGTCTAATGGATGTTGTGACAGCCTACCTCTATGGCTCACTTGATACTGATATTTACATGAAACTTCCTGAAGGATTTAAATTGCCAAACTCATGTAAATCTAGTTCTCGAGAACATCTTTCAATCAAACTAAACAAATCATTATATGGGCTAAAACAGTCTGGGCGTATGTGGTATAATCGCCTTAGTGAGTATTTGTCGAAAGAAGGCTATAAACATGATTCTGTATGCCTGTGTATTTTTATAAAAAGGTCTGGATCTGAATACGTTATAATTGCCGTATATGTTGATGACATGAATATAATTGGAACTCCAGGGGAGCTTCAAAAGGCAGTTGAATACTTGAAAAGAGAATTTGAAATGAAAGACCTTGGGAAGACAAAGTTTTGTCTTGGATTACAAATTGAACACCTTAAGGGTGGAATCCTTGTGCATCAAGAAACTTACATAGAGAAACTACTAAAAAGATTTTATATGGAAAAATCACATCCATTGAGTACCACAATGGTTGTAAGGCCACTTGATGTGGAAAAAGACCCATTCCGACCTCCTAAAGATGGATATGAAATCCTTGGTCCAGAAGTACCATATTTAAGTGCAATTGGTGCACTAATGTTTCTTGTTAGCCATACACGGCCTGATATATCATTTTCTTTAAATTTGTTGGCAAGATATAGTTCATGCCCAACAAAGAGGCATTGGAATGGGGTAAAACAAATATTTAGATACCTTCAAGGTACAAAAGATATGGGTTTGTATTTTACAAATCAATTGAAAACAGGTTTGGTTGGTTTTAAAGATGCAGGGTATTTGTCTGATCCTCACACCGGGCGATCTCAAACTGGATATTTATTTACAAGTGGAGGTACTGCAATTTCATGGCGTTCGGTAAAGCAAACAATCACAGCCACATCATCTAATCATGCAGAAATATTGGCGATACATGAAGCTAGTCGAGAATGCATTTGGTTAAGGACTGTAATACAACACATTCGTGGATCTTGTGGTATTTCTTCGGGAGATGAGGGGCCAACAATCTTACATGAAGACAACGCAGCATGAATTGCTCAACTAAAGGAAGGATACATCAAAGGTGATAGAACAAAGCACATTTTGCCAAAGTTCTTTTTTACACATGATATACAAAAGAATGGAGATATTATTGTCCAACAAATTCTTTCCAGCGAAAATTTAGCAGACTTGTTCACTAAATCATTGCCGACCTCAACATTCAAGAAGTTAGTTCATGGGATCGGGATGCGTCAACTCAAGGAGCTTAAGTGATCATCATCAGGGGGAGATAATACGCGTTGCACTCTTTTTCCCTTAGTCAAGGTTTTGTCCCATTGGGTTTTCCTGACAAGGTTTTTAATGAGGCAGCATTAAGCGTATGGAATTGATAATCAAGGGGGAGTGTTATAAATAATTAAAGATATTATGATTATCAATTCCTAATATAGTCCAACTTGTTCTCCAAGTCTTTTCCCCTTATAAATACTCAATGTATTCTAATGTAAAAGATGCACCATTAATAATAAACATCTTTTCTCTCCCAATATCCATTCTTATCTTCTTGCTATTAGGCTTGTTTATAACAACCGCATTTTTTTTTACCTTTTCATGTCTTTTGTATGTTTTGTACGATAAGACTATTTATACATCATATTTACCCTTCAAAAGTAATCTTCTTAATCCTTATATACTTTTTATTTGCCACGTTAGGATTTTGTACATAATGTTACTCAAAACCTAATAAATGTTGAACGAACAAGGGGCGTAGCTTAGTGTGAAGTGGGGGTGCATTCGTCCCCCAATATTTTGGTTAGAAGTGTAAAATTTCTTATTTTTCGTCCGAAAATTTCAAAATTATATGGGATCGTCCCCCAAATTATTTTGCCCAAATATTTGTACAATATATAAATCGAGTTCCATGACTTTCCGCCCCCTCGAAACTTTTAGTCAAGCTCCGCCATAGGAATGAAGCATAATCACCATTTTAGTTAGTAATCAATGTAACGAGTAGATGTCGATTATATGAAACGAGCTACACTTGAGCATGGAGATTTCTCTTACTAATGGAACATAGAGGCTTGCATAAAATATACTAATTTATTTCTTTAGTAATTTAGCCAATTGGTTGAATAACCAAACGCTCAAGTAAAAAATAAATTAGCCCAAAATATTTTGGTTTTTAATAAAAATTTTAAGCTGAATTGAGCTGCTTTGTTGTCAATCAAACCGAGTTTGAGCCTCGTCTTTTTGCTTGATCATGTAGACTTGAATAGAGCCTAGCCGCTTAATTTATAAATGAGCTGAGTTCAAGCAAACCCTCTCCTCATTCGGGTTGGCTACTGAACCGGTTTTTAAAACATTGTCCATAACTCCCTATAGCTAATAGCATTCCTATAAGATGGTGTTTTATGAGATACATTTATCGAATGATAGGGTTGGGGTGAAGATTTACACATTGTTTCATACCCATTAATGTAAATATATGTTTTCTTAAGGTGAATAACCGTGAACAAACAATTGGCCGTCTTGTTAATCATGATTTTGACTCATGAATCGAGCAAATACTCGATAACCTTTACCGAAATGTTTGAGAACTAAACAATGATGGGAAGAAAACACATTTCTTATGTTGGTTTAGCCTCCAAGAGTGCTCCTTTGCACACCAAGAATATGTATGATGACTTAATCGCTTAGACCACATTGTGTGGGTGTGGTGGAGCGGCGTTGTTGCCTTTCCACGCCTCACAAACCATACCGGGCCCGGTGTTGTGATGTGGGCTTCAGATTTCCCGTCGGCGTTGAGAGTAATTGAGTGTCGACGTGGCGTGGTTTGATTGGGGTTCCCCACTAGCCGTGGACCCCAACGACATTATTAAAAAAAAAGAACTTTAATATAAATTTTTTTTTCACCTCTATATATAAAATTACAATTTTCACCATTTTCACTCTACCCAACTCCTTCTCAACTCTCATTTTTATAAAATCTCTACAACTTTTATAAAAAAATAATGCATCCACACAACCACAAATTTGATCTGAACAACCCATATGGTTTTGGCGAAATGCCGAACACCGCTTCGCCGCCTCAAGGGTCTCAACCGATGCAACCACTTTTTAACGATGCCCACTTATTAGCGTACGGTCATATTTTTGCCCACCTATCTTTTAGGTTTTCACAACAACCACTCACTCCTCTATCACAAACTCCACCCACACCCACACCCGAATCCGTACCGGAAACTCAACCTACACCACCCAAATCCTCTACGTGAAGAAACCGAAACCATAAAAAAAAACTGAGACCGAAAAGGAAAAAGCAAAAGAGGATCGTTGTGTACATCCGTGGACAGTCGAAGAAAAGTTGGTGTTGACGAAAGTTTGGCTTCTGATTCCAGAGAATTCGATTATAGGTATATTTTTATTTTTTTTATTGTAAAAATACATTCCAGTTTTGGTTATAGGTGGGTATATACTTTTATTTTTGTTTTTGACATGTATATTTTTTTGATAGGTATCAACCAACGTAGTGACGATTTTTTTGAACCGAATTAACTATCTTTTTCACAAAACTTTGGGACGAGATTTCTATCGGAAAAATGATAGTCTCTCGTCTAAGTGGCGTTAAAATAAACATTGCCATGACCACCTTCAATGGCCACTACAACAACCTGAAAAACAACCAAAAAAGTGGTGAAACGGACGCCGACTTGTTGACGCGTGCGATATCCTTGTAGTCAGAGGCAAAACACCTTTAAATATATTCATTGTTGGCACATTGCAAAAAGCTTGCCAAAATGGGCACGAGTACCTTTAGCGGGACAATCGTCCTCCAAAAGGTCCAAAAGTTGTTCCTTCACTAGTCGCTCGGATGCTCACACCGACTTTGAAATCAGCCTAAGCGACGATGATTTTGAAGCCGATGGCCACCGGGAAAAGATAAGTAAAAAAAGCAGGCCCAAAAATCATCTACTACGAGTGATGAAAAAAAAACCCCGCTTTGACCGACATCCAAGAAGAAATCCACGTGTTTAATAACATCCAACAAGAAAAAAAACACTCAAAAAATAAAGGCTTTTAGCCTTTATGAAGAGAAACAAAAGCTAACGGATATGAAATTACATGCTATGAAGATTGATCACCTACAAGGGGGTGAGCGGGAAATGTATGAGAAACTAAAAAAAGAAATAATGGATAAATATCGTACGTAGTTTCGGTTTTTTTTTTATGTTTTGTTTTTTAGTTTAAATTATCTTTTGTTATGTAATCATTTTTTAGTTATGTAATTTTTTTTATTATTGATAATTATTATATTAGTAATAATGCTATTTTTATAAAAATTAATACATAATACATAATTATTAAATAAAAATAATAATAAAAAATATGTGCCACATGTCAAATAACGGCCCTCTTCTATGCTCCTTCACACACCCCCATTTTTCCACCACACCATTATTGTAGCGTCCACATGTCGAATAGCGTCCCTCTTTCAGGCCCCTCCACACCATGCGGTCATAGGGGCTGTTTGTTTACCTCTTAATGAGGCTTTTAATGGTGTAGACCTCTTACTGATTCATTAATTAATGGTGACAGTTTGTTTCGTGAGCAGATATCTGAAAGGTTCAGACGTTTGCCTCTGAATAGTTAAGCATTATATTGAGTCTGAATGGTTAAGACCTCTAGTCTGAAGTGGTTAGACATTTGCCTCTGAGCGATTAAACATTATACTGACTCTTAGTGATTCAGATCTTTTACTAGTTCATCACTTAATGGTTCAGAACTCTTAATAGTTCAACACTTAACCATTCACAAGTTTTCAAATAACCCCTTACACAAATGACTCGTGTATGGACTTTGATGTCAATCTGAACGTGGAAACAACATGAAATGGCCCTCTATTTTTGTTGTTAAAATGCAAAACGTTATGAGAGAATGTGGGTTTATTGAAACTTACACACATCCGTTTTTCTTATGGCAAATTTCATTTTTACTATCTATGCGACGTGAACCCATGACCTCCATAACTTTGTGTTCCTAAAAGTTTTACTTCTTGCATCGAGCCACCAACTCCGGTGGTACGTAAACACATCCTCAACTTCCCTGTACAACCCACATTGACCTCTTCAACGTCAACTTTAATAACCAGTTCCAAATGAAGTCAAATGCATAATGTTTTCAAACTTATTTTACTATATAACCTTGTGAGTTCGATAAGTTAGTTTAATCATCGAGTTATAATAATGCCAAATAAGTATGTATGCATAAGTTGATATAGTTATCAATACATTGACATTTTCTCATTAAGTGGGACTATAAATATTAAGAATTGACTTACTAACTATTCTTATTTTTTACTATACATACGTTGTTCTCTTGTCCAAGTTTGGGTTAATAAAGAAGAACATCACCATCACCGGCCCTTAAGGTGGGCGGGGAGGACCACTGGACAGGGTCCGATATTTCGAAGGGCACGTTATTTTTAAAAAACTAGAATATGTATATGTAAAAATAAATAAATTAAGAGAAAATTACCAAAATAGCCAAGAAAACCTTTGACTTACGAAAATGGCCATTTGATGCCTCCTTAGAGCAGGGCATCCCACATTTGATGCGTCCGCCAATGGTTAGTTGACACGTGGCAAAAGTGACCTGATACCTCAGCCGCCAGCGCATCCGGGCCAAAAAGTAGGCGGATGCGTCCGGCTAAGCTGCATCCGGAGCAGCTGGCTGGCTTGGCTGTGGCTCGTTGAGTGGCTCCTTTGGAGGAGCTGTAAGACGCATCTGGGGCATCGGTTTCCTTGCTTTTCTGATTTTTTTTTTATATATTTCACATATTCATTTAGTTTTTTTTTGTTAATTCAAACCCTTCTACTATATATAATGACGAAAATCAGTTATTTTGAACATGTTCTCTCCAAAGCAATTTTTATAGAATGCTAATGTCAGTGTATCCGCCTTTTGATACTCTCCAAATAGAAATGAAGTTGTTTAACTGTGTTGAAGATGACGTTTTCCTGAGCTTTAGAAGTCCTGGGGTTTATGGGTGAAGGGACCTGCCCCGAGTGACGGAAGTGATCTGACTTGCCATTTATGGTAGGTGGTTTAACGAAGAAATTCGAAGAACTCACCTATAAAGGGAACATTGGATCACTTCGTGTTATCGGATTTCCCCGTCCACGTCCTCTACCGCTCCTCCTAGGACGCCAAATTGTTCAAAAACAAGGAGGAATTGGAGACCGAGCTTTGTGGAGGAATTGGATCACTTCGTGTTATCGCTTAAAAATATCTTTTTTAGTCTGTAATTTTTTTTGGGTTTATTTTGGTTTGTTTTTTTATTAGGTTTAATTGTTGTATTTAAAGTAAATAAAAAGTTGTATGTTATTTCTTTTTTTTTGTATTAGTGATAAATTTGACATTTCTATCCATATCTCCATCTATATATTTAAAATTTGGTCACTAGTATACTACTAAACAAATAATTAGAATAGATGGGTGGTGGTGAATTTGAATCATCGGGTGATAGACCAGAGGCTGATTGCAACCCTCCACCAGGCTGCCGTGCACCGCCACCAGCCTACTGTGCACCGCCTACAGGTTGCCGTGCACCGCCACCAGCCTACTATACACCGCCTCCAGGCTGCCGTACACGCCAGCAGCCTACTGTACACCGCCACCAGGCTGCCGTGCAACGCCACCAGGTTGCCGTGCACCGCCACCACCCCGTTTAAATCCTAGTTTATTCAACCCGCCGCCTCTGAATACTGATGATGAGTGGGACGGTATCACCGATGAAGAAGCAAGCTTTGCTTACGATTGTGCCATGGCAGAACTTCAGTTTTCCTTATTGCGAATTGGTGGTAGTCAGTCAAACTACATGGATTGTGGGGAGCCCAAGAAAAGTGAACAACGTTAGGCTTGGTTAATAATTAGAGAAATAGTTATCAATATTATGTCTAAATTAAATTTTGTAATGGGTGGTACTACATATTTAATGGTAAAATGTATGTTAATACGTTATCAAAAATAGTTATCAATATAATTCAGTAATTTGTTATCAATACACATAAATATATGAATCTGAATGTTAAAAAAAAAGATGCCTCTATTTTCTAATTTTTTAATAGTAAAATGTTAATATGTTATTAAAGAAATTCATATTTTAGGTGATTTGTTATAAAAGAGAAATGAAAAACAAATTTTATATAAAATTTAGTAATTATAAAGGAATTATTACATAAAGAACACAAAGTAAAACGATCATGAAAGTAAATTAAAAATTCCATATTAAACTATGTTAGGACGTGGTAAACAACGTCAGAAATACAAATTATCTGCCATGAACCTTCTATATGACTTCATTTTTTGATTGATGTCACCGGTGAGATTTATGGGTTTATCTGTAACGAGATGCTCCATCAGCATACATAGATACACAGCTTCGTTTCCAGTCAAGGAGCAGTTTGACACGACATAGTCATTATTCATTTCGAATGAAATGATTTTTTCTGGCTTTCTAGTCTTTTTCCAATAGCGCAAATTAACTAATACTGCTCCTAAGTATACGCATATTTTTGTCAGCCTAGGGATGACAACCTGTCTGTATTTTTCGCCTGCACAGATGTCTTGAGCCGGGAACATTACCAGCTGTTGGGTTGCCAGCTCAAGACGTAGCATTAGCCACTCCTTATTTTCTAGCGGGATCGGGAAAAAAACATAATTAATGTCAAAAAAAGGAAGGAAACGGGCTTAATTTACCGTTACAGTAAATAGCCGTGTTTTTCGGAACCGATTCCAATAAACACTCATAAAACTTTGGTGGTAGTATTGTCCAACGTAGATTTAACAAGGGGTCTTTTTGAAGCTTTCTACTTCTCCAATTCACCAGTCTTCCAACCCACGCTTCGATATGCTGTAAATATTGTAGTGTTAGAAACATATTTTAACAAATTATAGTTTACGCAAAATTGTTGATATAATTTACTGTGTCGTTGAGATAGCCGTTGAAACGAAATCCCAATAAAGTTCCCCAAAAGTTTTTGTCAAGCTGTACTGATCTATTAAAAACAGCTGAATAACAGAACGGTGCGTCGCCTCTGTTGTAGAAATCGAGCACATCTTTCGCCCAATTTTCTGTTTCATCGTTTGGTATCGCCCATCTACCGCGGTTGTGCTAATGTAGGCTATGTCTATTATGTAGACAGTCTTCTTCTCCCATTTTTGGGGGGTTGGATGAGGTTCCGCTTTCTGTTGCATTCACCGGCTTCCTCCATCGATTAAGGATCCAACTTGAGGATTTTTTAGCAGGTTGAGAGCAGTATTCTTCACCAGCTAAGTCTTTTCCCCGCCGTTCAGACATGCTTTTTTATTAAATTTAGGGAACTACCGATTTTTTATGTGTTTTGCACTTGTAAAAAAAGTTACTTATATAAAAAAATACATTAAAAAATAAAAAAAACCAAGATAAATGAGATGGGACGTTCCCGACGCATCCCATGCGTCTACGAATCCTAGAAAAATGTGATGTGATTTAAAAATAAATGAAAAATAAATTTGTTTATGTTGAAGAAGATGCAAAACCACATGATCTATATACTATTGAAACGCAATTTTCAATTTTATATCATGAAATATGATTTAACATACACAAAAATTAAAAGTTACTTATATAAAAAAAGATTACATTAAAAAAAAAACGAATTTAAAGAGATGGGACGTTTCCGACGCATCCCATGCATCTATGACGCCTAGGAAAACGTGCCTTGACTATTAAATTATTAATGGACATTAAAGTTATGGAGAGGCATCCGATGCAGCTACACATTAAACGAGGGGTCCATAGACGCTTCCGGGGCTAGACGTCTCCCATTGCAGGGACCACCACATGTGGTGGTTGCACTGTTCCTTTCGACGCTTCCGAAGCGGGTAACAGGGACCACCTTTGCCGGAGCTCCGATCCATCTTTCCTCACTAAACCACACGATCCGACCCGATTCGATTTTTTAAGGATTCAGTTACTCTCCGACCCGATCCGACCCGTTTTTGTAACGGAAACACGCACAATGAATCAGAATTATTGGGAGGATGACTCAATCCCGAATTTTAACATTGAATTCACGGTAGAAGATACGGCTGCAATGCTGGACAACACTCTTCTGGCTACCACTAAACTGGTATTTCTTTAATCTTAATTCTTTATGGTAGTGTTATTGGTTTTTTAGTTTTTGTTGTAGTGTTTACCATTCATTATCCCACTGATGTAGGCTAAGGCTCCTAGAATTAGAGTTAGAGCAGCTTGGACGGTTCTAGATAAAATCAAGAAGAAAATGACAGGTAATTTAGAACATAGGCTAAGGCAGACGGTCTTTGGTCACTATTTGGATCTTGAGTCTTTCATTTTTGAAAGCCCACTTTTGCTTTGTGTTGCACGACATCAGGTTCCCACTGATAATCCTAGCAATGGAATAAGTTATGTGTTTGGGAATGATTTTATTCATTTTACTCCCATCCAGTTTTGTCTTATCACCGGTTTTAGATTTGGACCGTTTACAAATACGATATCTAATGGATCACCTAGTTCGTTCAGATCAAGAATTTTCCCGGGGACACGCGATGTAAAGTTACGTCATGTAGAAGATGCATTTGATTGGGACTGGTCATAACTCAGTGAAGACGATTGTCTTCGTATCTGTCTGTTGATGTTACTAGAGTTAGGTTTTAAAGGTACCCAACGGTTCGAATCCATTGACAAATGGTTGTGAATTTGGTTGATGATTTAGAAGCATGGAACAGCTTTCCGTGGGGTAGCTATCTTTGGTAGAGCACGTATGTGCATGTATATGATTTGAGTCGTCGACACCAACAGGGTACCGCCGGGTTCTCGTTGCCTGGTTGCGTTTGGCCGTTCAAGGTACAAATTTTGATTTAATCTCATGCAATACATTGCAATCCCTTACTTAAAATAAATTTATGTATATGTGTAGATGTGGATTTATGAAGTCTTTCCAGAATTTAAGGAGATGATTTCATTTTTTAAAGGCGAAGCAATTCCAAGATTTTTGGGTTCGGGGCCTGGAAAAAGGGTTACAACTGCTACCGTTGAACGTATTTTTGAATCGGCACAAAAGGTAATTGCTTCACTTTGTTATTTTATTCTCGGTTATATATTAAGATTAGAATAAATTGATTGATAAAACTTTTCATTATTCAATTCTTAGAATGAATATTACCGTCCGATTCAAACCATGTTGCCCACTGGTCAGGAGATACAGACTGAGTGGTACATATCTAGGTTGCAATTTTTAGAAAGTATTCGTATAGCAAGCGAGGTATCCCGTAACATGCAGCCCAATGATGATACGATGCACACCAGTGGTTTTAAACCAAATGATGGGGTTGCTGACGGGTTTGAAGGTTATGCAGCGTTGTCCCCCATGGGCACCCAACAAGCAAGAAAAAGTAGGTATGCAATTCATGATGGAGGAAATGTTTCAAATATGGATGAATTAGAATTGTTTCTTGTGGAAAAATTTAAATCAATATTGGACGAGAACAATGAGAAGCTAACTCTGCTAATTGAGGCAAAGGTGAGGGTGAAATTAAATAAATGTGTTTTATGTAATAGTGATGCTATAATTTAATATGTCTATTTGTTATGCAGCTAATGAGTCTAAGTCTTGATCATGGTAGCGTTCATTCAGTCGGAAAGGTAATGTTGTATTGCGAGGATTTAGGCAATTCAATTACATCAAAAATAACATCTACTAATGTTCGTTATCACTTAAACTTATGTATGTAGCCGGAAGTAGACTTGTTTGTCAACTTCAATGATGTTGGTGATTATCATGTGGCAACAGACAACTTGCAACCATGTGACGATCTTGTATGTAATAATACAAAACAGTTAGTCGATGATGCCCCGACAGCAGCATTATGGCGATCAGGGAGGTTAGTAAAGCCGGGTCCGTCTATGCTATCACCTTTTGTTTTGTTCAAGAATGTGTCAAAGAGAAACAAGAAATACAAAAGATCCGAGATTGGTATATCATCGAACGTTCACTAGTAAGCAAGATGGATTCAAGGACGCGGAAGCTTGGAAAAACGATGGCCGGTGAAGTTGGTCCACAATTTTGGTCGTCGTTGCTAGGTGACGACGGGTCCGGTTGGTTAAGTGATGATGTAAGAAAATTATCAATATTCATGCTTCCAAATTATTTATATTTTCAAAACTGTTATTTTAGAAAATTTTCAAAACAACATTTATACGGTTGGATGATTAAGATGTACGAGCAGAGGAACCAAAGCGATCGTTGGAGCATTCTACCACCCTATTTTCAATTGACCATAATTGAGTGTGATGCACACCGGGGGATGGAGGGCTATTTCAATGGGTCCTTGATTCCTATTCCACCAATTTCCGAAGTTGATGAGGTAAGTTATGTTTGAATGCCGAAATGTTTATATATATTTCATTTAAAAATTACTAGCAACTTTTTTATGCATGGATAGGTTTATGTTCCGTTGAATATTAAAAATGTGCATTGGCTTTTGGCGGTGTTCCGCCTTCGCAATCGGACTCTTACAATTTACGACAGGTTCGTCATATCGTATATATGCCACTGTAGTTGAATCACTTTCTTACAATTTACATATGCCTACGTGTGTAGTTTATTGGAAAGTGAAACCATGGTGAAAGACAGAACGGAAGTCATTTACCACATAAATTTTGCCTTCGACACATGGCTACGCATCAACGGATACTATTCAGCCGATGAGCCATTAAAGATGTCATTGCCGTTCAAAGTCGTTTACCCCAGGCAAGTACCTCAACAATCAGGGAGTTTAGGAGATTGTGGTGTATGGGTTTGCATTTTCATGGAAAGGTTGATCAACAAGCAACCCGTATATCGAGAAGAAAACACCGCTAAGGCAGCTTACCAAATGAGACAAAGGTTGGCTATCATGTTCTACGATAGTCTGTTACCGGAAAACTTTGATCTCGTCAGCAGTTGCTAGTCATTTGAAAATGATGTGGATGAACAAGTTGATGAAAAAGTTGTAGATCCGTAAACAAGGTATTATGACATTGAACATTTGCATTGGGCCGGCCCAATTCTGATTCGGCCCAATTCAATGGTCCTATTCCGGTACACGTTTTCATAGTATTTCCACTAAAGTTGTTCCATCTTAAAGAATGACATTGGGCCGGCCCAATCTGGTTATGCTTTAACTATTGAGACACTGTGTTTTTGGCGAAAAACCAATTCTAAAGTCAACAAAATATATTGTGAAGTCAAAGAAAATTCCTTTTGTCTTGTTTTGAAATCATTTTCACGAAAAACATTTAATTCTTCTAGTGAACAAAGGGCTCATTTTGAGTCAACAAAATATATCTGTTTCACGAAAAACCAATTCTAAAGCCAACAAAATATATCTGTTTTTTCGTGAGTTATTGGGAATGGCCCTGAATCATTCCATTAGTGCAGCAATTACCTTTTGTCCAAAGAGCTCATTTTGAATATCAACAAGTTGTTGGGCGTCTGGCCCATTAGTAGGCACACGTACCCATTTTAAAAACGCCATTGGGCCGACCCATTTTAATGAGAAGGGGGTGCAGCAACAGGCTTTTTCGAGCCATTCTAATGCACTATTCTCATGCTTAAAAATTAACAGAATTATGTAAATAACATAGTAGATATTAATATAACCAAAAGGGTGCGTTTCATACATATCTTAAATATTAAAAAAAAAAACTTGTTAACCAAACTAATACATAAAACCAAAATCGGTTAACAAACGACTGAACTTAGACATAATTGATGAACTATATGAATCTTCATAATCTCCCAAACAGAGACCCGATCGAAGTCTTCCTCATACTTCAAGAGGTAGTCTAGCAGTGCTTCCTCGATCACTTCTTGTTCAGTTACCTTCTTCTCAGCCTTGGACGCTGCCTTTACCCTTCCATTGAACATGGAACACTTGCACCTTAGGTAGGCCGAACGGGTCTCCACCTCGTTCACATCTTGGTTCGTTTCACCAACATGTCTACAAAACATGTGGAACATGCTGGTCCAAAAGGCGGCATCCATAGTCGCATGCCGGCATAGGTGTCTCGTTTCAACGTAGAACATTGCAACGGCAATGTCTTCAACCTCGGTCCATGAATCATCGGCCATTTTGAAGTGTTCTCAAAGGTTTTGTGTAGAGATAATAAAGTGGAATGATGAAAAAATGGGAGATATAGTTGGCTATATATATAGGCATGGAGTAGAAGTAATTAAATGCAAATTTAGTATGAAACAATTAAATAATCTTAATTGTAACTTAAAGTTTAATAAAAGAACTCATTTCCCATTCCATCTTTTGAACTTCACATTAATTAAATGCTAATTTTGTATAAGTTAAAAAATACCGTTAAATAAAAAAAAACAGATTCTAAGACTTTATAAAAAGTTATTAAATTATTTTATTAATATTTCCTTTACCTATTTTTAAGAAACGTGTTAAAAAAATTATAATAATAGTATTTGTTATAAAAAAGAGGAGGTAGGTAGATCTTATTATTGGTCCATAAATATGGACCATTGGTGGGAATTTCTTCATACCACAACAAATTTGCACAATAATGTCGTCAAAAGGAAGGCGTCAATCAAGCATTCCAGATTGTGTAGAGAACACTGTTTGGCTTAATCGGAATGACCAATTTGTTTTTTGGTCACAAAATGTTCTTGACTTCTACTACGACGGTGATAGCCAATTTTTCTATTCAACTTATCTGGGGCAAACGCCGTTAGACAGAGAGTGGTGGGGTGGAGTACTAGGGTATTGTGGAGATGGATTTATGCAAGAAACGGTAATTTGATTATTTTACATAGTTTTATTATTTATATTATTTATAATTTCTAAATATGATCATTTTAAAAAATTTATAGCATGTCCGTGCATGGTGTAACAAGCTAATACAAGATAGAGAAACAGAAAATCGTCGAGGGACATCTTCATCAGATACTGTTCGTTGGACCATTCTACCCCCAAATTTTATAAACCTTCTGGCGGAACAGGATCAAGATGCTTACGGATACGCTACTGGCGATGTAGAACTATACCCTGCCTTTTGGGAAGTGGATACGGTAAAAAAAATTTACATTGTAAGAATGAGCAACATAGATATGCACTCACTAAATATTTACCGTATCTCCTTTTCAGGTTTACATACCAGTATCGCAAGACAAAGAAGGCTGGATAATCTTAAAGATAGATATGCACTCACTAAATATTACCGTTTATTTTACCAATAAATGTGATGCACTTAATTGCGGGGAACGATTCTGCGTTCGTAGAAGGATACACCAAACTCTAGTAGAATTCGAGAGTCTTTTCTTATGGTTCCTCGGTCGTATATAATATTGGGAAAATGCTGGACTAAGTGAGGCTGATGCGTTGGAGTACACCGGGGATGTTGTCTGGCCTACATCCGAACATCGGGTTGGTCGGAATACGGGTGTGATATTGTCTATGTTACTGCAAAATCTTGTGCAAAACAGTGTACTTCCAAACTGGCAGGAACGAAACATGCAAGATGCCTGTATGAGATATAGAAGATTTATGGCAGATCAACTCTATTCTGCACGTTTCACACCCCATTAATAATCTAATTAATAAATAATGCCTAGTGAAATTATTGTTTATTTAGTTAATTGAATCGAAATTTTTGTTAATTTAATAATTTAATTAATAAATAATGACTAATAAATAATTTAATTTAATTATTGTGAAATTAATTAATTGAATCGAAATTTTTGTTAATTGTTTATCTAGTGAAATTATGTTCTATTTTTTAAATTAAAAAAAGACTTTTTTTGTGAACATAATAGTTAAAACAGAAAATAAATATAAATAAAATAAGGATTGTTAATATATCTTAAATAGGATATACATTTGGCATAAATTTATACAAAAACTTCTTTAATCATCACCCAAATTGTACGAGGGGTATGTATTTTGAAGTACATAATCCTGAAATTCTCCGGCTTCAACTTGGACGGATGTGGGTTGTGGCTTAGAGACGCGGCAAGAAGAAGTCTTTGTTTTGGGCGGTGCTAAACAGCTCGCACGAGAATGCCCATACGTTTTGCACTTACCGCAGTATATGGGAGTGGGGTCCTCTCCTAGCGATAGGATTCATTTGTTTTCTTTAGGACATCCGGCTTGTCGTTTCGTAATAAGCGGTGGTTGCAGATTCACTAGTCCATCGGGTACTTCCCACTTTGATTTATCAGGGACTGGATTTATATGCTCCTCATACGTGGATTTATAAACTTCATTAGTGTAACATGACATCGCATAATGAGCACAATCTGGTTCACCTAAAAATCTAGATACTGCAATAACGTGCCCGCAAGGTAACCCAGATACTTGCCAAACCCGACAACTACATGTTCCATTAGAGAAGTCAACTAAACCTCTCTTTCCACCGTCATCAACGTCAAAACTGTTCTGAGCAATTCCAGCAACCATCCACGAACGAGAACCATCAACTTTGCCTTGAATTTTTTTGAGCCCACGTTGTAAGCAAGTGTTCGCCTTGAATTCCCTCGTTCCAGCGATCATAGAACCATTTTTGGACAGACTGTCGAAAAAATTCTATGAGTTGGGTTATTGGAATTTTTCGGGCATGTTTTGATAAAGCATTCATAGATTCAGCGCTGTTAGATGTCATGTAATGATATCTTCTGGCTGGACAATGTGCTCTTGACCATTTGTCAAACCCAATTTCTATAAGAATGTTCCGTAATCTTGGAACAGCGGCACATAGCGCGTCGAATGATTCTTGAAAATCGGATATCCTGTAAGATTTGCAAGCCTTCCACCAAAGACTCTCATATTCCTTTTTTTTTTACGGTAAACGAAGGTTGACCATCAAATGATGACAACATAACCCGTGAAAGCTTCTTGGAAACACAACCCGTACGGCTAATTGTATAGAGGCTGCACGGTCAGAAATGATTGCCAAATCTGGATTCTCGCCGATGCATTCTTTTAATTTTGAAAGGAACCATGTCCACGAATCACCGTCTTCAGATTTACCAATGCCATAACCAATAGGCAAAATCTGATTGTTTCCGTCCATGCCAACAGCCAAAAACATTGTTCCTTTAAATTCACCCTTCAAGTGGGCCGCATCTATGATAATAAGCGGTCTTAAATTTCTGAGAAAGCTCCGAATCTTCGATATTGTTGGATTTTTGTGGAAAAATTTATTTATTGATTTATATTTTAGTGTAACATTTAATATAGTCTTTGACTTACCACCGCACCAATGGCGACAAATAACATTTCAAAACGACTTTCAGAATCAGTGCGTATGTGTGTCACTGTTCCTGGATTAGCCTTCTCTAAGTTATAACAATAGACGGGAAGTTCGGTAAAAGAACTTGACGAACTACCTTGCAAAAGTTCTAATGCGTTAGATTTCCCACGCCATGCTTGCATGTATGATAAATTGACTTTTTCTTTAATCCTAAAATCCTTTACAATTTCTGTCGAACGGTATATCCGTCCACAATCTTTGAATTGTTCTTTTAATAAGCTACCCACCACCATTGGGTTTGCTTGTCGCATATGTGGATATGTTTGCGTCTTAGAACATGTATGTTTGTTGTTAAAATGTTTAACGTAAAAAACATCACAAGATTCCCGACTCGCTGCCTTGAAATTCCACTGCCAATTCTCATCAATACAAGATACTTCGTAACTAGTTTTGGATGATCTGTCTGCTTTATACGAAAAACTTTTGGAAAGACACATTTTTCCTAATTCTATTTTCATTTCCTGCTTGTTACGGAAAATATAACCTATGTAAAACTGGCTTTTATTTTCAAGAGGACAATTAACATTATCAGTAACTCCAGATTTATATGTTGCGTTACATTCATCTTCAGGAAAAACATTTACGTTAAGATCGGGACATTTAAAATAATTGGAAGAACCCGCAGATGAACCAACACCAAGTTCTTGCACCACATATAATTTAAACAACTCATGAGGGTTTCTTTCCGCAATATTGAAAGAAAAGTAAGATCGGAATCATCAATTATATCAATGGGATCGCTAAAACTTGACATTTTGTAAGATACACGTGTGATGTTTTGAAGACCTGTTGACTCACTAAGATTTTTAAAAAATGTGTTATAAGAAATTGTAGTAGAAGTTTCAAAACCACGTCTAACAGAATCTGGTTGGACCACGTACTCAAGCCTCCCATCAACGACTTCCTACTTGCCACCACAGTAAACGACAAATCTGACTGCCATATCAATAGAGAAAAAAAAATATGAAGATAGATATTT
Organism: Helianthus tuberosus; assembly: GCA_030545235.1. Taxonomy (NCBI): domain Eukaryota; kingdom Viridiplantae; phylum Streptophyta; class Magnoliopsida; order Asterales; family Asteraceae; genus Helianthus; species Helianthus tuberosus. The sequence continues at coordinate 124,926,369 of CM060416.1, forward strand.
TTTGTAAAAATTTGGAGATCAAATTTTGTAAAATGTTTGGAGTAATGGTACTGGTACCTAGAATCTAAAAATAGAAACGTGTAATACATCAAATAAATAAAAACGAAAACTAATTTTTTTTGTCTAAAGTGTCTCGAGACTCCTCCAATGCGTCTGTCAGTACTAAAGAGTCAAAGGTGTACTTTTCTGATTACCGACGCATTACATGCGTCTGAATAGGTCTTCCATTTGACACGTGTTGCGTCTCAGCCGCATAAGTAGAGGCGTCTGTAGACGAATAAGAAAACGTGTTATGACGCATCCGAAAGCTGACAAGTGAAGCGTCTGTAGACGCATACGAAGCAGCTATGCAGAGGCATCCAAAAGCTGACAAAGGAAGCGTCTGTAGACGCATACAAAGCAGCTGTGCAGAGGGGCATCCAAAAGCTGACAAGGGAAGCGTCTCTGATCGACGCATAAAAACTTGTACCCAGCCAGACGCATCACACTAAGCCAGACGCAAGCTAAAGTGGATGCGTCTCGTAGACGCCTTGGAAGCAGCCGAACTTTTCAAACCCAATCATTGAGACACGTGTCGCTTGATTATTCCCTGACGCATCTTTAAGACCTGCAGACGCATAACATCTCTCGAAATATGTGATGACCTGCTCCAAGGACGCATCAAATGGTCATTTTCGTAAGTCAACGATTTTCTTGGCTAATTTGGTAATTTTCTCATAAATTAATAGGGTATACCCATACTAACACGAACATAGGCTCACTTACAAAACTATTTTTATGGTTTAGATTTGTAATTAGCTCATTGGCATTAGGTTTAGACCTTTAATGAACCCAATACCCAATTTCGTAATGGCCTAAGGAAACGATTTTTCGAGCTCGAACAGGGTAAATGAATTCTCAGGACCGACCTTGAACATCACAATCATAAACCTATCTTTCGTTTTTTGACGATAAAGAAACGGAAGTCTATCAAGTGGTGTCGTGGTTGTGGATGAAAAAACAATGTTGACATTAGGTCTTGGGTTCAAGTTTCAAAGAGGGCAGGGATTAAAAAATATTGGATGATATGATAGATTATAAAAATGTTAGACGTGAGAAATAGTTTGATAATCATAATATTACACAGCTCATTTATAAATGAAACTAAAGAGAAATTCAAATTTTATATTATTTCTCACAGAAAATTACGTATATATAACTATTAGAAACTACTAAGCCCAAGTCATACGATATTAAAAAAGATTGACTTGCTAACTATTTTTATAGTTTTATTAAACAATACTGAATACACTTGCATACTTTGTTATCTTTGTCCATGTTCTGATAAATATAGAAGATGATAATAGACTATTATGTTCTTTTATATTTATCAGAACATGACTGTTATTAATAGTCATAACTCATAATCTTAATCTATCATTGTTTTGACATCAACGAAATGAAATTATATCGAGTGACGTCTTGGTTGTGGATTAAAAAAACTTAACGATTAAACATGTTTGATATGAAACCTTCTCCTTACTAACTAGAAATAAAGACATAGGCTTTGATGGAAAGATAAGAAAATGCATATGAATGACTCAAAAGAAAAAAAAAAAAAAAAAACTTTAAATTGTTCCAATAATTAAAAGACTTGAGAAACTACTAAGACTATAGGGTATGGGGCAGGGGTTGGCTGAAAACGCCCAAGCCACCACCCCGGGTGGGTTTGGGTTTGGCCGTGGCCCAAGGGGCGGGAGTTTAAAGCCGGGCGTGGGGCGGGTCTATGAATATGACATGGCGGGCTCTCAATGGCCAAACCAAACTAGCCGTTGGGGCATTTAAAAAAAAACTTTTTTTCCTTTATAAATACCTTACCATATTTAACATTTTTCTCACACAATATCAAACACATAAAACAATCTTGCCATGAGTTCTTCAAGTTCAAGTGAATCGTCATCATCATCTGACGATGGTGCGGAAATATTTCTACAAACGATCGCGACGGTGGTGAAAGCTATCGTGGAAGACCATGAGGAAGAGACTCCGCAACCTAAACGGATGAGGTACATCGCTCGTGAACGGCACACCGCTAACAATTTGTTGGTAAGCGATTACTTCTCAGCGGAACCTAAGTATGATGAAAAAATGTTTAGGCGTCGTTTTCGTATGAGTAGAAACTTATTTTTAAGGATATCTAGAGATCTTGAGGAGAAGTATGTTTATTTCCAACAAAAATCGGATGTAACCGGGCAATTAGGATTTAGTACGTGGCAAAAGGTCACGGCCGCAGTTAGACAGTTAGCGTACGGAAATAGTTTGGACATTATGGATGACTATTTAAAAATGTCTGCACGTGTAGCTAGAGAAAGTCTTCACAACTTTTATTTGTGTATTTTAGAACTTTATAGGAAAAGATATTTGAGAAAGCCCTCATTCAGTGACATGCAACAAATATTGGAACATCACGCACATTATCATGGGCTACCCGGGATGCTAGGTAGTTTAGATTGTATGAAATGGCCTTGGGAACTTTGTCCTACCGCATGGCAAGGCGCTCACACGAGTGGATTCCATGGGATGCCAGCCATCATGCTTGAAGCGTGTTGCGTCCCAAGATCTTTGGATATGGCATGCGTTCTTCGGTATGCCAGGTTCACATAATGATATTACCATCATAAACCACTCGCCCCTTTTCAATGACCGGGTAAATGGTATAGGACCCAAAGGAACTTTCTTTGTAAACGGGGTTGAGTACGTGTATGGGTACTACCTAGTTGATGGGATTTACACAGAGTGGGGAGTTTTCGTAAAATTGTTCACAAGACACGGTACCATAGATCCAAAGAGATTAAAGTTTAACAGGGTCCAAATGGCTGCACGTAAAGACGTCGAGCGAGCATTCGGCATTTTGAAGAAAAGGTGGCGAATATTGGCAATACCTTGTCGACTATGGGACAAGGATCAGATTGGAAACATGACGTACGCATGTATCATTCTTCACAACATGATATTGAAGGATGAAGGTAGAGCGGTCGTTACCTACTATGATGACGATGACCCCCAACCAGGTAACGTAACAGTTACAGACGAAGATAAAGCGTCAAATGAATTTTTGATCAAGTCAAGGGATATACATCACAACCTTCGATCTGATTTGGTGGATCATGTTTCAACGATTCCTGGGTTCGAAACCGACGAAGACGACGAAGAATGATTGTTTTTTATTTTGATAATTATTATGTATGTTTATGTAGTTTTTAATGGTTATATATATATATATATATATATATATATAGGGTTGGGCTCTATAGGAAACTCTATCTTTTTTAAAAAACTATGCAAACCCATTGTCATCCATTGATTAACAACTATCCAACTTGATCAATGGCTCTCATCATTTTGGAAAGAATTATAATTAAAAGAAATAGTATAATACACATGACAACCTCTGGAAGGGTATTTTGGGTAGTGCAAATAGAACATTGGAAAACCAACTCCCTGCCATGCAGTAGCCGTCTAATCAAACGGCAAAGCATTTTTCAAAAATATTTTCATCTTTATCTTTCCCACTAGAAACTGAGACTGTTCATATTTCCCCATCGCCAAGACAACATCGATCGGTGACGTTTAACCCTAAGACAGAAGCCGATAGTGTCGATCCGGGAGAATGAGGAAATCGTTCGTAATTTTGTCGTCCTCGCTCAAGTTGAAACGATTACGGAAGATCAAGACTTCAAGCAAAAGGTTAGTTTTTGTAATGGTAATCGGTCCTGTAAAAGGGGGTTTTCTTCAATCGATTTCCCCTTAGGGCGGGAAAGGTCTGCCATTGTAATCGATTTCCCCTTCAAAAATGGCAACTGATTTTGTTTTGTTTTGTTTTCTATCTATTGCACTAGGAGACCTATGTTAGGGCGGGAAAGGTCTGCCAGCCGTAGTGTTGTTATTATATCCGATGATTCCAAGCAAGGTCCTCCCAAGCAACAATCTTGCTTCGGTCTGACCCAGAGGGCTTTAGGTTAGTATTGATGTATAGTGTGTTGTGTGTTGAATTAGGCTCTGTTCATAACATACTTTTGTTTGGCTGCATTTGCAGTGTATGAAGATACTGACACTGGGTCAACAGCCACTGGGAAACGACGGTTAAATGGTAAGTGCCTTTGGTTACATTAGTTGGTAATTGCGTATCAATGTGAACTTGTATAACATGTGTTCAATGGTTATGAAAAAAACGTTCCCTTGTATAGTTCTGGCTGTGGAAGTACATTAATTCTTGGGTAGTTAATTTTAGAAGTTTGCATAACATGTGTTAAATAATTAATGGACAGACCAAATATCATTGGCTTTGATTTGTTTGTCTGCCAAATAATTAATGGTCGGAGTTTGAAGTTTGCCTAACATGTAACTGTGTTAAAGGATGACACAAAGTTTGAAAATTATGTTAAGGTTATTGGATTAATGGTACAATCAGTTAAGATTATTAGATTAGGTGTTTGAAATTGTTAAACATTTTGAAAGTGTATCAATGTGAACTTGTATAACATGTGTTAACTGGTAGGGAAAAAAATGTTACAATAGTATCAATGGTAAGTGCCTTTGGTTACAATAATTGGTAATTGCGTATCAATGTGAACTTGTATAACATGTGTTAAATGGTTATGAAAAAAAAACATTGCCTTGTATAGTTCTGGCTGTGGAAGTACATTAATTTTTGGGTAGTTAATTTTAGAAGTTTGCATAACATGTGTTAAATAATTAATGGACGGACCAAAGATCATTGGCTTTGATTTGTTTGGCTGACAAATAATTAATGGTCTGAGTTTGAATATTGCCTAACATGTGTTAATTGGCAGAGAAAAAAAAACATCGCGGAGGATAATTCTGGCAAAGGAAGGCAAAGAAACCGTGGTTAGTTATTTTTTATTGACTTTCATTTGTTTGATGTTCAAATGATTAAGTGTTGGATGTTTGATCTTATAACTGTAATGTTACCGTTTGTCTTAGAAAGATTTGACATAAAGGGGTATAAAGTAGACTAATTATTTTATGGTTGTTTTTGGTTGCGTATAAAACGTTATACCAGTACGTAGGGCAGATGTAACAGCTACATCAAGCGGGAGAACCTTACGGTCAGGGAAGAAGAAAGTTTCAGAGGAGAGTGTGAAAGTTCAAAAACGGAAGCAAAAAGAAGTTGTTAACGAACAAGCAAAAGTTCCCAAAGCCCGTAAGTAGGGCTGTAAACGAACCGAACGAACACGAACAAAGCCTTGTTCGTGTTCGTTCGTTAAGGAAATAAATGTGTTCACGAACGGTTCATGAACACTTACCGAACGAGATTTTATGTTCGTGTTCGTTCATTAAGGAAATGAGCGTGTTCGCGAACGGTTCACGAACACAAACGAACACAAATAAATTTGGCGAATGCGGGGAAGGATAAAGATAGATGGCCTAGAGGGTAGCACTCGAACTTGAATCCCTTATTGTGGAATAGGGGTCGATCGTATTCGCCGATGTAAATAATGAGAAATGAAAGGGAAATAGTGCATAAACAAGGTGAAAGAGGGTTTCCTTGTTTAATTCTTAGGGTAATAAAATAAATAAATGTTTAATAATATAAAAAGCACACATAAAATATATGTAAGTACAATCAATCAATCAATCATACCCAGTAAAATCCCACAAATAGCAAAGCTATTTGTAGGGTCTGGGGAGGGTGGGATGTAGGCACACCTTACCTCTACCCCTAGGGATAGAGAGGCTGCTTCCAGAGAGACCCTTGGCTCCAAAACACCCAGGAAAGAAATAAATAGAGCATGGGGTGTGTGTGTATGTGTATGAAGCTACCAATGTAGTATGAGTTGCGAAATAGTGCATGGTAGAACAGAACAAATATGACAACACAAAACAGTCTATACACATAGTTACATATTTACGACCATACACTACACCTAGAAACACAACTGTACAAAACATCCTATACACATAGTTACTTATGTACGACTATACACTACACTACACCTAAAAACACAAATGTACCCTTTCCTAGAAATCCTTAACCTTAATCCTATGTCTCCACGAGCTCCTATCATGGACCATGTTCTCAGAGAGGTGCAATTTTTGCAAATCCTGCCTAATCCGCTCATCCCAAGTAATTTTGGGTCTGCCTCTACTCCTCCTCCCCTCCACCTCGAGGGTTTCAACCACTCTAACTGGTTCTATCGTCTGCCTCCTCTTCACATGCCCAAACCATCTCAATCTTCCCTCCTTTATCTTATCTGATATACTAGCTACTTCTAACCTTTCCCTAAAAACATCATTTCTTATCTGGTCTAACCTTGTTCGACACATACATACGAACATAAACGAAAGCAAATCAACGAATGTTCATGAACACGTTCACGAACACCTTACCGAAAGTTCACGAACACAATCGAACGAACGAGACCTATGTTCATGTTCGTTCATTTAACTAACCGAACGAAATTTTTTGTTCATGTTCGTTCGTTTATTAAACGAACGAACATAAACGAATTTCCCGCTGAACGGTTCACGAACTGTTCGCTGAACGTTCAGTTCGTTTACAGCCCTACCCGTAAGCGAGCGAAGAAGGATGAATTTCCGGGAATAAGGACGCGATCCGCACCACTACAATTTTATAAGTGTGTACGAGCATTGACAGACCAACAACGTGAGGCAGTTAGGGGAATGGGCTTTGGTCGTTTACTTACTTTCAGTGTTGATGGGTTACCAGCTAAGTTAGGTTATTTTGTTGTCGACAATTTTAATCCCGATAAGATGGTGATATGTACACCTGCTGGTAATATCAAGGTAAACAGGAAAGTGATACATCAGTTACTAGGTATCCCGTCCGGTGGGAAAAAAATTAGTTCGATTGATAAGTTGCCCATCTTGGTTGATGCCATTGCGGATTGGAGGGCAAGATACCCCGGTGTACATGTACCTCCAACAAAGATGGTGAAAATGATAGATGAGTCCAACGGCGAAGACAGTTTTGATTTCCGCATGGATTTTGTAATGTGTTTTGTGGCAGTGCTCGTTGACTGTCATAAACAAAGTTGTTTACGGGAAGAAATCTTAGAGTATCTAGATGACGAAATGGATTTTGCAAAGTTAGACTGGTGTGACCTGGTGGTAGAGAAGTTGAAAACTTGCAAAGATACCTGGGATCGACTTGACCCACAAAGCATCTTCGTTGGGCCTCTTTCGATTCTGATAGTAAGTGAAATTTATTTATCTGGGATAATTAACATGTGTTAAATATACTTGCTTGTTTTTCGGACTGAACTGATCGCTGTTACTTGTAGCTGTTGTACGTTGATAGCATTGAGTGCATAGGGATGAAGGTTGACAAGGCGGTGTGTCCTTTGGCTTTCTGGAACTTGAAGAGATTGCGAGAGAGAGAAAGGCTGGAAATACTTGCTGGTGGGTTTGGTCTGGGAGGGTTTAAAGGGTTAACACTTCCAAGTAACTATAACGTGGAACACTAGGCAAGTAAGGAGGTATAGTTATATACACTAACATGTGTTTTTTACAATTAGTATATAATTTTTGTATTAAACTGTTGCTTTAAACTTTTGAAACAGGAGAGGCTGTTGATGGTACGACAGCTAATTAATGTGACAAACAAGAACAAAATCAAAATAGAGGGTATGTTGGAATCTATGTGTGTGGAGAGCCCTGATGACGAGGAAGTACAAACGTTGAAGGCAATGTATGAAAGTTTGTTTGAACAGAGAGCGTATGCAAGTAGAGATCACGATAAAGTGGTGGATTTATCGTCGCACTGTATCAATGAGGTGTTGGAAGATTTGAAAAATGATGAAAGTATTCACGTTGACGAGGGACAGAACACTGGTTAGTCACTGTTATTATTTGTAAATATTGACTTGATTAATGTGGCACGCATTTACTGATGTGCAACGTTTTCGTAGGGGATGGCGTGGTTGACGAATTCTCAGATGGTTCACCAATAGCTAGTTTGTACAGGAAGTCACTTAATCGGCTTAACAAAAGGATCAGTAAAAGGAGATTGAAAGAAGTAGGATCTTCAGCCATAGACTTTGATGGCGTAGAAGGTGTGATTATTATCTTTCTGACATGTACACTGTAACACATGTTAATGTGTTACCGATCTTATTGATTAACATCTGTTGTGGTTGCAGCTGATGTTGCGGGTCAATCAAGCGTAGCTGTTGATGGAAAAGAGTATGCTGAAACGATGGAAGATGGTGGGAAGTCGTTACAGGTGAGGCGATCTGCTCGACTGAAGAAGTTAAAGGATGTTCCTGAGAAAGAAGAAAGCTGTGTGACCCCAAAAAGGCGTAAGACAAATATAAAGTTTGATGGGCCAAACACTAATGGTGGTAACGAAACAGGTAAAGTGTTACATGTGTTACCATTTTTAGTGTACTTTTATAGTTAAGTGTATAGATGGCAGCCTAGGAAGAAAACATAAGTACACATTGATGGTGACGTGTTGATTAGTGCTCGAGAAAGTTTATGTCCCTGTAATGTGTATACGGGACTGAAATGTATGGTGTAACACATGTTAATGTATTGTTTAACATCTGTTGTGGTTGAAATGTATTGTCTAACACATGTTATGTCCCTGTAATATGCGTAGAGGAATGAAATGTATTGTTTAACATATGTTTTCGTTGCAGCTGATGTTGCGGGCCAAGCAAGCGTACCACATGATGGCAAAGAGTGTGCTGAGACGCTGCAAGATGTTGGGAAGTCATTGCGGGTGAGGAGATCTCCTCGACTGAAAAAGTTAAAGGATGCTCCTGAAAAAGAAGTAGGCTGTGTGACCCCAGGAAGGCGTAAGACAAATAGGATGTTTGATGGGCCAAGCACGGATGGGGGTAAAGAAACAGGTAAAGTGTTACATGTGTTACCAGTTACATTGTACGTTTATAGCTAAGTGTACAGATGGCAACCTAGGAAGAAAACATAAGTACACATTGATGGTGACGCGTTGTTTGTACAGGGACAAAGTTTATGTCCCTGTTATATGCGTACGTGTCTGAACCCATTTAATATTAATGTGATGTTATAGGGTGCAACGAGACTGAGAAGCAACACGGTGATAAGAGTGTTCATGAGGCTGGTATTTCAACTGGAGGTGACTGTAGTATGGGTGGGGCGGGACATATTGAAGGACAATGGAGCGGGGATAAAAGTGATGTTGAACAAGTCCATAAGCCGTTGGGTTTAATGCGTGCGATACTGCGTTTTAAAGCAGCAGCGGCCCAGGGTGTACCTGGTAGTGCTTTGTACAATTTCAGATTGTTAGTTTTTTATAGTGTGCTTTATTGGTTAATTCTGTTTTAACATGTGTGATCTTGCTTTGACAGTTGACGGTGGCTCTAGCATGCGGTTGGTTGGTCAAGATGCATATAGTGTGGAGGCAGCAGGACATGAACCTCCACCTGAAAAAAATGTGGATGAGAAGGACGATGATCAGCAGATCCCCGATTTAGAAGCGACTACTGACAAACAGGATAAGATTCCTGATCAGGTAGCCAAAAGTGATGAGATGGGTGTTAAGCTTACTGATCAGGTTGAAGGGAATGGCAATGAAGGTAATCTTCAGAAAGCATCTTATTTGTAGGGTCGACAAAACTCTAGACGCACCATGTTTAGCCATTTCTAATTTATTCGAGAATGTTTATGCAGCATCAAATAGTAAGACTGAGCATGAAGTCGTGGATGCAACTGATGCAAGTAAGGAAGAATGTGGTGGAGTCGTATTTGGACCCTTGGAATGTGATGTTAGCGAAAATGATGAACAGGTGGTTTCGAATGGCAAAGGCAAAGCGGCGGTAGAGGATGGGCAGCAGGATGTTAACGGTAAAGCTTTTTATTCTATAACATGTGTTACCTATTAGGTACATTTAGTGTGGTTAACATGTGTTAATCGTAAGAACAATGGACGGGGGCGATACGTCGATTGATGAAGGTGGTTTCGATGGGCCTAATTGGAGTCTTGGAATGACACAAATAGGTGGTGAATTTGACGAGTCACAGCAGACCGGTACGTAAGAGCATTAAAATGATTAGGATTGCTGGTTTAGTGGAGTCATTTCAATATACTTATTTGCATCGAACATGCAGGTTGCAAAAGTTCAAAGGTGGATGACATGGCTGGGACAGAAACAGCGCCTGAACGTTCCGGTAAGCTTGACTATTTTTGTTTACTGTTAAAGTGTAAAATTGGTTACAGAGTAACCTGAATTGTTTTTTTTATACGTGTTTAGGCGATGTGGAGACCACCCCAAACTTGAGTATGGTTATAATGGTAGAACCAGTGAGCTCAGATGACCCCGCAATTGCTATCTACAAGGAGCAAGATGGGGTGGAATTATTGGGTGGTGATGCGAATGAGGTGGAGGACAATCTGCCGCTAGCAAACCGTGTACGTATGTTGGCTGAATTGCATGCCAAAAAACGGAAGCTCCCTTTTAGAGAGAAAGTGGCTGCGGAACCAAATAGATCACCTTACTATATAAGGTCTGTTGACATGGGACAGCCAATCACTAAGAAGGAGGCGAATCAATGGGATTTCATATACGCTGATGAATCCCCGACACACCTTCTAAATGGGCATTCTCGTAGGAAGCTGGCAATGGAGGCAAACAAGTAAGTAGAACTACTACGGGGTTTTTAGTTGTACAATATCGTGTAAACAATGAACCCAATGGATCTAGTTAATTGGTTTTTTTTTTTTATGATTTTTGCCGCAGGAATGAATAGGGTACGTCGTCAGTTGATGATGTAGATAGCCCGATACACATGGCTGTGTAAGTAGTGGGGATATTGTTAAAAAAATAGTTAAATTACAGTAACGTGTGTTAAGTTATGGAAGTTAATTTTTTATCTGTCCATATGAAACCAGGGAGTTGCTGTTTCGAAGCCCCGCTCTTGTAGAAGCGTCTCGGGCTATGTTCAAGAGTTTAAACGTTGGCAAGGAGGTGTCAGATGGTATTATCGACTGTTGGGCGGAGGTGCTAAATTTCCAAGAGAAACGCAAATCAAGGGAGGCTTACAGTAGGCTATTCTTTGGTACTAAAGTTGTGGTGAGTGTTTTGTATATACACATGATTCGGGTGGATTGATGTTTTTTATGGAAAAGTAGTTAGGGTGTGGCAAGTGGTTATACTTATAAATTTCTCTTTTGTGAAAGTTTTCGTGGATGTTAACAACTAAGGAAGGGGGAGTCGAGGAGCGAATGCACAAGTTTCGGGCTGGTATAAAAGGTGCGGTTAACAGCGCTGAAAAGGTTCCTGATTTTAGAAAGCACGACATTGTTTTGTTCCCGATCTTGGAGCAAAAACATTTTTACTTGCTAGTGTTTGAGTTACGTGACCCCGGCATTTATGTTGTTGATAATGACAAAGCCAGGCAAGCTCGGCCGATAGAAAATAGTGTATACTACCTCCACAAGGACACACCGTATAAGTTTGTAAGTTATCGAAACCACCATGTTGTACCGAAAGTGTGATTGTATTGAAGATGTGTTTTTTAATTGAGAATGGCTTGTATCTGTATATGCAGAAAGATATGTTTGTGCAATACCTTCGGGAGGTTCGGAATCCGCGAGCCGATGACATTGACGACTGCAACATCCAGCGTATGCCGGTTAGTTGGGCGACGACAGCAAACACAACTGATTGTGGGGTCTTCTTAATGCGGCACATGGAGTGCTACATGGGGAAAAACAAAAGTTTTAATTGTGGGTTCAACATGAGTGGGTCGAAGAAGATGGCCGAGGTGCGGAAGTTGAGAAAGAGGTATGCTGAACATATCTTATGTTCGGATGTGAATTTGTTGCTTCCTAAAATCCAGCAGGGTTGCCGGTTAGAGTAACGTGTGTTAGGGGGTGAATTGTATTTACTGTGGGGATAGTTTGTGGCGTTAAGTGGGGCTGCTCTTTTAGGGACACCTATTATATGTATATGTAGACTTTGTTTTGGGTGTGGCATGTATTTTGTTTTGGGGATGTTGCTTTAAACTTATTGTAGGATAGGTGTTGCGTAAAGTGTACTAGCTATTTTTGGGGATAGACTGTCAGTGTGAAATATTTCTGTTTAAAACTGATGTTTATTAACTTGGTAATTTAAGGCTTTTGAAGAATATTGACAACATACAAATCTTGCATGTGTTTGAATGTTATTGATGTAGTTGATAATGTTTTAAATTATATATTGGCAAATGTAACAATTTAAGAAAAGAAAATGCTCCTTCCTGTTGGCAAGGGGCCCACTATTTTAAATGTAGTAGGATTCTTGGAAGTTGGGGAAAGTAGGTGGCATAAGCCTAGTAACTTTATTGGAAAGGAACCATTGCTTTTAGGGTCACATCAAAGTCAAGTCACAACAACTATATTAAATGTATCCATGACATACCACTATAAGTAGTGTAATGAAGAACCAAGTCATATTCTATAATACTTCAGTTGGGAACACTACTTTAGTAAACCAAAAACTTTTAGTGGTTCCAAAGTGTGTTAATGTGATGGACGCTTATGAAAATAAGGTCACGGATACACCACCAGGCCTGGAGAAGCAGAGGCGAAAGGGGAAAGAAGCAGTTGAGGGTAGGTACAGGGTGTGCTACGAAAGAAAAGCGTTTCGGAAGAAGATCCAGGACGTGAAAACTGGAGGCCTAGGTGCTAACGACGCTTCAGAAAGCGGAAGAAACAATGTAGCTGATGTTAGCAGACGCCGTACGAAACACGTTTTACCAGAAGCTAAAATTTTGAAGGGGCTACCAGAGGAGTTGGTTAGGTTGCTGACGGATCCAGACCATGAATTATGTGCTTGCCCGTTGTGTCCATACTCACCCGAAAAAATCAGGTCATGGTGTTACCATGACCCATGGGAGAGTGAGCGTAGCCCGTCTCCTCTGTACTTTCATGATGAAGATGTTGAAACACCATGATGAAAAGCTTCGTAAGGATGGAGGATAAGAAGGGGTAGTTAGGATGTCGTAAGTGGTTATAGTTGTGTTAACCTGTTGACCCTATGTTTGTAGACGACATACTCACGTCGTTTTTTTGTTCTTTTATTAGTATTTTTTTTGTGGGGATGTGTTGATGTGACGGCTCGGTCGCTGATGCGTTGTTTTATCTGCGGGTGTAGCCTAGCAGTAGTATGTGGGGTTAAGTCGGCTAGTTGTGAAGTTTGTTTCTATAACCTGATGTGTCTTTATATAAAACCTATTGGTGTGGTTAACACCTTTTATCTTTAACTGGACATTAATGTGTGTTAAGCATCTGTTGCAATGCTGTTGTAATATATATAGCCCTATATACCAAAACCACAATTATCCATGCATAAGATAATAAGAAAAGCAAGGTAATAGCAAATAGAGGTCCACAAAAAGGTGGCCTACAAAACACAAAGTGCCGAAGTAGTATGTGGGGTTAAGTCGGCTCGGTAGCCGATCCGTTGTTTTATCTGCGGGTGTAGCCTAGCAGTAGTATGTGGGGTTAAGGCGGCTAGTTGTGAAGTTTGTTTCTATAACCTGATGTGTCTTTATATAAAACCTATTGGTGTGGTTAACACCTTTTGTATTTTACTGGACATTAACGTGTGTTAAGCATCTGTTGCAATGCTGTTGTAATATATATATACCAAAACCACAATTATCCATGCATAAGATAATAAGTAAAACAAGGTAATAGCAAATAGAGGTCCCAGCCATGTCAGGTGGCCCACAAAACACAAAGTGCCGGAGGCCATAAAGTTTTTACAAAGACCAGAAATGATAAATGGGATAAAAAGAGTTCCACCTTCTTACACACGTAACAGAACAAAAGCAGGAGGATGTTAAAAGACTGTTACATGTGTGTAAGAAGGCCAAAATGAAGTGAGTCTCCCATTACATAGTACTAGTAAACGAAAGGAAATATTTTAATCAGATGGGGAGGCACCGGTGGCTGTCTGCCTTTGTTGTTCAGCAGCTGCCTTTGCTACTTTCATTGCTGCCACCTTAACGCAGTTGCGTGAGTCGTGGTCGTCGACATACAGGCCACAACGCTTACATAGATGAAGCTACTTTGGAGGTTTTGGTGGTTTTATCTTTGCCTTCTCACCAGGTCCAGAAATGCGAGTATGTGTACCACATCCCTTATTGCGTACAACATCTGGATTAGCAACTTCGACTGGAATGTTGATTGGTTGCCCAACTATTTCTTCCATTTCACACTCGTTTGTTTGATTTTCAGTTGTACCTAATGGTTGCTTGGAAAGCACATTGATCTTGAAATCCCGGAGTTGGGCCACCAATTTTGACAATGAATCGTCATCAGCTCTGGCCACATCAACGCATTCAGTAACGAGGTCAAGGATTTCATTCTGCATAACGGACGATGCGTGAGCGTTGACCCCGTATCGGCTGGAAAGTGAAAAAACCTCTTTTGGGAGGGCATCTCGGTGCCACCTATCGTTTATGTATTGGGGTGGTATCTTTGCAACATTTTTCAATCGATATACGCAAAAGACATGGCGACACAGATATCCGATACGTGTGAAATTCCTGCATGAGAAACTGGCGGAGTGGTCTACAGTGTTATATGTAACCTGTTGGGAACATGAGCAATAAAACTGTTTAAATCTAACGTATGTTAGTGGAGTGGTAATAAAGAAGTTGCCTAGCATATGTTACCTGATAGACGTTTGTGATGTTGTTCCTTTTGTCCAAATGAGTGACGTCTAACAAAAGAGTGGTTTTGCTGGACTCGGTTTGGTTTGTGATGTAGCATAAAAACTTCCCTTTAATTATCTCCTTTTGAACTTGCATGAAAACAGCGTTTGTGTAAATGACGAACGCGTGCTGTTCTATCGCTAAATCAGTATTGCCCTTGAACACCGTGGAAGAGGTTTTGTACTCCGATACGCGTTGCCGATAGCGTTGGCTGTCTACCCTATTTTCAAAGCACATCATAAATTGTACAAGGGTGTTTGCGCTTGTTGAGTTGACCTTGATGGCAGCGTTCGAGCTTTCGCAACGTGAAGTGGTCTTCATCAAGCAACACATTGGCAGTTCCCTGAAGTAGGCTGGAACCCAAAGATGTTTGATGTTGTACATGTCCTTCAACCAAGTGTGGTCTTGGAGGCCAAATGTTTCTAGGAGGTCATGCCAGCGGGACTCAAACGTTCCTGGTTTGATATAAACATTCCAAACCAACCGGTGAATACAGGACCGAACATCAGTGTTATCAAGAAGGTCCGCAGAGATCTGGTAAATTTTAAGAGTTACTAACACATGTTACATTAAACAGTTTAAAAAGACTTGTAAGACTGTCATGTTGAATAACACATGTTAAAAGGCTAACGATTTAACCTAACCTTTAAGGGTAGTTTTTTCATTATATGCCACATGCATAGCCGGTGGCGTGATTTGGTAAAGACCATAGGAACAACTTGAAGCATACATGGGTCTTTATCACTCAACACGAGAGTTGGTTGAGTACCGTGTGCCTTCAAGAAAGCCTTAAGCAACCACACATAAGATTCAATGGACTCGGTTGATATCAAACCCGCACCAAATGTAACACATTGGAAATGATGATCCACACCCGTGAATGGCACAAAAACCATCTTGTACCTATTAATAAAAATGGATTTGAAGTTAACAAAATGTAACACTTTTTTTGTTAGGTTTGTATAGTTTGATATTTCCCCTAAAACATGTTAAGGGGAAACTCACCTGTTAGTGCTGTAAGTCGCGTCGAAGGCGAGGACATCACCAAAAGCTTTGTAGTTTAGCTTTGAAATCTCATCAGCCCAGAATACAGAAGACAACTTTCCATTTGAAACCGTGTAATCAAAATAAAAGTTGGGTAGGTTGTCAAAGCGCTCACGCAAGCGTTCAAGGAAAACTTGTGTGTCGCGTTCAATAATAAAAATTCGCAACTGGTGGCTAAAATTTTTAAAATCCACCGGAGTCCCGTTGACATTGTGATGCCCCCCTTTTAAAGCTACAAGACATCTATAAGCTCTCATGGGTCCGATACGGTTTAGACTCATATTGTGAATGAATTGTTTGGTGGAGAATGACAGCTTCCGTGATATCTTGCTAAGATCACGGTTGTAATTCTCAACAAGTTCATGATTATGAATATCATTGAAACTCAGAACTGTGTATGTATCATTATAGATTGAGACTAGAATGCCTGCCTTACAGTCACACCATGTGAAGCTGGTTCTCCTTGGCTTTACAGAAGATTCATCTAGTGTGTCGAAAGTCCTCTTTCATTGTGGTTTCCCGTATTTTGAGCAGCGAAGATACTTGTGTGTCGGAATTCCATTCCAGACTTTAGTTTGGCCTTTTTTAACAGAAAAACCAGCTTCAAACGCATAAAATTGATACATGGAAAGAACAGCCTCAAATGTCGGATAAGATTTTCCACACACTGGTAAGAACTTATCAGCGATGGTAGGAATCCAGTAATGGGTTCCCTGAGGCGTTTCAAAAACGAAGTATGGATGCCCTGGCCCTGCATCAGAAAATGAAAAGGTTAGAAATCTGGTATATGAGAATAAAGTGTGCTCCCATGGAAAATAAACAACCATCTAACGGCCCGCGAGATGATTCAGCAAACACAGAAGGCCCATGAGATGAGCCAGAACCAGCACCCGGCATGTTAGCGAAGCCAGAATCTTCGGATGCTACATGTGAACATTATGCCATATGTTTGAATTATGCAATATATGGGGAAGAAAAAAAATAAAACGAATGTAACATGTATATAGAAAAACAAACCTTGATCATTATCCAAAACCTCGTTAGTCAACTCAACGGTGCCTTTGAACTTGTTGGAGAGCAGAAAATCCGGTGATCTAATATGGACTTCAGATGATCCGGCACCGTCAACAGCCATGTTAGTGTATCCACAAGCTTCGAATGGTACAGGTGAACATTGCCATGCAGTATATTTGGATTATTCTATTAAAAAATGTCAAATACAAAAAAAAAACATATATTCGAGGGAGTTAAGTTAGATAGAGATACAAACCTTGAGCATTTAATTCCTCGTTAGTATGAAAGTCACTGGTAATGAACCTGATGGGGAACAGACGAACCGGCGACATTAACTCGGAGGTTGGTGGATTTGTCTCCATGGACATTAATGGAGAAAAGGGGGATATGCAGGGGAAGATGTAAAAGAAGATATGAGGGACGAGATGTATAATATTTGGCTTTTAAAAATGAAATAATGTATAAATGGGGGTATGGTGATTTGTGAGGTGATGGGCATTAATGAACATGTCAAATCAAATGGGGAAGAGTTCTTGGGGTGGGTGGATAGAGATGTATAATTACTAGTATACCCTTAGAGGCAAAAAGCATAATCAATTGACTTGGATGACGTGGATAAATGTAGGCCACATATTGAGTTTGCAAAGTTTTCTAAAAATTAAGGGTTTCTTATAGAGCATTGCCCTATATATATATATATATATATATATAGTGTGAGGTTCATCGGGGAACATTAAAAAAGTGGGGAACAAGGGAACACCATTGGATTAACTTAATCAAGGGCTGAGATTAGATTAGATTTTTTAAGGCTTAAAAACGCAGAGGGGTATTTTTGGCATTTTGGAAAGTTTGAATTAGGTCACTGGAGTATTGCGTAGTTTGTCGTTCATCCCTCCTCCA
Source organism: Helianthus tuberosus (assembly GCA_030545235.1). Classification (NCBI taxonomy): domain Eukaryota; kingdom Viridiplantae; phylum Streptophyta; class Magnoliopsida; order Asterales; family Asteraceae; genus Helianthus; species Helianthus tuberosus. The sequence goes on from CM060416.1 coordinate 124,944,036, forward strand.
CTACCCCCTTTCACCTCCGCCTTTCCACCGCCACCACCACCTCTCACCGTCGTCCCTCCTTCACCTCTTCTGTACAGTTAAATACACATGCTTTCTGTATTTAAAACCCGATCTCCACCGCAGAAATCACAATCTCTATCACCACCACAATTAAGGCTTTTGCTCTTTGTGAATGGCGCCGGTGAATCAATGAGGTTCAATCTACACTTCATCATGTTCGTTTTAATACTGATTTCAAATTACCTTAACTAGACTGTGTAGTTTATAACGAATTCCTTATAATTCTGTTCTAAGACTCATAAAGTTTTCTAGATAATAAGCATTCGTAGTTGTTTAATGTGAATTGCCAAATTGTTTTATGTAAAATCTTTTTTTTATATGTTTGTATTTGCAATATTGAGTTTTTTTACATGTTATATTATTTCAGAATAAGTTTTAGCGATTCGGATTCTAGATCCTGCTTTCTCTTATCCTTCTACAATTTTAGGTCTTGATTTTGTGTGGTGTTTATGTCTAATTGTTTTAAGAAGATCTGAGTTTGAGGTAATTTCGCATCATGTGCCTACGTCTACCAAGTGTTCGATAAAATGCCTTAATGAACGGCTTTAGCAATTAAACTTTAATTTACTGTTCACAGCTACTTGTTGGTTAAAGTGCTTCATAATGAGTGTTTTGTGACTGTTTTGAATGCATATGAGATCATTTACTGATAATGTTTCAAAATATTAATTTTAGAAGTAAATATATATGTAAGATGAGTTTTTTTACATGCAAATATGAGCATGTAAATTTATGTAAAAATGAGGTGTTTCCTTGATGAAATGAGCACAATAATTCAATTCATGTCGGCTCTAGGTTCGGTCGATGTCTCGGGCTCTAGGCTCGGCCTATGCGCCTTGTCACACTACATCAAATGTATTGCTTTAAAATGTTTTTTTCAGTTTTTACAATGATGAAAGCTACTTGCGTGCCAACAGTGACATGCACGCCATGTGTAGTTTGAGGCACAGTCATGTTCGTTGTAGCTGGACCTTTCTGCTTGCAGTTCAGTGTTTTTGTACGCTCATTCATTGTAGCTGGATCTTTTTGTTTGTAGTTCAGTGTGCTTGTAGGCTTACAACGCTTGTTTGCAGAAAATGTGACCGCAGATGAACCTAGTTTAGTCATGTCCCTCATAGCTGGACCCTTTCGTTTAGAATTCAGTGTGTTTGTAGGTTCGTTTGCGAAAAATTTGCCACTAGATGAACCAGGTTCAGTCATGCTCATTGTAGCTAGACCTTGTTGCTTGTAGTTCAGCATGTTTGTAGGCTCGTTTGCAGAAATTGTGACACTAGATGTACCTGGTTCACTCATGTCTATAGTAAGCTAAACCTTCCTACTTATGGTTCAGTGTGCTTGTAGACTCCGTTGAAGAAATTGTGATAATCGATGAATCTAGTTCAATCATGTCCATCATGGTTGGACCATTTTGTTTATGATTGGTTGTGATGAAAGCACTAACTAGAACAATAATGGCTTGAGAAGATCATCTTCCCACTCGTCTTCATTTGGATTATTGGTTTCCTACATGTAAGGATGTAGCTACATATCGCCGACTTCCGACCTTTTTTTCCAGTTTAATAAGTAGAAATATGAACTTCGCTTTTATTCTCTTTTCATTAAAGATTCTGAAAACACACTCAAAATCGTAATAACAGGAAGCAATAACTCCACCATCAACAACCACGAAGGAGATGGACTCGGCGAAATGGTGTTCTTTTTTTTTTTTTTCTATAGTGCTAGTTTTTTGTTTGTTTGTTTTGGGTTAGCTTGTAATAGGTAAAATATGTGAATATGCTGGGGGTTTAGCTGCACTAGTGCCTTACTAGTAACAACCATTATACAGTGGGATTTGTTTTGGTGATTAATAAAATTCTAGCCATTAAAAAAAATTAACTTTACTTTTTTGTTTAGTTTTTCTCTTTGCCAAACGTGTTTATTTTTAAGAAAATCACAAAATTTACATTACACATGTTTAAATTAATTTATCTTACTTTATTTTAGTATTTTATACTCTAATCCAAAATTTAATATATAATATGGTCAAATAAAGTTAAATCGAACCTAGTAGATCAAGGCAAACTCTCATTTAACATATTAAAGTTTATTGTACAAAACTTATTTTAAAATGTTTGGTCAAATAAAGTCGAATCAAGTTTAGTTGATCAAAGCAAACTTTACTTTAACATGTTAAATTAATTTATTTTTATATTTTGAGCACACATAAACTCCACACAAAACTTTATTTTAGTATTTTATACTCTAATCCAAAAGTTAATATATAATATGGTCAAATAAAGTCTATCATTTAACGTTTAACATGTTAAATTTATTTTTATTAATATTTTGAGCCCGCATACACTCTATTTCTTTCTTCTTGCTACACAAGTCCCTCAAACCCTATCAAATCCATACTCACACAAACGTTATTATAAGTTTTTTAACGTTAATCCGAAATTTAGTATATAATATGGTCAAATAAAGTTGAACCAAATCTAACTGATCAATGCAAACTGTAATTTAACATGTTAAATTTATTTATTTAAATATTTTAAGCCATCATAAACTCCACACAAAACTTTATTTTAGTATTTTAAACTCTAATCCAAAATTTAATATATAATATGGTCAAATAAAGTTAAATCGAACCTAGTAGATCAAGGCAAACTCTCATTTAACATGATAAAATTTAATGTACACAACTTATTTTAACATGTTTGGTCAAATAAAGTCGAATCAAGTTTAGTTGATCAAATCAAACTTTTCTTTAACATGTTAAATTAATTTATTTTAAGATTTTGAGCACGCATAAACTCCACACAAACATTTACTTTAGTATTTTAAACTCTAATCCAAAATTTAATATACAATACGGTCAAATAAAGTTAAATCGAACCTAGTAGATCAAGGCAAGCTCTCATTTAACATGATAAAGTTTATTGTACAAAACTTATTTTAAGATGTTTGGTCAAATAAAGTCGAATCAAGTTTAGTTGATCAAAGCAAACTTTTCTTTCATGGTAAATTAATTTATTTTAATATTTTGAGCACGCATAAACTCCACACAAAACTTTATTTTAGTATTTTATACTTTAATCCAAAAGTTAATATATAATATGGTCAAATAAAGTCTATTATTTAACGTTTAACATGTTAAATTTATTTTTATTAATATTTTGAGCCCGCATAGACTTTATTTCTTTCTTCCTGCTACACAAGTCCCACAAACCCTATCAAATCCATACTCACACAAACGTTATTATAAGTTTTTAACGCTAATCCGAAATTCAATATATAATATGGTCAAATAAAGTTGAACCAAATCTAACTGATCAATGAAAACTCTAATTTAACATGTTAAATTTATTTATTTAAATATTTTAAGCCCGCATAAACTTCACACAAAACTTTATTTTAGTATTTTATACTCTAATCCAAAATTTAATATATAATATGGTCCAAAAAAGTTAAATCGAACCTAGTAGATCAAGGCAAACTCTCATTTAACATGATAAACTTTAATGTACAAAACTTATTTTAACATGTTTGGTCAAATAAAGTCGAATCAAGTTTAGTTGAACAAAGCAAACTTTTCTTAATTTATTTTAATATTTTGAGCACGCATAAACTACACACAAAACTTTATTTTAGTATCTTATACTCTAATCCAAAATTTAATATATAATATGGTCCAAAAAAGTTAAATCGAACCTAGTAGATCAAGGCAAACTCTCATTTAACATGATAAAGTTTAATGTACAAAACTTATTTTAACATGTTTGGTCAAATAATGTCGAATCAAGTTTAGTTGAACAAAGCAAACTTTTCTTAATTTATTTTAATATTTTGAGCACACATAAACTACACACAAAACTTTATTTTAGTATCTTATACTCTAATCCAAAAGTTAATATATAATATGGTCAAATAAAGTTAAATCGAACCTAGTAGATCAAGGCAAACTCGCATTTAACATGATAAAGTTTAATGTACAAAACTTATTTTAACATTATTGGTCAAATAAAGTCGAATCAAGTTTAGTTGATCAAAACAAACTTTTCTTTAACATGTTAAATTAATTTATTTTAATATTTTGAGCACGCAAAAACTCCACACAAAACCTTATTTTAGTATTTTATACTCTAATCCAAAAGTTAATATATAATATGGTCAAATAAAGTCTATTATTTAACGTTTAACATGTTAAATTTATTTTTATTAATATTATGAGCCCGCATAGACTCTATTTCTTTCTTCCTGCTACACAAGTCCCTCAAACCCTATCAAATCAATACTCACACAAACGTTATTATAAGTTTTTTTAACGCTAATCCGAAATTCAGTATATAATATGATCAAATAAAGTTGAACCAAATCTAATTGATCAATGCAAACTCAAATTTAACATGTTAAATTTATTTTATTAAATATTTTAAGCTCTCATAAACTCCACACAAAACTTTATTTTAGTATTTTATACTCTAATCCAAAATTTAATATATAATATGGTCAAATAAAGTTAAATCGAACCTAGTAGTTCAAGGCAAACTCTCATTTAACATGATAAAGTTTAATGTACAAAACTTATTTTAACATGTTTGGTTAAATAAAGTCGAATAAAGTTTAGTTGATCAAAACAAACTTTTCTTTAACATGTTAAATTAATTTATTTTAATATTTTGAGCACGCATAAACTCCACACAAAACTTTATTTTAGTATTTTATACTCTAATCCAAAATTCAGTATATAATATGATCAAATAAAGTTGAACCAAATCTAACTGATCAATGCAAACTATAATTTAACATGTTAAATTTATTTATTTAAATATTTTAAGCCATCATAAACTCCACACAAAACTTTATTTTAGTATTTTATACTCTAATCCGAAATTCAGTATATAATATGATCAAATAAAGTTGAACCAAATCTAACTGATCAATGCAAACTATAATTTAACATATTAAATTTATTTATTTAAATATTTTAAGCCATCATAAACTCCACACAAAACTTTATTTTAGTATTTTATACTCTAATCCAAAATTTAATATATAATATGGTCAAATAAAGTTAAATCGAATCTAGTAGATCAAGGCAAACTCTCATTTAACATGATAAAGTTTAATGTACAAAACTTATTTTAACATGTTTGGTTAAATAAAGTCGAATCAAGTTTAGTTGATCAAAGCAAACTTTTCTTTAACATGTTAAATTAATTTATTTTAATATTTTGAGCACGCATAAACTCCACACACAACTTTATTTTAGTATTTTAAACTCTAATCCAAAATTTAATATATAATATGGTCAAATAAAGTTAAATCGAACCTAGTAGATCAAGGCAAACTCTCATTTAAAATGATAAAGTTTATTGTACAAAACTTATTTTAACATGTTTGGTTAAATAAAGTCGAATCAAGTTTAGTTGATCAAAGCAAAATTTTCTTTAACATGTTAAATTAATTTGTTTTAATATTTTGAGCACGCATAAACTCCACCCAAAACTTTATTTTAGTATTTCATACTCTAATCCAAATGTTAATGTATAAATGTTAATGTATAATATGGTCAAATAAAGTGTATTATTTAATGTTTAACATGTTAAATTTATTTTTACTAATATTTTGAGCCCGCATAGACTCTATTTCTTTCTTTCTGCTACACAAGTCCCTCAAACCCTATGAAATCCATACTCACACAAACGTTATTATAAGTTTTTTAACGCTAATCCGAAATTCAGTATATAATATGGTCAAATAAAGTTGAACCAAATCTAACTGATCAATGCAAACTCTAATTTAACATGTTAAATTTATTTATTTAAATATTTTAAGCACGCATAAACTCCACACAAAACTTTATTTTTGTATTTTATTCTCTAATCCAAAATTTAATATATAATATGGTCAAATAAAGTTAAATCGAACCTAGTAGATCAAGGCAAACTCTCATTTAACATGATACAGTTTAATGTACAAAACTTATTTTAACATGTTTGGTCAAATAAAATCAAATCAAGTTTAGTTGATCAAAGCAAACTTTCTTTAACATGTTAAATTAAATTATTTTAATATTTTGAGCACGCATAAACTCCATGCAAAACTTTATTTTAGTATTTATGCTCTAATCCAAAACTTAATATATAATATGGTCAAATAAAGTTAAATCGAACCTAGTAGATCAAGGCAAACTCTCATTTAACATGATAAAGTTTATTGTACAAAACTTATTTTAACATGTGTTGGTCAAATAAAGTCGAATCAAGTTTAGTTGATCAAAGCAAACTTTTCTTTAACATGTTAAATTGATTTATTTTAATATTTTGAGTCCGAATAAATTACACACAAAACTTTATTTTAGTATTTTATACTGTAATCCAAAAGTTAATATATAATATGGTCAAATAAAGTTAAATTGAACCTAGTAGATCAAGGCAAACTCCCATTTAACATGATAAAGTTTAATGTACAAAACTTATTTTAACATGTTTGGTCAAATAAAGTCGAATTAAGTTTAGTTGATCAAAGCAAACTTTTCTTTAACATGTTAAATTAATTTATTTTAATATTTTGAGCACGCATAAACTCCACACAAAACTTTATTTTAGTATTTTATACTCTAATACAAAAGTTAATATATAATATGGTCAAATAAAGTCTATTATTTAACGTTTAACATGTTAAATTTATTTTTATTAATATTTTGAGCCCGCATAGACTCTATTTCTTTCTTCCTGCTACACAAGTCCCTCAAACCCTATCAAATCCATACTCACACAAACGTTATTATACGTTTTTAACGCTAATCCGAAATTCAGTATATAATATGGTCAAATAAAGTTGAACCAAATCTAACTGATCAATGCAAACTCTAATTTAACATGTTAAATTTATTTATTTAAATATTTTGAGTTTGCATAGATCCTGTTTCCTTCTTCTGGCTACAAATGCTCTACCCTCCTAAATCCATCCTCACACAAAACTTTATTTTAATTTTTTTTAACTTTAATACGAAATTCAATATATAATGCAGTCAAATAATGTCTTTCATTTAACATTTAACATCTAAATTTATTTATTTAAATATTTTGAGGCCGCATAAACTGTATTTACTTTTTCCTGCTACACAAATTCCGCAAATCCATACTCACACAAACGTTATTTTATTATCATAACAATATAAACAATAATAATTAAGAATAATAATATTGTTACAATCACTTTTACAATTTCAAATCCTCTCATTTCCCAATCTTTTAAATGAAAAAAAAAAAAAAAAAACTAATCACCATCAGCAGTGAAGTCTGGCTCTGGACGCTTTTTCAATTTCATCAACTCCCTAGCAGTCCTTAGGTTCCGGTTGCGTTGGACCCCACAAAGCGCGTTAGCCGCAAACTTCAAAGCCAAAAAGGTCGGCCCGGGGGCTGTAAGATGGACCTCGACCACTAGCATTACTATTACGTGCCGCCTCCTCTTCCTTTTCCTTCAGTCATTGCTCCAATATCTTCCTTTTGGAATATCTATTTGCATTTATTTCAATCAGCTCGGCTTCAAGATCTCCAAGTTTTACCTATAAAATAGACATCATTAGAAAAATATTAATCTCCTAAACAATGTCGAGGATGAGCCTCGTTAGGAATTTTTTCCCTGCATATACACAAAAATTCAATTGATTCGTATGTACCTCTAGGTCATCCAGACTGATATCACTTTTTGCATCGGTTTTCACTGTGGGTGTAAAACCCGCCTTTGACATTTGTTTTTTGAAGTATCGTAATTTCCGTGCCATCTCTCCGCATCTTTTAATCTTCAAATTTTGAGCAAGTTAAAATGTTGTCAAAATTTAAAACACAATAAAGCAAATCCCCAATAAAATAAGAATGTTAGATATGGTTTTGGTATTTTTTGAGTATTAAAATGCAATCAAGCACTCAAACAATATTGCTGTAGATGGTAGAAAATAGAAAACTCTCAACATGCGTTGTTTTTAGAAGCTAACATTGAGCATTTATCTCTGTTTTGCTACCTAAAAAATAGAACAGTGGAGTACATTGTATAGCTGTCATGGAGTGTCTCATTTATAACGACATGCATTACTCATAACCCAAAAGGGGCTTAAGTTAGCAACGTGGCGTCATATCAAGCTATTCATGAAAATGCACATAAAGTACAATAATTTTATTTGGAGATTTCTACAAGACTATGTAGATGACTTAAGAAAACCATTCATGGAGCCCTAATTTCAAATTGATAAAACTTTTTTTTCTGGTAGAGCAAATTAGGTGCCATCATGCATCAGTTGCGTAAAAGAGCTATAATAGTTTCAATATCTATTATAATGTTACTATCTGAACTTCCAAAAGGTAGATATCTATCTTTAACTTTGAAAGATGGTGTAATTATAAAGGGAGTGTTGAAGCATAGAGAGGAATATAAACTATTTACCTGGCCAGCATATGTTCGTTGGAAAGGGCTTTTTTCTGAATTCCACTGCAAAAACCAATGAAGGACATATTAAATTAAAAATAAACTTAACTTTATAAGAATCTAAACAATATTAGTGTAAAAAGGCAAAACAAACGGAAACAATTTCCACCCAGCCAGGTGGAATCGATAGGAACACTGCAGAAACGTTGCTATATGTAATTAGTGAATATTAGCCAGGTGGAATCGATAGGAACACTGCAGAAACGTTGTTATATGTAAATAATGAAAATAAAATTGCAGTCTTCATGCTTCTTATCTGTCGGTAGGATTATTAAGCATGATCTTTTAAATCAAACTCGCCTTATCAGTCTTATCACCTAAGCCCTTTACATAGATAACTAACTTATGTCTAGTTGAAGTTTCCAATAGCCAACTCAGAGCACATGACATATTACTATAACTGAAAAGGTGTAAAGTTAATGGTCTGTCTATGATAACTATAAGCTTTAGAACTTAAATGAAACAAATTGTAGCATCCCGATCTATTCAGTTCAGAATACACAAGTATATATGCGACGAAAACCTGAGCGCTTCATATCAGATTTTGGATACATAACAATATATAAAGTCGCTTATACCGAGATATCAGATTTAGGATAAATTTTAGGGTTCAAAAAGACTCAAGTTTCAGAACATAACATAAAACAGTTGCAGAGATCGAATTGATGAATTTGATTCATGACCAAATACCTTTAAGCACCAGCACGTTATACAAATTACATTTTGCTGCATATAGCTCTCTTTAAGTCATTTAATAAAAAAATCATCCTTTGTTAACCTCCATAGCACAAAAACCAAATTGATTTTGGGACCTTAGACTCATCCTATGTTGCATGATGTGATTATGAAGATGATACCGATCCATGATACAAGTCTAAAACTCAGTATTTCCTTTCTTCTTCTTCTTCTTCTTCTTCTTCTTCTCCTTTTTCTTTTTGTAGCCAATTTTAAATTTGCATAATCTAGTGGTGTCATTCACGTCTGCCATTTCCTTTTTTTGTAGCCAGCACATTGCGCATTACTGGTAAACTCCAGACAAGTTTGCCAAAATACATTGTCTAAATCGTTGATGATTATATGAAACGTTGTTTGACTTGAAGTTCACAGATGATGGTATCCTAACAACATTTTCTTATCTATTTATTCTCTTTGTCTTATAAGACATATCAAGTACCCTTACCCCTAAATACAACCTAAAAAGTTCAATATGTTGTGGTGAATATGTACACTTACACTCTCTAACCAAAGAAAAAGTCATCATAACAGGTCTATTTGTATAATATTATATACATCCTACATGTTTTAAACCCTAGTTTCCAGGTTCTGCCGTATAATTTGCAACCTACAGGTACAATTTACCACAATTATCACTATTGTCAAGCATAACAACATATAACAAAGGAAGAACACATATTAATTTGTTCTGCATAAACAAACTTAAGTTCATACAAGTTTTGATTCTTTATAATACGAATTCATAACAGAAAAAGGAGCAAAAACAGTGAAAAAGTAATATATAAAATATACAAACCCTAGAAATCAATGAATTTTTATTGAATGTTATAATAATCATTTTACCTGCAATGTGTTTGAAGATTGATCAACGAATCTTACTTTCGAAAGAAGAAACTAAGATTTTTTATTGAAGAACGACTTATTTCAGCTGTTTAGCGCAATCTTAGAATCTGATTGCAGTTCCGTCGTATCTCCGCCGTGTTTTCCGTCGTATCTCCGCCGTGTTTCCACTTGAAGAGCGATTGATTTTAGTTGTTTAATGCAATCGGAGAACCTGATTTGATCTCCGTCGTATCTCAGCTTTTCTCCGACGAAACCCTAGCTGATTCAAATATTATTTCGAAACAAACAAGATAAATAAATTAATTTCACTTTAACTAAAAAAGTAAAAAGTGGTGGCTGTGGGGTTCGAACCCACGCGCACTTGTGTGCAGAAGATCTTAAGTCTTCCCCCTTAACCACTCGGGCAAACCACCTAATTACTTGTGATGCTACCTGCTATTTATTCATTTAATTCTATAATTTGTGTTATTTGATCAACTTTAGCACTAATATTGTTCATCAACAATTTGTTGTTATATGCATTCTCTCTTACAAACTTGTTGATACGAACTTAATTTGAGTGCAACCAGCATTTGAACTTGATGAACATGTAATTGTTTACGCGCTTAGTGGTAACATACATTCCCCATTTGATTTGGCTTTTGTTACTTACTCCATTTTGTTGACAAACTAGTGGATGCCCTGCGGGGCGATGGCCGAATAATGAGCGAGTGTTAGGCAACTCATTGACACGAAAAACAATTAAATCGAGTCAACCAATTAAAACGAAACATTTTTATAGTTTTGGTAAAAAAAACTAAAACGATGGCAATATTGTAATTTTTAACAAATTTTTTGACTGGGGTAAAAGTGTAATTTTCCAAAAGCTAAAGTGATGGCAGTATTGTAAATTTGAACCAGGGGCAAAATTGTAAATTTTCACAGGGGCAAATTCATAATTTTGAACTTGGGGTAACAGCGTAATATAAATTTGAACTAAGGGCGTAATTTTAAGCTGGAGACAAAATCACCATTTTATTTTGAACCGAGGGCAAAATCGTAATTTTGAGTTGGGAGCAAAAGCATAATTTTATTTTGAAATGGGGAAAAAACGTAATTTTGAACTGAGGGCGAAATCATAATTTTTTAAACGGGAAAAAAAAACATTTTTGAACAGATGGCAAAATCGTAATTTTTAGCTGTGGGCAAAAACATATTTTGATTTTGAATTGGGGGGCGAAAAGGTAATGCTGAGCTGAGGGCAAAACCACAATTTTATTTTGAATCGAGGGAAAAATCGTAATTTTGAGCTGGTGGCAAAAGAGTAATTTTATTTTGAGCTGAGGGCAAAAACGTTATTTTAAAATGGATATAAAATAATAAACTGGTTGGTCCAATGAGGGAGTGCCAGGCAAAATCGTAATTTTGCATTGAGGGCAAAATCGTAATTTTGAGATGAGAACAAAAGCGTAATTTTATTTTGAGCTAGAGGCAAAACGGTAATTTTAAACATGAGTATAAACGTAATTTTAATGGTTAAAAAATAGTAAACTGGTTGGACCAATTGGGGGGGGGGGGGGGGGGGGGGGGGAGGGTGCCAGACAACTGCTTGGCACTATTCCCCCATTTGGTAAAATGTAAGTATAGGAAATATAAATATATATAATGAAATTTGTTATTGAGTATTGCATAAGCATTGAAGCACAGATATTGAAAACTAAGCCTATAATGATTCATGTCATGTTTAGGTTGATATGGGTATAATAATTTCATGTCAACTCGTGCTTTCCTCGACACTCATCTCGCCATGATTGTCTCCCAATCTGACAATGTATTTGATTCATTCTTTAGAAAATTTGTTGCCAGCAAGCACATAGAACCCATCTCGTTGTGGATACTAGTTTATCTAAACTTAACTACACTTCTATGAGTTCTTCAATATAATTTGAGATTATTGAGTTCAAGTAAGCATCCACAGGTGTATGTATGTATGTATGTATGTATGTATGTATGTATGTATGTATGTATATATATTCTAAAAAAGAATTATTGTGGCTTTGTGTACAAAGAATCAAATTCAAATGCTTGAAGGTACCTTCTTCTTGGTTGAAACATGTTGATCGTTTGTTTTTCTTTATATATCATTTGTCAGACTCTATGCTTGTTAAGAATGCATTTGGTTCTACATTAAGAAAATGGTTTGTGTCAGTAGATGCTTCTCGCCCTTTAGTCGTTCAATTGATATGCATGAAAATCATGGTTCACCATCAAATCATCTTCAGTAAATGAACCGAACGAAGGGTATGTCGTGTTCGGTCATTTAACATTAACCGGACACGAATACTAACGCGAACATTTAATCGAACGCATTTTTTGTTCGTGTTTGTTTATTAAGAAAATGTTCGTGTTCGTTTATTTTCATTTAAAACCTAAACGAACAGTTCACGAACATACATAGACAAACAAACTTAAACCAACATAATTTAACAAACAATAAGCAACACAAAGAACATAATTTACTAAACATAAACGAACATAAAGTAATTTTTTATATAAATTAGCGATTAATTAAGATAAATTCCACTAGAACTAGAAAGCTCAATTATCAATTAATTATATTTATATAAGTAGTTAGAAAGTTCCTTTATGTTTAATATTTATATAAATATAACTACTTATCCATTTATATTGAAACGAACATAAAAGAACAAACATAAATAAACGAACATAAACAAATGTATATAAATGAACGAACATAAAATGACGTTCATGAACATAAATGAACGAACAAAACGTGTGTTCATGTTCGTTCGTTTAATTAAATGAACAAAAATTGGAGAGTTAAGTTTTGCCTAACGCAGGTCATGGGGTCCCCCCACGTTTGCTAGACGTGGAGAGAGGTTCACTAGTTATATTTTGTTGTTTGCTCGAGATCCTCCACTGAAATGTGTTCAGCTTCGGACGTGAGAGCAGTGGGAATGTGTGTGTTGAATGTGATGAAGAGTGACTTGCATGGAACAAGTACTCAGGAGTAGTGACCAGAGATCCCAATGGAATCAGAGCTGATCGGACCCCCTTTTGCACTAAATGAAGTGTCAATTTATAGGAAAGGTCATCTCCCAAAGAAGAAACCATTGACTAGTGAAACATGTCTGCAATGGGGGACTTACCCTTTTGGGGGTTGAAGGGTTTTGACCTGCGGGCAAAAGACTACATTATGTGCACTCGTCTTACTTTTGCGGCTAGGAGAGTTGTTGAAGTAATCAGAGACATGACTGATTACTGTAAATGCTGCTTTATCCTAGCTCCCGGGTTTTTAACCTTTGAACCTTTTAAGCGTTCATTTGTTTAAGTCATTTTATTTAGTCTTGGGCTACCCCCGTCATCAGCCCCCCCAAGTCAGAGGTTTTTGGGAAATAGGCTCAAAGACTTCTGACTTCTACACATTTGTTTTTATTGCTTAAAGGCATCGAGGCTTGAAGGGTTCATTACAGTTGAGCTTTTTGAAATTTGAATATTGACAAGACAGTTGATGTGATTGACGGCGGATTCTGCAGGGAGCAGTTTTAATTAACTGCTGTGTAATCATAACTTATTATTTTTAACCATATTTTTCATTTTATATCATTACAATCACAAAGTTCCTTCAATTCTTCCCTTTCCTTCGTCCAGGTTAGTTCTTTATTTTTGTTTTTCTTTCTTTCAATCATAACTTATGGGTGCTCGTAAGGATTTAGCCGTAACTTATTTGCGTTTAACCCAAGAGGAGGTTGAAACGTTTTGTATGGAATGGGGGATTGGGCTGAAGTTTAAACCAGTTGCTCCGGGGATGGATGTTTCGATCGATCAGTGTCCGGCTGGTTCGATTGCTATTTACTGTCGACACTTTGAATTTTCTAATCTCCTTCATCCGTTTTCACTCTTCGTTTTAAATGTAGAGTAAATTACAAGTTTTGTCCTTTATGTTTGTACCAAATTGCAGGCGGTGTCCTTTACCTTCAAAATTGACTGGTTTTGTACTTAATGTTTCAAAATCTTGCACGTTATGTCCTTTAGGCCAAACCCAGTTAATTTTTTTGGTTAAATTTGGTCATGTGCAAGGCACATGAGGGCATACTTGTCATTTTACCTCCTCAGGGACTATTGTGTAAAAAAAAACTCATATTAAGGGACTGTTGTGTAAATAATGAAAAATTGCTCTTCTTTACAAATGCTCACTTCATCGATGTTCTTCCTGACCTAACACACCATATCTAACTTCTGCACCTTTTAATCTCTCTCTAAACTCCTTTTCTCTCTCTATTCTCTCTCTTTCTTCCCTCTCTCTTCCGAGATGGTGGATGGTGGAGATGGTTGCGGTTTGTGATGGCGGAGACGGTGGGGTGGATGGTGATGGTGGAGATGGTTGCGGTTTGTGGTGGCGGATTTGGTCGTGGGTTGTGTATGGCGATGGTGGTTTAGCGGTGGTGGATGGTAATGGTGGAGACAGTGGCGGTTTATGATGGTGGATCCGGTGGTACCCGAAACCAAAAAATATTGAAAAATGGGAACTGATGGCCAAAATTACAATTCTAATCGGTTTTTGGGTGCCTCTGTCGTCGGTCAGCTGGTTAATCGGCAGAGGAGCGAGGCTTGAATTGTTACCAAAATTGTGTTTTGGTTGGTGAGCTGTTTTTTTTGGGGGGGGGGGGTTGGTGATTCTTGGTTGTGGGGATTTTTGGGTTTTTTAGATTGTTGAGTTGATTTGGAAATGGTGGTGGAGGATGATGGTGGTTGAGGATGATGAAGGGTGGTGGTGGCGGTGTCAGTTGTTCTTGATTTGGGGATGGTGGTAGAGGTTTGAACAGCAGATTCGTCAATCATTTCTACATTTTCGTCATCAAAGAACAGCTAGTGGTTGTGGCTTTTACCAGACTTACATAATGGTCATGGTTGTGCCCACTGCCGACATGAACCACCACTCCAAATAACGAGTACCTGCCCAACTGTTCCATGTACTTGAACCGCTTTAAGTGTATAACAAAGATGTGTGGCGGTTTCTTGATCTTCATCCTCTTTTATGCTTCCTGCAAACTGGGCCAAGTAAAAGAAGCAATTAAACATTTCATTTTTGAAAATAATTAGAAGAGGTGAAATGACAAAAATACCCTCATGTGCCTTGCACATGACCAGATTTAATCAAAAAATTTAACTGGGTTTGGCCTAAAGGACATAACGTGCAAGATTTTGAAACATTAAGTACAAAATCAGTCAATTTTGAAGGTAAAGGACACCGCCTGCAATTTGGTACAAACATAAAGGACAAAACTTGTAATTTACTCTTAAATGTATTAGAGTATTATCCTGTGTCTTTCGGTCAAATACACCCACAGGGTTTGGCTAGGGTTTTGCATTTCGAGGTTTTGTGTCGAGCGTGTGGTTATGATACTACCTTGTTGTCATTCCGCCGTTTCTTTTGGTTGGCAAATAACGGTGATTGGTTTACATTTGAGACATCTAAAGCCGATATTTGCTTAGTTTCATCTATGGTCACCACGCTTGGTGCCTGGAAGGATCGGTTTTTCTGGGTCTCTGATGAGATTCTTCCGTTCAAAATGGTTTGGAGGCGACCCGAGGCCATTCTTAACGAGCCTGAACCATCTGCTTCTGAGATAAACACCCGTTTTCTTGAAATTATCAGGGAATGTCCCTCAAGGGTTCGTCCTTTTCCCGAGCAACTGTTGGTGTTACTGGGTATTAGTAAGTTATGAGATAAACCAAATAGAGACCAGGTTCTTATGAGGGATGGACAGGGTATGTTTTTGCACATTTATTTTTCCTCTTTTACTTGCATTTTATGATCCCTCAGAGATGCTTGTTCGGTTTTTGCAGTCATGTCTGCTTTGGAATTTATTAAGAGTGATGATACATCGGATGTTGCATTTGGGGATGTCCAGGCTACTCCTGGTGAAAATGTTGTGGTTAAGGGTTCTGAACAGAGGTTCGAGGGTTCGGGTTATGTAGGTGTGCCTGATGTAAGGGGTTTAAGAAAGCTATTGTTCCCAAGGTTATTCGACGTTCTAATCGTCGTTTGAATGTTTCTTGTCCACCATCTACTCCGGAACATGTGGATTTGAGTAATGATATTGGTGTTTCTGTGGATCATGCCTTGGATCAAGGTGTTGACAAGGAGAAGGAGTTGGTTATTGCTGGGAAGAAGTCTGCTGGGAAAGGGGGTGTTGTAGCAGGTTCATCTGGTAAAAGTGTTAGCGGTTCTGAAGGTCTTGATGCTCATCAAATTTATGTTCCTGACTGGGGTGTGAAGTTGGGTGATAGCTTCAAAGATGTTACTGTTTGTGAGGATGTGCTGAGCCATATTGCTCCTCCCTTGGTTCATGGTACTATTGCTGAGATGGATGATGATATGATGTTGTCTCGTATGATATTAAGTACCTGCAACCTTGCTGCCATGCTTCCTCAAGGAGTTGCCCGCTTTTGTAAGAGGATGCATGAGTATGAGGAATTTTTGAAGAAAAAGGACAAAATGAAGGCTACTGTGAGCACTTTGAAGAAAGAAATGAAGGTTTAGTGAAAAAGGAGGAAACTTTGTCTAAGAAGGTTGAAGAGTTGACCCGAAAGCATGAGGCGGAGGTTGGTGAGCTAAAGAAGCAGGTGGAAGCCTTGGAGGCTTCGAGGGTTCAACTATCTGATGACAACAAATGGCTGATTGAACACGGGTTTCAACAAGTTGTCACTTATCTTCTGCATTCGGCTGAGTTTAATAGTGTTCTGGGTGGTGTGTATGGTAAGCTTTTGGAGCATGGGAGGCATCAGGGTTTTGTTTCCGGCTACAAAGCTTGCCAGTCTGGTGATTCTCAAGACAAATCCTCCCTCTACCGCCCCGAAGCTCTCAAGGTTTTCCAGGATTCAGTCCGAGAGATGGAATGCCTGACTTATCCCTACATTGGTGAGGTCTCAAAATGTTCTGGCAAGCCCATATCTGTTTTGTAGGATTTAAAGCCACGTGGGCTTGATGAGGCTGTCTGCAAGGAAGTGCTTGGATCTTTGTCAAATAAGCGTTCCTGCTTGGGGAATAGCGAAGATACCTTTTCTGGTGCTGGTGAAGGCTCGAAGGATCCAAGCCTTGAAGCCTCTAGGATGGCTGTTGAGGAAGGTAAGAAGAAGAAGAAAAAAGCTAAGAAGGCTAAGGGTGATGAAACTGGTGCATCAAAGTCTGTGGTAAGTGATGCAAAGTAAGAACTTTTAAGGCTTATTCGTAGCTTTCTTAGCATCTTGTTGAACAATGTTATGTATCCTTGTTAAACACTTTAGGTTTTGCAGAAAACCCTTAAGGTTTCTGTTTTGTGGTTGTGTTTAGCCTTGGTGGCTTATTTGAACAATATCTATATATACAAACCGTTAAGGTTTTCTTAAACATGTTTGATCACTTTGAAGCCTTTAAGGCTCTTATCTTATGTTATTATCTTTCTATTATTTACCTTGTGTTGTAATTTCTTATGCTAGTGTCTGTTTTTGTAAGGCAGCTCGGTTGGGTTCAAGCCTTCAAGGCTTCTGTCTGTTTGAATGTTTATAGCTTGAAGCCTTCAAGACTTCCGGTCACTACTTTAGTTTTATGACTTGATGTGTTGGTTTGTATTTTTGAGATTTGGGTTGTGTGCAACTTTTTTACTTGTGTTGTTGCATTGCTCCTTTTTATCTTTATGGTTTTGTCTTTGTTTGATTTGTGTTGTGTTGTCTTTATGTTTTTTATACCTTAAAGGGTTCAGTGCTGCAGTCACTTAGCCTTGGTATTTTTAACAAGAAGACATAGCACTTATCCTATTATTTTCCTTAGTTTGATTTAAGTTCGTAAGCCTGTTTTTGATAAATTTTCTAAGGCTTAAGGAACATTTGGTGTAGGCTGTTTGGACCCGTCTATGAGACAACTTTGTTTTTTAATTGTAAGTCTCATGGAGTTGTATTGATTTAGGAACTCACCCCTTATATAGGTTCATTCAACCCTTGAACCTATTGAGCGATATGGCCTGGGAGCTCATCCCCTTACATGGCCCTTGGCATGGAGTTTTTTGCTAGGTTCTCAACCTGATTTTAGGATAGAAAGACAAATTTGATAAAACATCTTCATTCATTCAAGAGATACTGTGTTACAAAAAGTGATCATAGGACAACTCTTGAAATACAACTTGTGAAATACAAACCAATCTTTCTTGATCAGACATGAAACCTCTTGAGGGTCTTTCCATTCCAATGTCTTGAAAGCTTTTTACCTTCTGAGTCGGCTAGCTTATAGGATCCGCCCTTATGTGCCTCAAGGATTTTATATGGCCCTTCCCATTTTGGGCCAAGCTTTCCTTGGTTCTCTTTTTTACTAGCCTCATTGTTTCTAAGCACCAGGTCTCCTGGCTTGAAGCGTTCGTGCTTGACTCTTTTGTTGTAATAGGCTTCCATCATTTGTTTGTACTTGGCTTCTTGAATTGCAGCTTGATCTCATGCTTTCTCTAGGAGTTGTAAGTTTAACATGGTATCTTTGTGGTTTGTTTCGAGATCCATGTTGATCGTTCTCTGAGTTACAACTCCTACTTCAGCTGGAATCACGGCATTAGATCCAAACACCAAGCTGTAAGGTGTTCTTTTGTGACTTGTTTTTTCGGTTGTTCTTATGGCCCACAGAACACTTGGCAACTCTTCAAGCCAATTGCTTTCATGCCTTCCCAATCTAGCCTTGATTCCTTCAACTATGCTTCGATTCATCCTTTCAACTTGATCGTTTGATTGTGGGTATGCTACTGAGCTGAAAACCTGAGCTATTCTGAATTCTTTGCACCAAACACTGAAAGGCTTTTCAGCGAATTGCTTTCCATTATCGGTGACAAGCACTCCTGGCAATCCATAGCGACAAATTATGTTTTCCCAAACGAAGCCAATGACCTGTTTGCCCGTAATTTTTGCAAGTGGTTTAACCTTCGGCCACTTGGTGAAGTAGTCTATGGCAACTAATAAGAACTTCGCTCCACCTTTGGCTGGTGGGAATGGGCCGACAATGTCCATTCCCCACTTATAAAATGGCCAAGCTGAAGATATCGGGACAAGGTCATGCTTGGGGCTCTTTGGGACCGGTGCATGAATTTGGCAAGACTCACATTTTCCCAGTTGTTTAGCGGTGTCTCAGTACATGGATGGCCAAAAATACCCAAGGTTCATTAGTTTAGCAACCACCGTTCTTGCTCCAAAATGGGCTCCGCATATCCCTTCATGAACCTCTTTGACCAAGTATTGGCTTTATTCGGGACCAACACATCTCAGCAAGGGTGCAAGGTAACCCTTTTTGTAGAGGATTTCCCCTTACAACACATACTGTCTAGATTTGATTTTAACCCTTTCAGCCTCTGTTTGATCAGCAGGTAGCTCACCATTTTTAAGGAATTTTTTAATTGGAGTCATCCAATTGGTGCCTTCTTCGGTAATTATGTCTTGAACTTCCAATTCTTCAATTGATGGAGTTTTCAATACTTCTACCAATACCTTCTTGGTGAGGTGGGCAAAGGTGAGAGAAGCAAGCTTACTCAAGGCATCAGCTTTCTTGTTTTGAGACCTGGGAATTTGTTTGATGGTACACGTTGGAATGTGTTCATCAGCTCTTTGGATTTTTCTTTGTATCTCTTCATATTAGGTTCCTTTGCAACATAACTGTCGTTCACTTGACTTGATACCAGCAACGAGTCTGTGAAGACTTCAAGCTTTTGAACCTTCATTTCCTTAGCCAACCTTAAGCCGTCTATCAATGCTTCGTATTCAGCTTCGTTGTTGGTGGTCTGAAATTCAAATCGAAGAGCATACGTGAATTCTAACACTTCCTGGTGGATCAGAATGAGCCCAGCCCCTGACCCTTCAACGCTTGAAGCCCCATCGGTAAAAAGCTTCCAGGCTTCAAGGTCTGAGGGTTCAGTGGCAGCTGTGTTTACTTCAGTGATTGTTTGTTTTGGGACTTCTACAATGAAATCAGCCAAGACTTGGGCTTTGATGGCTTTCCTTGGAACATAGGTGATGTTATGTTCACCTAGTTCCACTGCCCATTTGGCTAATCGTCCTGAATTTTCTGGTTTTTCAAGCACACTCTTAATGGGTTGGTCAGTGACCACTTGTATAGGGTGTGCTTGGAAATACCTTCGAAGCCTTCTAGCCGTTTGGACTAGGGCTAGAGCAAGTTTTTCCAAAGGAGGATACTTGATCTCTGCCAGTTTTAGAGTTTTGCTGAAGAAATAAACGGGTACCTGAACTTTGTCTCGTTCGATGGTGAGAACCGCACTTATTGCTTCTTCAGCAACCGAGAGGTATACAGAGATCAACTCTCCCGTTTCCGGGGCTGCAATATCTGGGAGTGAAGCTAGGTGCTGCTTCATCTGGTTGAAGGCTTCCTCAGTCCATTTGAAATCCTTATTGTCAGAGCACCCCTTGAGCGTTTTGAAGAAAGGCAACGATCTTTCAGCCAACTTTGAGGTAAAACGCTTTAAGGCTGCAAGCTTCCCGTTTAAGCTTTCCACCTCCTTTTTGCTTCGTGGTGGCTTGGTTTCGAGGACCGCTTTGACTTTGTTTGGATTGGCCTTTATATTTTTTTTCCCACGATATGCCCCAGGAACTTACCTTCTTCAAACCCAAATGAACATTTCTCGGGGTTAAGTTTCATGTTGACCTTCCTTAGGTTCTTGAAGGTCTCTTGGATGCCATCAAGCATTTGGTATTCCGTTTTGCTTTTGATTACCAAATCATCGACATACGCTTCCATGTTTCTACCAATTTGACTAGCAAAAGCCTTGTCAACTAGGCGTTGTTAGGTTGCACCCGCGTTTTTTAGGCCAAAAGGCATCTTTTGGTAGCAAAAGATTCCTTTGTCCGTGTGAAAGGCAGTCTTCTCTTCATCTTCTTCCTTCATGAGAATTTGATGGTAACCCTTGTAAGCGTCGAGAAAACACTTGAAAGGGTAACTAGTGAGGGAGTCAACCTTGAGATCAATTTCTGGCAACGGGTAACAATCTTTAGGACAAGCCTTGTTCAAGTCCTTGAAGTCTATGCACATTCTCCAAGAGTTATCGGGCTTTCGAACCATGACTGGGTTTGCAACCCAGGATTGATACTTGACTTCCCAGAGAATTCCAGCTGATACAAGCTTTTCAACTTCTTGGCATGCAGCCAAGCTTCTTTCGGGTGCTAGAATCCGTTTCTTTTGGATAACAGGCTTGACATCGGGTGTTATTTTCAACTCGTGTTCAGCAATGCTTCGAGGGATACCCGTCATATCTTCTGGTCACCAAGGAAAGACATCGCTATAATGTACTAGCAGCTTTTCAAGATATGAGAGAGTTTCTTGTGAAAGGCTTGGATTAACCCTTATCCTTTGTTCATGATACTTAGGGTTTATGAGTAGCCTTTGCTTGTCTTCTTCACTCTTGGAACTTTCTTCTTCAACCATGTAGGCCATTTGAGTAGGCTGAAGGGTTGCAATCACTCTCTCGGTAGGATACTTGACGGTGCCATGACCAACAGAAACAACCATGTAGAATGCACACTGCCCCGGCCTTCCTATGATCACGTCATAGTTTGAAGGTATATTGATAACCACAAAGGTGAGAGGTTGAACTCTCTCCATCTTGCCTTCGCTGAAACGGGCATCAAGGGTTAGTTGCCCTAAAGGCTTGAGGGGTATGCCAGCAATACCTTTTATGGAGGTTCCTGAGGGTTGACGCTTTGAACGTTCCTCATTGCTTAAATGGTTGAAGAACTTCTCAAACATGATTTCAGTGGCTGCACCAGTGTCTATGTATGCTCTGCTTGTTTTTAGTGTACCCACAGTAGCTTCAACCACAAGGGGGGTTTGAGAGTGGGTCTTTTTCTGTTGGAGGGAAACAAACACACTGAAGCTCCCAAGCTTCCAACCGCTGCCTTTTGTGAGGAACCTTTTCATCAAAATCCACCATGTTAACTTCCTTGCCCTTTCCTTCGGCCATCTTGTCCCTTACCCCCTTCACTAAGTGAGCAAGCTCCCCGGACTTGATGGCCTCTTCAATCCTCTTTTTGAGTTGGAAGCAATCATTAGTATGGTGGCCTTTCTCTTCGTGAAATTCACAAAATTGGGTGGAATTTTCATTCCTTTTGCTTTTAGGGAGAGGCCTGGGAGGTCGGAAGCTTTGGTTTACTTCCTCCGTGGCAAGAATCTCTTGAGGGGTCTTGGTGAGGGGTGTGAAGTTGATGGCCTTCTCCCTGCTGGGAGGGTTCCGGCCTTCAGACCTTCGTTGATCTGAACCCCTTTGGCGTCTGTCATAAGAATGGAAATTTCCCTTCTTCCTGGCTGGGCTGTTGCCTCGCCAACTAGATCTCCTTTTTCTTTGTTCTTTTATGTCTACTGTCACACCCTGACTTTTGCGGAAGCGTGATTTGGTGTGACTTGCTTAATATCATTGCATTCAACCATAACAAACAACTATATGATAAATCCAAGATGTTCATCCATTGATTAAGTTTTAAAACATTACCTCATCATTGTCTTGAAACATAGACTTAAAATCCGAGTTACAAACCATATAAATTGTTTAGAGTTCCATAAGGACTCATCAAAAGACTTTAGTTAAAACCAGGTTTTGAAAGATGTGTCCCGTCCAGAATAAGACACACTAACCAAACACTAAGACACAGATGATATCTTTTATTCTCAACATGACTTGAAACTCCAACGCCCGAAAGATCCATACTTAATTTCCTGAAAATACATGTAATTTGAAAACATCAACAAAAGTTGAGCGAGTTCAAGTGTGTATTTGCGAATAAACCTTTGAAACATTTGTAAGTATGTCTGAATATACTTGAAAATCCTGGTATGAAAGCAACAAGGAAAACAAATCACCAATGGTTTGCAAGGCCATTCATATGTGTGAAGTGATGCAGGAAAACTTAAACCTAGCAGATTTTGTCAATAAGACATAGTCACCACATGGCTCATTCAGCGGGCGCATGGGTGGGGCTCGCTACACCCGAATAGATCTATCACTCATATCCCTCGGTCCTACAATAAGGATTAATGGCTTTAAGTGTTGTACCCACCACTCACATGATCAAGCAGTACCCTTCCTTAGCTAACTATACCATGTATAAAACGTTTGTAAACAGTTGTAACATGTACTTCACCCCCGAAGTTATAAAACTGAAAACAGTTAAAAGAAAGGGGGGGGGGGTCATGAACTCACTGGTTTGCGTTCTTCGAATCCGCCTGTAACTCAAAGTTTCTTCTGGTGTACACGACTACCTACAATGTACTATGGTCTTATTAGACGAGCGGGTCGTGCATTGACTTAGTATTAATTAGTGCCTTTGAGTTACGTTTCCAAGTGTCTTCATAATTATTCCAAGTTATATAATTAGTTGTCAAAATAATAAATATTTTAACTTAAATTATATTTATTAAATTTTGGAATAATAGTTAAAGCAATATGTATCAACTTAATACTTCCCAAGTATTTATACTTGTATATTCTTCCCGAGGATGGGGGTATCTTTCACTTGTATAGTCTTGCCATGTATTAGGGTCGTATTCCGGTGTGTGTTTATACGTACGAGGATACGTATTTTTATTGTATTCATTAAGTATTCTTTATACTTAATTTCATATTAATTATTCTGGAATATTATCTTTAATAAAAGTCCACCAATATATATTTCCAAAATATATATTGTAATAAATATTTTTTAGAAAAATTATTTATAATTTTTCTTTTGGCAAAAACATTTGTATTTTCTCATAAGTTTCAAAAATTGATATATTTTCATGCTTATCTTAGAAAATATATAAACTCATTTTCTCCAAAAATGATATACTTCATATTTATTTGAGAGAATATATCTTTCACCTCAAAACATTGTAATTCGTGTTGGTGTAAGAAAATATATATTTCTTAAAAATAATATCCCTTCTAAAATTTCCAAGAAGAATATATATTTATACTTGCCAAAATAATATATTTTTCTCTTGTCAAAATATGATATATTCTTGTAGTGATTGTAAAAATCATATTTTCATTTCTTTGGTGTCGAAAATATTCTTTACCAAAATATAATTGTGAATTAAATTCCGGAACATTTTGTGAGTTATATGCCTTGTTCGGTTTCACCAATATTTTGTATGAAGTGTGTATATTATCCCTCGGAATTTTGGTAATATTTTGGATTGTAATACTTGGTATTTTTGTGAATTATATTATTTCAAGTCTTAAAATAATATAATTATTAAACAAAGTATACAAATAATCACACATGTGTGTCTTCAATGTATATATATTCTAATTTATATATTTAGCCACTTTTATTTATAAAAACTAACCTCCAATATTTGTATTTTTTTGTAACAAAAATTATGGCAAAGTTTAGATGAGAAATTCATGGTTTAAAATACACTTGTAAATATTTGTTTAGAAATGTTTCTCTAAGTGTTTAATTTTTAGAAAAATTTTGCATAGTTTCCCCTAAAAATGGAGGTTTCCATGCTTTCAAGCATATCTTTTTCTTTTGTAAAAATCAATACAATCAACCAACAATTAACAATAACCAACCTACACTTACCAATCTTGCCAAATCAAGCATAATCTAACACTTTATGAACTTGAATATTTGTAAAATTTGTAGTAACTTACTAGTGTTCTTAGTAAGTTTTGTTACCCTTTAAAGTGTGATTGATCTTTTAAAAACTTCATTTTTAAAGAAGATAGGTCTTCACAACTTGTGATCACATTTTCTAAAAATGTTTCTTCATTGATTTTTCTTGTTACCCATATGCTTCTACACTTTATTAACCACCAAAAATAAGGTTTACTTATGTAAGAACCAAGATTTAGTAAAACTTATATTTTTAGCTTGGTTTCTTTAGAAATCCTCCATAAATCTTTAGATCTACAAGTATTACTACTCACATTAATCATTATTTTTCAAGAAAACAATATATTCTATCTAGTTCATGTCTTGCATGAGGATGATTTATAAATCTCTAACATTTTCATCCTCCCATCTTGCTAGATTATGTTTTTAATCATGATCTAGCAAGATCATATAATGATCTACATCATTTACACAAGCAAACAATGATCAACAAGTAAATCAACATAAAACAACATGATTTCTTCATGATTTCTTATAATTTTAAGCTTATGTTCATGTTTCATCCTCAAGTTTCTTAGTGTTCTTCATGATTAACTTTATGTAATGTCTTTTAACCACTTAAAATAGAAGTAAACTAGCAAGATCATGGTGCTTACCACTAGCACAAGGCTAGGGATGATCAAGAGGAGAAAACAACTGGATAAAAGCAAACGGTGAAGGTCCTTCAACTTCCGAAAGCTCCTAGCTTCCTAATACACCTTCTTACACCTTTGTACATATGTGGAATGGATGGAAAATGATTGATGATGATGGTAGTGTTGGGGGGTGCTCTTGGCCGTGAGTTGAAGGGAGGAGCGAGAAGGAGTTATGTGATTAGTGATGAATGAGAAATGTAAGTCTTATGCCTCTTATGTCTTCTTATAATCCATTTCACAAGATCTTCCATTAGATATGATGCTTTATAATGGGAAACAAGATCTTGTATTTTAATCAAATAAAATCAAGTGATGGGGCCACATGTATGGCCGTCCATAGATGGGGGGGGGGGGGGTCTAGGTGTAGGGTTTAACTATTAGTTAGTTCATAGTTGGAAATCAAGTGTATAGTTTAGTGGTTTAGTTACTAGATATTTATGTAGTGTGTGTTATGATGTTTGGGGACCATAACTAGCTTGGCAATGTTAAAACAGTGCTTTTGGTGTAAATTTGATGTTTCGGGTAGTGTCCGGTTGTTCAGTTGGTTACTGGTTCGTTAAAGTGCTAAACTACGCAGTTTAGTGTGCTTTATGTTACCTTTTGAGACAGTTTCAATTTCTGACACTTAGGAAAGTATTCAGGACCATTTAATCATATTTCTGCATGATATTAGATTGTTTAAATGCTGTATTTTGCTGAATTTTGGAGAATTCTGCAGTTCAGGTGAGTTTTAGGCACTTTCCGGCACTTAAACTATCTCTAGGAAGACATTTTTATGATCCTTACTTTCCTACACACTATACTAGTGTAAGACTTGGTTTCTGGCTCATTCTGTGCCTCAATACAAAGTCTGTCTATCTGCTGAACTCTGTCAGCATTTTTCTGATTCGTCTGATAACTGTGCTAACTGTGTTTCATGCATCGTCTAAGTCAATAAAGTCCTTATGCAGTAATGATATAACATTAAGCAATATGTGATACACATGTATGTATATGGCAGTAATCAGAAAGCAATTCAAGTCATAAATTGTAAATCAGCACAGTCATTAATCATTAATTATTGTCTAATTAGTTGTACGGATGCTTGCAAATTTGGTAGTTGTCACATTCCCCCCCTGTTAAGAAAATTTCGTCCTCGAAATTTATACTACCTTAACTCCTTAGGGTTACATTATGCATGTATGTATATGAATAATACTTAGGTGGATAACCACAAAACCGAATCAAATCTTATTCACATCAGGTGAATCCAAGAATATATTACAACAACGAGAACCCAATGGTTAAAGGTATGTGGTCTAGCATTTGTTGTCAAAGGACACGAGATGTATAGATGTGTAATCTAGTGTAACTTAGTTGACAGGGGTGTAACAAGGGAGTTTCGATCAATAGAATTCCAAACGATCGTTTACAACATGCAAATGAGTTTTCAGAAACAATAACATCCGCTAGATGAATTTAAAATCAGCTAGCTCAAATATGATAGTAACATGAAAATGATATTGTCAACTTTCGAATAAATAAATGGTTATGATTAGTGTGTTGACATCCTCGAATTGCGAAAATACACCAAAATGAAATACAATCGTATCGTATCTGGTGTATCATTGTCTTAATTCGTAGTTGCATTAAGAATGTTTAGATGACAAGTCAAACAAAAGTAGGTGTAGTTTCGTGTGAAACGGTTGACCATGATTAGCACAAGCTACAAGTTTGTATTGACACCACAAGGTGTCGTAATTGACATATTTCAATAATAGCGATGACCGAACAAGTTCACCGTGATATGAAATGAATCTATGTACCATTGTCTTAACACACAACTGTGTTGAGACCGCTTTAATCGTGATAAACAAAACGGATTTAGAGCAAGTCAATAAATAAACAATTAAATCCGTGTATGAGGTGCGTAACCAAATTAGCGCAAGCTTCAATTTTGTGAAAGCATCACCACAAGGTGTCGAAACCAACAAACGACTTAGTGGAGTCGTAGACCAAACAAGTCTACTACGACTCAAAACAAAAGAACTTTTGCAAAGATAAATTTGAACATGATGCTCTCAATACATCATATGGCATCTTGAATATGCGAAACAGACAAGTTCAAGCGATTGAACCTGGTTTCAGCGCAACCTGACGATAAACGTATGTGTCGACAAGGGAATCTCAGCATGGTTATGAAGATAAACCATGAATGTAACTTGAAAGAAAAGAAGTTTCAAGAAGTGTGTTGACTTGATAGCAAAGGAGCCAACAATTACAATAATGTAGGTTATTTGAATCATAAACCAATAGTCAGCTTTAGCCAAATAATATTTGAACTTCAATGAAGCGTTTATTCGAAACGATACCACATGCATAACAAATGGTGCATATGATGAGTTTCCAAGAAATGAAACAATGAGTATTTGCTATAATGAAGAAAATTGTTATGGTGCAACTATCATTAGGAGAAGTAGAGGTGCATAATTCTACTTGTTAGAAGCAATAGTGGAAATTTCAATATAAGATATTTGAGTGTTTTACCTGTTTGGTTAACTGAAATAGCAAATATGTCAGAATAATGAGGTTTGCTTGAGTTAACAGATGTGGTTCCTAAGTGACAACCTTTACGAGTTTTGACCTAAGTTCCCAAAGGTCCTAAGTACATGTTGTCTAGGTTCTCAAAGTTTCGTATTCTGTGTAAAACTGTTTTGTGCATCGTGTAGGGAACACAATTTTTTTTGTGTATGTTTAAAACAAATGGTTGACCCACTGTGCTTCGGTATACTTTCTTCTCGAATCCGCAGCTAATGATACTCGATCAACGATCAATCTTGGAATAGTAGTTGGATCCTCACAGTTAGTTAAATGATCAATTCGTTAATCCTCAGCAAGAGTTATCGACTTTTGTTGGTTAGCTCGTTCGGCTCCTGGTAGTTGATGCTCATTTGAAAATCATCGTCAATCTCCTTGACGAACCGTACTAAGATTCCTTAGGGCGAAAAGCTTGCCTTATAAGTCCCCAATCTGGCAACTTCTGAAGCTGCGTTGACAAATCTTGTATCTCAGGAAGTGCAAGTCGATGGGGTGCCTTGGCTACAGACGCGGCGCCTGGAATCAAATCTATGCAAAATTCTACTTGTTGTTGAGGAGGTAATCCTGGCAAGTCTTCGGGGAAGACTTCAGGTTATTCCCTTATCACAGGGATATCTTCGAGCTTAGGTTCTTCGGCTTCCTTGTCCACGACATGAGCCAAAAGAAAAAGGCAACACATCCTTTCAGCGAAAACTTCCGTGTCTTCAACGATTGATAATCCGTAGGGGCGTATCCTGCTCCATAAATCACGATCGTTTCTTCGTTCGCCATCGGGATGCGGATAACAATCTTCGCTTGATTGCTCGACAACCAATCCATCCCATTTACCACGTCGAAGCTTCCCTTTAGCTAGTTCTATCGAGTACGGGTTATCTAACTTACTTGCTACTAAACCAAGTATACTCTCAAACTCTAGAGATGCGAAGCTAAAATTGGCAACTGTATCTAGCAGCACAGATGCATAACGTTGACTAACAGGGGACATACTGATGACCACGTTTGGATCCTGGTGTGTTTCCCTAGCTCCGGTGTTGAGCTTTCATCCACGTGCCTAAGTGTTTTTAGGGCAGTATTTTCTAAAATGCCTTTTGTCTCCACAGTTAAAACATCATTGAGCACGTTTTTGTTTGTCACCCTTCCTGCCTTGATAGTCGTTGTTGTCGTTGTTTCCTTCGAGATTCTTGCTACCATCTTGGCCTCCATTTCCACGTTCAGCACCTTGCCTACAAGTCTCCTTGACATGCCCCACTTTGCCACAGTTTTCACATTTTCCATATCTGCATCGCCCGATATGATAACGTCGACAATTGTCGCACTTAGGTAGGATACCCATGTACCCTTTTCCCTCTTTGGCCCTGTTCTTGCTATTCACCCGAGTACCCTTCTTGAAGTTTGCAAACTTTCTCTTGTTGTCTCCAGATGGCTCTACAGGAGTCTCATTTTTCTCTTCCGAAGTGGTAAATTTTCCTAGTCTAACTGCTTCTTCAGTGAGCGCCACACTTAAGTCGATAGCATCAGTGATTGTTGGAGGTTTAGATGTTGTCACCAGGCTTAGAATCTGAGGTGCCAATCCCCCGATGAAGCGTTCGATCCTCTTAAACTCAGGTTCCACCAGACGCGAAGCAACTTGTGATAAATCGTGAAATCTCTGCACATACTCAGATACCTTTGAACCTTCCATTTTCAAGTTCCAAAGTTCAGTCTCCAACTTCTGGACTTCTGCCCTCGAGCAATATCTCTTACGCATCAGTTCTTTCAGTTCATCCCACGTCAAAGCATACGCAGCGGTCTTACCCAACGTCCGAACCTGAAGGTTCCACCATGACAGAGCCCCATCTAGGAACAATCCAGATATGTACATGACTTGTTGCTCTGGAGCACATTTACTCAAACTCAAAACAGAATCTGTCTTCTCAACCCAACGCACAAAACCTACGGCACCTCCAGTGCCGTCGAAATCTCGGGGCTTGCAGCTCAATAACTGCTTGTAGGTGCAGCCTGCGACATACGCAACATCATTCACATAAGGCATTAACAAAGCACTCTTGGAAATGTCCAAACGTTTTGTAATGCGTCTTAAGTGACTAAACATTACCGTTGGGTGGGTTATTTCCCGAGGTACCTCCACTGTGTTCGGAGCGAAGGGCCTCGTGCTGTGCGATGGCCTGTGAAATGCGCTCTTGTAATTCTGCCTCTGTCGTCCGTAGAGGGTTGTTGGTATCAGTGTTCCCTTGTATCGACATCTTCTAAGAAGAAGATCGGATAGGCCAGGTCTCATGAAAGACACAAGCACATAAGCATCTACTTAACGAATGAGACCTAGGATGTGTGTATATATACATATATAAGCAATCGTTATAACAATCAATCACATAGCATCACAATTATAGCACAACTTGTAGATAGGAACATGTTTAATGAGAACATAACAGGCAATGACGTTGTTGATTTACATGTTTAATAAGAATATGACGATTGAGCTTTCATAAATTACCGACCATCGTCGCAGTGTCTACAAAGTGTATCACATCAGAAGGGACACAGGGTCACCCTACCCTTGTCCAATAAGTACATCAGTGTATCAAAATCACGTAGTCAAAAGTGGTATTCAAAAGTTTCCACAATCTCGGCTCATTAGTAGTGTCTTTACCCCAAAGTAATGCAATCCTCATAAAGCCAAATGCCAACTATATTGATGACTGGGGTGGAGAAGGAAAGAAAAGCGAGTTGCTAACGTGTGCGAGCTCCTCCTCGAGCTTGTACACACGTCGAGGTAATTAACTGATCTGCTGCTCGACAGTAAAGAAACGAGCATCGAGACCTGGGTAAGGTGTAAGAGCAGCAGGTGAGAGTGCAGAAAGAGACAATGATGAATGTGGAGGATCAAAGCATACTGGCAATAGACAGGGTGGAGGACGTGGTGTCAGCTCAAGCTCCAAAGCTTTGTGACTCATAACCTCAAATTGTAGCTGATGTGACAGGATCAACTCATTCCGTGTGTAGCCTCCATAATGTGAGGGATGGTAGGGGTCTGAAATCAGCATAGTGTATGGTAGGGACCATCGGAATGGCTCGTCCATCGGTGAAGTACTGAAAGGAGCAAACGGTGCGGCCTGTGAGGTCGGGGAAAATGATGCTGTAGCAAAAGAATCGTCATGCGGGTGCTGACCTGGAGTACCTTCCCGGGGTGCGGGTATGTCCTGAAAGAAGGCGATAGGCATGTCGGTGCAATGGACATCGGTCTCCATGGGGGAAAAGGATCAACATCAGCGGGTGCAGGTGCAGTAGCAAATGTCTCAACAAAAGGAAGATCAACAGGTGCAGGTATTGGGTCAGGTACAAGGGGTGCAATGTCTGGTAAACCAAAAGAAACATGGTCAGGATCAGGAATCGGCTCAAGATCAATAGGCGCATCATCAGGCTGACCCAAAAGGAACAGAAGCTAGCTCAGGAGCAGGCTCTGGGTCATGTGGAGGTGTGGGATCTCGAGCAGGTAATAGTGCAGCAGTCATAGCGGTGTCGTCATCTAAGTCAGTAGCAAAAAGCTGCAATCCGGCCGTTTGTAAGGCTGCAGATGTCACAGACTCAAAGGAGTCTGGAATCGAGTGTAAAATGGAAGCAGGGGATACTTTAATGGCAGGATTCTCAGGAGGCAGAATAGCAATGACATCCTCAGCTATCTCTCCATCACCCTGGGCGTCAACGGGATGATCATCAACAAAGAAATCAACGTCCTCCTCCAACAAATCGTCAAAAGGTAATTCCTCGAGAGGAATGGCCACTAAAGGAACCGGAGGGAGGATCGGTGCCATGACATGCTCACCGTCGGGATGATCGATGACAAGATGATCATGGACAGGTGTGGGAGTCACGAAAGGATCCTCGTCTGGAATGCCATCAATAGTCGGTAAATCATCTCCCAAGTCGGGCAACGCGAACGACTGCAAGTCGTCGTCGGACATCATTTCCGGGTCACTCTCTGAATCTGAGGTGAAGATCTCTGGCTCTGACATAATCTCGTTGTCGGAGACTATTGCCATGGGATCATGGTCGTCGGGCAATCCGCTATCAGGAGAAGACATAGTGTCCGTAACAAAACATTCACAACATATGCATATATATCAACCACTAACATTAAGTATGCAAGCAAAGTCAATGCATCATAAAATCATGTAATCGTGTATCCTTATTAGTCCTCACAAATCCTTTCTATCCTTCCTAGTATCCCAGACTAGACCACCTAGTCTCCCAGACTGAACTACCTAGTCTCCCAGACTAAACCACCCAGTCTCCCAGACTGAACTTCCTAGTCTCCCAGACTAACCTCCCAGTCTCCCAGACTGAACTTCCTAGTCTCCCAGACTAACCTCCTAGTCTCCCAGATTGAACTTCCTAGTCTCCCAGACTAAACACCCAGTCTCTCAGACTGAAACACCCAGCCTCCCAGACTGAAACACCCAGCCTCCCAGACTGAACCACAAACATAGACCATGAAATGTGTTTCGTGTATTTTCTTTTAGAAAAATGTTTGTTTTCTTGGATCTGGACGTTTCGTGTATGTAATGAAAACATGTTGGAAAAATATTTTTGTGGGAGCCCTAATGATTGTAGTCTAGACTCGAGAATGAATCCTAGTTCGCTACAATCGAAGCTCTGATACCAAACTGCCACACCCTGACTTTTGCGGAAGCGTGATTTGGTGTGACTTGCTTAATATCATTGCATTCAACCATAACAAACAACTATATGATAAATCCAAGATGTTCATCCATTGATTAAGTTTTAAAACATTACCTCATCATTGTCTTGAAACATAGACTTAAAACCCGAGTTACAAACCATATAAATTGTTTAGAGTTCCATAAGGACTCATCAAAAGACTTTAGTTAAAACCAGGTTTTGAAAGATGTGTTCCGTCCAGGATAAGACACACTAACCAAACCCTAAGACACATATGATATCTTTTATTCTCAACATGACTTGAAACTCCAACGCCCGCCAGATCCATACTTAATTTCCTGAAAATACATGTAATTTGAAAACATCAACAAAAGTTGAGCGAGTTCAAATGTGTATTTGCGAATAAACCTTTGAAACATTTGTAAGTATGTCTGAATGTACTTGAAAATCCTGGTATGAAAGCAACAAGGAAAACAGATCACCAATGGTTTACAAGGCCATTCATATGTGTGAAGTGATGCAGGAAAACTCAAACCTAGCAGATTTTGTCAATAAGACATAGTCACCACATGGCTCATTCAGCGGGCGCATGGGTGGGGCTCGCTACACCCGAATAGATCTATCACTCATGTCCCTCGGTCCTACAATAAGGATTAATGGCCTTAAGTGTTGTACCCACCACTCACATGATCAAGCAGTACCCTTCCTTAGCTAACTATACCATGTATAAAACATTTGTAAACAGTTGTAACATGTACTTCACCCCCGAAGTTATAAAACTGAAAACAGTTAAAAGAAAAGGGGGGGTCATGAACTCACTGGTTTGCGTTCTTCGAATCCGCCTGTAACTCAAAGTTTCTTCTGGTGTACACGACTACCTACAATGTACTATGGTCTTATTAGACGAGCGGGTCGTGCCTTGACTTAGTATTAATTAGTGCCTTTGAGTTACGTTTCCAAGTGTCTTCATAATTATTCCAAGTTATATAATTATTTGTCAAAATAATAAATATTTTAACTTAAATTATATTTATTAAATTTTGGAATAATAGTTAAAGCAATATGTATCAACTTAATACTTCCCAAGTATTTATACTTGTATATTCTTCCCGAGGATGGGGGTATCTTTCACTTGTATAGTATTGCCATGTATTAGGGTCGTATTCCGGTGTGTGTTTATACGTACGAGGATACGTATTTTTATTGTATTCATTAAGTATTCTTTATACTTAATTTCATATTAATTATTCCGGAATATTATCTTTAATAAAAGTCCACCAACATATATTGTAATAAATATTATTTAGAAAAATTATTTATAATTTTTCTTTTGGCAAAAACATTTGTATTTTCTCATAAGTTTCAAAAATTGATATATTTTTATGCTTATCTTAGAAAATATATAAACTCATCTTCTCCAAAAATGATATATTTCATATTTATTTGAGAGAATATATCTTTCACCTCAAAACATTGTAATTCGTGTTGGTGTAAGAAAATATATATTTCTTAAAAATAATATCCCTTCTAAAATTTCCAAGAAGAATATATATTTATACTTGCCAAAATAATATATTTTTCTCTTGTCAAAATATAATATATTCTTGTAGTGATTGTAAAAATCATATTTTCATTTCCTTGGTGTCCAAAATATTCTTTACCAAAATATACTTGTGAATTAAATTCCGGAACATTTTTGTGAGTTATATTCCTTGTTCGGTTTCACCAATAATTTGTGTGAAGTGTGTATATTATCCCTTGGAATTTTGGTAATATTTTGGATTGTAATACTTGATATTTTTGTGAATTATATTATTTCAAGTCTTAAAATAATATAATTATTACCCAAAGTATACAAATAATCACACATGTGTGTCTTCAATGTATATATATTCTAAATATATATCTAGCCACTTTTATTTATAAAAACCAACCTCCAATATTTGTATTTTTTTTGTAACAAAAATTATGGCAAAGTTTAGATGAGAAATTCATGGTTTAAAATACACTTGTAAATAATTGTTTAGAAATGTTTCTCTAAGTGCTTAATTTTTAGAAAAATTTTGCCATAGTTTCCCCTATAAATGGAGGTTTCCATGCTTTCAAGCATATCTTTTTCTTTTGTAAAAATCAACACAATCAACCAATAATTAACAATAACCAACCTACACTTACCAATCTTGCCAAATCAAGCATAATCTAACACTTTATGAACTTGAATATTTGTAAAAATTTGTAGTAACTTACTAGTGTTCTTAGTAAGTCTTGTTACCCTTTAAAGTGTGATTGATCTTTTAAAAACTTACATTTTTAAAGAAGATAGATCTTCACAACTTGTGATCACATTTTCTAAAAATGTTTCTTCATTGATTTTTCTTGTTACCCATATGCTTCTACACTTTATTAACCACCAAAAATAAGGTTTACTTGTGTAAGAACCAAGATTTAGTAAAACTTACTTTTTTAGCTTGGTTTCTTTAGAAATCCTCCATAAATCTTTAGATCTACAAGTATTACTACTCTCATTAATCATTATTTTTCAAGAAAACAATATATTCTATCAAGTTCATGTCTTGCATGAGGATGGTTTATAAATCTCTAACATTTTCATCCTCTCATCTTGCTAGATTATGTTTTTAATCATGATCTACATCATTTACACAAGCAAACAATGATCAACAAGTAAATCAACACAAAACAACATGATTTCTTCATGATTTCTTATAATTTAAAGCTTATGTTCATGTTTCATCCTCAAGTTTCTTAGTGTTCTTCATGATTAACTTTATGTAATGTCTTTTAACCACTTAAAATAGAAGTAAACTAGCAAGATCATGGTGCTTACCACTAGCACAAGGCTATGGATGATCAAGAGGAGAAAACAAGTGGATAAAAGCAAACGGTGAAGGTCCTTCAACTTCCGAAAGCTCCTAGCTTCCTAATACACCTTCTTACACCTTTGTACATATGTGGAATGGATGGAAAATGATTGATGATGATGGTAGTGTGGGGGGGGGGGTGCTCTTGGCCGTGAGTTGAAGGGAGGAGGGAGAAGGAGTTATGTGATTAGTGATGAATGAGAAATGTAAGTCTTATGCCTCTTATGTCTTCTTATAATCCATTTCACAAGATCTTCCATTAGGTATTATGCTTTAAAAGGGGAAACAAGATCTTGTATTTTAATCAAATAAAATCAAGTGGTGGGGCCACATGTATGGCCGTCCATAGGTGTGGGGGGGGGGGTCTAGGTGTAGGGTTTAACTATTAGTTAGTTCATAGTTGGAAATCAAGTGTATAGTTTAGTGGTTTAGTTACTAGATATTTATGTAGTGTGTGTTATGATGTTTGGGGACCATAACTAGCTTGGCAATGTTAAAACAATGCTTTTGGTGTAAATTTGATGTTTCGGGTAGTGTCCGGTTGTTCGGTTGGTTACTGGTTTGTTAAAGTGCTAAACTACGCAGTTTAGTGTGCTTTATGTTAACTTTTGTGACAGTTTTAATTTTCGACACTTAGGAAAGTATTCAGGACCATTTAATCATATTTTCTGCATGATATTAGATTGTTTAAATGCTGTATTTTGCTGAATTTTGCAGAATTCTGCAGTTTAGGTGAGTTTTAGGCACTTTCCGACACTTAAACTATCTATAGGAAGACAGTTTTATGATCCTTACTTTCCTACACATTATACTAGTCTAAGACTTGGTTTTTGGCTCATTCTGTGTCTCAATACAAAGTCTGTCTATCTGCTGAACTCTGTCAGCATTTTTCTGATTTGTCTGATAACTGTGCTAACTGTGTTTCATGCATCGTCTAAGTCAATAAAGTCCTTATGCAGTAATGATATAACATTAAGCAATATGTGATGCACATGTATGTATATGGCAGCAATCAGAAAGCAATTCAATTCATAAGTTGTAAATCAGCACATTTATTAATCATTAATTATTGTCTAATTAATTGTACGGATGCATGCAAATTTGGTAGTTGTCACATCTACAGCCTCCTTTCCTCTGATGTGGGCTTCGGCCCTTTCGAGAGCTTCTTCCAAGGTTTTTGGCAGGGACTTGTTAAAATCCCTGGTAAGGTATTTGGAGGTAATTGTATTCATGAAATCGGCTACTCTCATTTTCTCATCTGCCCCCACATATGTAAGACTCTCCTTTTTATACCTTTCTATGAACTCTCGAAGGCTCTCGTCATCTTTTTGTTTTATCTGGAAGATCACTGTGGCATCTTTAACGTATCGCCTTTGCTGGGAGAAGTTGGCCAGGAACCCCTTGCTAAGGTCATCGAAGCTTCGGATGCTTCAGGCATGTAAATCATTGAAGCAGATTCTGGCTGATCCGAAAAGGGTTTGCATGAACATGAGACAACATTCAGCATTTGACCATTTCTCAATCCTAGCAGCACCAGTAAAGATCTGAAGTTGGTCCTCAGGATCTTCAGTCCCATCATATGTTTTGATGTGGGATGGCATTTTGATCTTTGTTTGAAAATCATAATCAGCGATTTGTTGGGAGAAACATGACAAATTGCTTGGTTTATATGGCTTGGCCAAGTCCTCTTCCACTCTTGCACCTGTGTTGTTGTTGTTCTTGTTATTGTTGTTCCCTTGGGTGGTCAACACTTGATTAATAAAGTGTTGCCACGGGAAGCTTGCCATCATCTGGGGCATAAGGTTGAATCCTTGAAGGTTTCCGGGTGCAACTGGGCAGTTCGCCCCCAAGGGAGTGCTCATAACGGCACTCCGTGCCAAGGGAAGCACAGACAGAGCTTGTTCCCACATAGTTGTTGCTGAGGGTGGAAGGCTTGCTACTGGAGATTGCAGGAGCTGGTCCAAAGTCAGCTCGTGCCCCAAGGGAGCATCGGTTGCAATGGGCTGGGAAGAAAAGAGAGGAAAAGACGTTGGATCTGGCCTCGTGTACAAGTATGGGTTAGGATTTGGAGGAGGATTTTTGGGACCAACCTCATTCCTGGACACAGCCGGTTATGAGCTTGCAAAAGGAAGAGCGGGTGGCCCAGGAAAAAGCGATGGTTCTGGCTCGTCATAGTCCAAATGGATCCTCACTCCCTTGTCTCGTTCCCTACTCACGTATTGGTTTAAAAGAGACCTTAACTCGAGAAAGTTATTGGCAACCCCTTCGGGAGTAAGGTCGACACGTGAGGGGGTGTTAGAGACACCAACGTTGGGAGAAGGCACTTCGGAACGAGATGGTGTCAGTGTTTGGAAAGTGAGAAACTCAGGGTATGTTGCTCCAGTTGGAGTACTTCCCAGTGTTGAGATGGAAGTCGATACAGCCACAGGAGTTTGGCCAGTGTTTGGGGTAGAGGTATGAGGGACTTGGTTAACCTCTCCCGGAGACTCACTTTCCGACATGCTGAATCTTGAGTAGAGATGGAGCTACACTACTAGGTCTTTTGGAGAAAATTAGTGGCGTAGCCCCACGGTGGGCGCCAACTTGTTGGTACAACAAATACTAGACCAACGGCGGTAGCTGAGCTGGTTAGGCAAAAGGGTTGGAGGGTTTAGTTTTGCCTAACGTAGGTCGTGGGGTCCCCCCACGTTTGCTAGACGTGGAGAGAGGTTCACTAGTTAGATTTTGTTGTTTGCTCGAGATCCTCCACTGAAATGTGTTCAGCTTCGGACGTGAGAGCAGTGGGAATGTGTGTGTTGAATGTGATGAAGAGTGACTTGCATGGAACAAGTACTCAGGAGTAGTGACCAGAGATCCCAATGTAATCAGAGTTGATCGAACCCCCTTTTGCACTAAATGAAGTGTCAATTTATAGGAAAGGTCATCTCCCAAAGAAGAAACCATTGACTAGTGAAACATGTCTACAGTGGGGGACTTACCCTTTTGGGGGTTGAAGCGTTTTGACCTGCGGGTAAAAAACTACATTCTGTGCACTCGTCTTACTTTTGCGGCTAGGAGA
Organism: Helianthus tuberosus; assembly: GCA_030545235.1. Taxonomy (NCBI): domain Eukaryota; kingdom Viridiplantae; phylum Streptophyta; class Magnoliopsida; order Asterales; family Asteraceae; genus Helianthus; species Helianthus tuberosus. Next base: position 124,982,648 of record CM060416.1, read on the forward strand.
GTTGTTGAAGTAATCAGAGACATGACTGATTACTGCATATGCTGCTTTATCCTAGCTCCCGGGTTTTTAACCTTTGAACCTTTGAACCTTTTAAGCGTTCATGTGTTTAAGTCATTTTATTTAGTCTTGGGCTACCCCCGTCATTAGTGTTCCTGTTCATTCGTTTATTAAATAAATGAACATACACAAACTTCCCGCCAAACAAGTTTATGAACTTTCGGTTCGTTTACAAGCCTATCATTTTGTGAATCAAAAAGTTCGTAATGTCATTCAGCTTACCTTATAGTGTTGAAAATGTAATTGTTGCTGATGTTTATAGCTAGCTATCTGGATTCATTAATTGGCAACTATTGATAGGAGCAAGTTGAAGAACATATGGGCTGACCAGTTAAAAAGTTACTGTTACGTAGTATAGAAATCGTATGATTTGATATGGAGAAAAATAATGTTTCTATTACTTGAACAATGAGAAGGGACAACCATATAAAGAAGACACGGGCCTAACAAACCCCGTGATTTTCTACAGCAAAAACAGAAACAATATCACCTCAATAAAAAGGGAATAAACTATTAAAATAAACGAGATCCTATATTCCCCCTCAAGATGGAGCATGCAAATTTGCAATGCCAATCTTGCCAAGAAGGAATCGAAGTTGTTGCGCCGAAAGACCTTTAGTGAGTAGATCCGCAATCTGCATTTTGGTGCTGATGTTCAGAGGAATAATTTCTTTGAACTCGACACGCTCACGAACAAAGTAACAATCCATCTGAACGTGCTTCGTGCGCTCATGAAAAATGGGGTTGTTGGCTATGTGACGTGCTGCCTGATTATCGCAAAATAATGGCGTGGGTGTTGTGAGAGAAACCTGAAGTTCCTTGAGCAGCCAACGAACCCATATAACTTCGCTAACAGTAGAGGCCATAGCTCTGTACTTTGCCTCAGCAGACAAGCATGAGACGACGGACTGCTTTTTTGTTTTCCAAGAAATAGGGCTTCCCCCCAACAAGAGCAAATACCATGTACGTGACCGTCGAGTATAAGGACAACCCAATCAATCAGAATCACAGTATGCTGTCAGTACTGGATCACCTGCTCGAGAGAGAAGAATGCCTTATCCTGGCGTATTCTTTAGGTATCTGAGGACCCGACTTGCAGCTTCGAGATGATTTTTTCTTGGATCGGCAACAAACTGACTTAAAATATTAACTAAATATGTGATGTCTGGCCTTGTAGCTTGAAGATATTAGAGGCGACCAACCCATGCTCAATAGGAAATGAGCTTGGTTTGCAATCCAAATTTCCACTGTTCATCAAGCTTGGTTTTAGTTTCTTGAATCTTGGTGAGACAGTTTCAGGTAATAATGACATCATCAACGTATATCAATATCACTATAGTCACATTATCGGCCTCAAATATGAACATCGAATGGTCAACATGAGATTGCCTAAAATGAAGACTCACGAGAAAGGCGGTAAATTTTTGGTACCAATTGCGTGAGGCTTGCTTTAGGCCGTATAGGGACTTTCTTAGGCGACAAACGCGGGTCTCATTCTCATTATAAAAACCTTGAGGGATTTTCATGTATACTTCTTCTTCAAGGTCTCCATGTAAAAATGTGTTGTTCATGTCAAGTTGGTGAATAATCCAACCTTTCTTCACAGCCATTGTCAATAAAGTTCGTACCGTGACCAACTTAGCCACCGGTGCAAAGGTGTCATGATAATCAACGCCTTCCATTTGAGTGAAACCTTTCGTAACAAGGCGTGCCTTGTACCTTTCAACTTCTCCATTTGGTTTAAACTTGATTTTGTAGACCCATTTCGAGTCTATAGCCTTCTTTCCTTTGGGTAACTGCTCCAACGTCCAGGTTTTATTTTTCTCATGGGCTTTAATTTCCTTTTACATGGCCTCACACCAACGGGTATCCTGTGCGGCTTGTTTAAAATTTTTCGGCTCATCATTTTCGGCTCATCATTTTTCGGCTTATCATAAGAGACAAAATTTGAGATGGGATAGTCTACCTTGGAGGTGCCTCGATTGGATGCGAGAGTCGAGTGATTGACCGAAGGGGGAACTTGAACGACGAAGTCTTTGAACTTTGATGGTTGAGTTCGTGTCCGAGTGGGTCTGACCTCATTTTGCATATCGGGTTCCTTATGAGAGATATTTTGCTCAACAGCCTCTAGATCATTGTTCACGTGAATATTATTGGGCTCATCATCACGACCCAAGTTATCCAACTCACTAATGTGTCACGGCCCCCGGCCGGGTTTACCCGTTCCAGGAGCCGCGGGACAGAAATCCGTGATAATAATTATGTTGGCAGCGGAATTTTAACAGGATCTTTTTAAAACTTGAAAATACCCAATTTATTTTATTTCACAAGTTGGGAATTACACCCATAATTTACAATAAAGGTGATTTCACTGGGAAATTCCTGTTTTTACAAAAACATGTTTCTTTATTTTATTGAGCCACTTCTTCAAGCTTGCAGTGTTACACGACACTTTTTCCTAGATCACAACAGATCACCTGAAACATGTTTTGAAAAGGTTTTATCAGCAGGGAAATACTGGCGAGTCATTCAGGTTGCACAAAATGACACATTGTTATAATCTACAGTATTAAGGTTGATTACATTGTTTTTATCAACCAATTACCCCAAATCGGTATTTGTCACTCGACGGTATCTGTGACTATGGTCAGATCACCCATTGGCTAACTCGTTGTCCAATGGTGACGGGTATCAAGTAATGTATACAAAACCCCACATACCGTCAGTAATTGAAGATTACAAATACTTAATCCCTGTAATTATAACCTTGAAAATAAATAGGGTTTTGGAAATAATTTAATAAAAAGAGAATGACTCACATTGCAGATTTACATGGGCAGCGCTTAGCCTACTGTTTTTAGCTTGGTAACCTAATTCAAATAACAACTCACGAGATCCAAAACCTTCACGACGAATGACAAAGTGCAATACTTAAACATCCATCGAATTCACGACGAATGACAAAGTATAGCCCGAGTTTGAGCAGCACTTAAACATCCATCGGACCGGTCTCAATCGATCGGACATTAAATCATAGCAGTGATCGAGTTATTACCCTGTTATCGCGGCAAAATTTCGTGATTGTGTGTGTTTTGAAGTAAACAGAGGATATTTCAGTGTACGAAATGAATTTTAACGTCGAACCAACGCCAAATGCAAGTGCCAAACCCCTGCATTTATACTGGAACAACGGCGCCCTCGCGTGGTGCGAGGGCTTGGCGCGCGACGTGAGGGGTACCCCTAGCATAAGGTAGCCCCGTGTCTTACTAGCTCGGGTGAGTCGACGATTTAACGAATTTCTATTTTGACAACAAACTGCGAGGATAATAACAATTAGGGAAACCCCCCCCCCTGAGTTTTAGGGGCCCTGATCCTGATTCCGATTGTTCTGAAAATTTTAGGGGTTATGCAAGATTACTTGGGGGTCTCAATTAGGGTTTCTTATTGGGCAAAATAAAATAAGAACTAGTAATTTTGATGAGAGTTGTTACATCCTCCCCACCTTATAAAAATCTCGTCCTCGAGATTTACTAGAACAGGTAGGGATATTTTCGCTTCGTCTCTGATTCCAGCTCCCAAGTGTATTCAGGTCCTCTCTTTGAATCCCACTTGACTTTGACCAGTACTAGTCTTTTCTGCTTGAGAAACTTGACCTTTCTGTCTTCTATCTGCAGTGGCTTCTCAACAAATTTTAACTTTTCATTTACCTCTATATCTTGAAGAGGTACTACCAGGGATTCGTCAGATAGACATTTCTTGAGGTTGGATACATGAAATACGTCATGTACCCCGGCTAGCTCTTCTGGTAGTTGTAAACGATAGGCAACTGGTCCTATACGCTGGATTACTGGGAATGGTCCTACTTACCTTGGACTTAACTTTCCCTTCTTACCAAACCGAACTACTCCTTTCCAAGGAGAAACTTTCAAGAGTATCTTATCTCCGGCTTGAAATTCTAACGGCTTGCGTCTATTGTCTGCATAACTCTTTTGACGATCTCGAGCAGTTTTTAGTCTTTCCTTGATTTGAGTTATCTTGTCGGTGGTTTCTTGTACGATTTCAGGACCCGATAATTGGCTTTCTCCTATTTCTGCCCAACAGACCGGAGTTCTGCACTTTCATCCATACAGTGCTTCGAATGGGGCAGCTTCAATGCTTGCATGATAACTATTGTTATAGGAGAATTCAATTAAGGGTAGGTGGTCATCCAAGTTTCCACCAAAGTCTATCACACATGCTCTGAGCATGTCTTCCAGGGTTTGGATCGTCCTTTCACTTTGTCCGTCTGTTTGAGGATGGTAAGATGTACTTAAATTTAATCGCGTCCCCATGGCTTCTTGGAAACTTGTCCAAAAATGTGAAGTGAAACGACTATCCCTATCCGATACAATGGAGAGTGGGACTCCATGTAAGGATACTACTTCGTCTACGTATAACTTAGCTAACCTGTCCATGTTAAAGGTTTCCTTCATGGGTAGAAAATGAGCTGATTTGGTTAATCGATCCACAATTACCCAAATCACATCATTACATTTTCTGGTTTTGGGTAACTTAGTAACGAAATCCATGGTTATTAGTTCCTATTTCCAAACAGGCATTTCTAATTGTTGAAGTAACCCTAAAGGTTTCTGGTGTTCTGCCTTAACTTGTGAACAAGTTAGACACTTAGATACATATCTAGCTATGTCCTTTTTCATTCCTATCCACCAGAAATTATTTCTTAAATCTTGGTACATCTTATTATTTCCCGGGTGCATGGTATATCTAGATTTATGGGCTTCCTCTAGAATCTTATTTCTTAATTCTCCTTGCTTAGGTACCCAATTTCTTTTCTTATGGAATCTCCAAATTCGATCAGCTCCTTGCTCTAATTCCTTTATTCGTCCTTTCATTCCTTCAGCATCATCCTTGATTGCTGTTTCTTGAACATTCTTCAATTGTTCCATTAAGTCTAATTGTAAACTTAATCTAAGAGCACGAACTCGCTTTTGCTTTTCGTGATACTTACGACTTAGATCATCTGCAACTACGTTTGCTTTCCCTTCGTGATATTGAATATCACAGTCGTAGTCACTTAAAATTTCCATCCATCTTCTTTTCCTCATATTCAATTCTTTTTGCCCAAATATATATTTTAAGCTCTTATGATCTGTATAAACAGTAAACTTACTTCCATACAGATAGTGTCTCCAAATCTTAAGGGCAAAAATTATCGACCACCCTAATTCTAAGTCATGTGTCGTATAATTTTCCTCGTGCTTTTTTCAATTGCCTTGAGACATACGCAATTACCCTCTTGCGTTGCATTAGCACACATCCTAATCCTAGCGTAGAGGCATCACAGTAAATTTCAAAATCTTCTGTTCCTTTTGGTAAGGCAAGAATTGGGGTGTTAGTTAACCTTTGTTTTAAAATCCTAAAAGCCTCATCTTGCTTAGGTCCCCATTCAAACTTAACTGCTTTACATGTTAGCTTAGTTAATGGCACAGCTATCTTAGAGAAATCCTTAATAAAGCGCTTATAGTACCCAGCTAAGCCTAGAAAACTTCTAACTTTTGTAGCTGATTGCGGGACCTTCCATTTGGTGATCGCTTCTATCCTGGAGGGATCTACGTGAATACCTTCGTGATTCACCATGTGACCTAAAAATTGTACCTCCTGTAGCCAAAATTCACACTTTGAGAATTTGGCATAAAGATTTTCCTTTCTTAACAAAGTTAAGAGTGCATGCAGGTGCTCACAATGCTCTTCCTGGTTTTGGAATAAATAAGTATATCGTCGATGAAGACAATTACAAATTTATCCAAGTACGGTTTACAGATTCTATTCATCATGTCCATAAATGCTGCCGGAGCATTTGTTAGTCCAAAGGGCATGACTGTAAACTCATAGTGACCATACCTAGTTCTGAAAGCAGTTTTAGGTATGTCTTCTTCTTGTACCTTCAATTGATGATATTCAAAGCGTAAATCTATCTTAGAAAAATATCTAGCTCCATGAAGTTGATCGAAAAGATCATTAATCCTAGATAATGGGTATCGATTCTTGATTGTAACCTTATTTAATTCCCTATAATCGATACATATTCGCATTGAACCATCCTTCTTTTTCACAAACAACACTGGTGCTCCCCATGGGGATGAACTAGGTTGTATAAATCCTTTACTGAGCAATTCATCTAATTGCTTTTTCAGTTCTAGCATTTCATTGGGTGCTAATCGGAAGGGTGCCTTTGCTATGGGTGTAGTTCCAGGAATCAAATGAATTCTAAATTCTACCTCCCTATCTGGTGGTAATCCTGGTAATTCTTCTGGGAATACATCCGAGTATTCTGACACTACAGGAATTTCTTTAAGTTCCTTACCCTTAGTGCTAATGATTACCGAAATCATATACACTATTCCTTGCTTTCGTTCATAACTAACTACTTTTATTACTGAAATGAACTTCATGGGTTTACGCGGCTTATCCTCGGTAATCATAATTACTTCTCCCGTGGGTGAACGGATTTCTAGGGAGTTCTTATCACAAAGGATTCGAGCATGGTTGGCTACTAACCAATCCATTCCTAATACGACATCGAATCCAGCTAAATTCATGGGGTAAAGGTTTGCAATAAATTTCTGATTTAAAATTTCTATTTTTGCTTCTTGCAAGATTTCAGAAATCCTAACAGTTTCTCCATTTGCTGTCTCTACTAGACATTCTTTATACTTTTGGTAGTATTCCAACTTAAAAAAAAATTATTACTGTTCCTCTTATCGTACTAATTATGAAAGTGATGATTTAAACAAAATAATGTTTGTCATCTGAATTTATAAATATAAACGAGAGATTCCTGATTAAATCTAAAATTATAATTGACACATCTGTCTGTGATTTATCCCTAATTGTCAATCATTATGATCTTTGGATTTCCTCATAGATATACATATCTATATCATATATTTCACATACTGTAATATACATGCCCTTCATAAGGTCAAATGTATTTAACAGATTCATATATCCACAAACAGATCAAGTCATGGTATTATTTAGGGATTTTCATTATCATAACATATACCTCATCTCACCCGGTCTCGCCGGAGAGGTACCCTCATCTCACTTGGACAAACTGGAGAGTCTACTACACCATACCTAGTCTTGCCGGAGAGGTAATTATTATTGTAATTCCCTTAAATAGGATTTTCTCAAATCATGATTTTAAAAGTACATGGCTTACATCAAGAAACAAGGAAATTAGTATTCTCATGATGGATCATATTCTAGAATCGAGTAATACTAATAAACAAGATATAACAGTGGCCAAGTGTTATTGCTTATTTATCATATTTGCACTTTTCTAGTTATTATCCTCATGTCATACCAATATCCATCACAAATTATCTATTTAATTAATTAGCTTATTTTAAAGCTTATACTAAGGCATTGAGAATTTCTTGTACTACTAAGTATTAGATTTTAGGTTTTAGGTTTCTATTATTATCATTTATTCTGGTTTCTCCTGGTTCACTTCGTTGTTTTATTTATCAAGTATTAATTATTACAGACTAATATCTAGTACAAATATTTAAGTACGATTACACAAAAAAATTGATTAAAACGGCGAACATAGCGACTTTTATATATATGTATCTATTACAAATTACAACTGGAATTCAAATTATATTAGTAGTTGTGCATCCATAATTTATTTTAATTTATCTAAGAATATTATGCTTAATATGCTTCTATGTAAGGTTTATTCGATCTCCTTCCTCTACTAATTTGTTATCTAATGGGCGAAGTTTCTTTAAAGTTTCTGGCTCATAGGTGGCATGGGTGCTAGTACTGGTTTGGCGGTTCAACTATAAGTTAGCATTTACTGCTATAGTGGCTAACATGTAGAGATTTACCCATTGTTCATTTAATTCATCTTCCCATGGTGGGTCATTACCTGTTTCCTGAGTTTCCTTATTAATTTTTACTCCTTTTTGTTGTGACTTCTTTATTTTCTCTTGACTTTTTCTAATAATCCAACTTCTTTTCTTAGGGGTAAGTGGTTTCTCAGACTGTGCCTTACGAATAAATATTCCTTCCTCAGTATCTGCTGAGTATCCTGAGGAATTTGGTTGAAATGAGGTTCCCTTATCTTTTGGTGAGCTATCTAATTTGACGATAGATGTCCGAAATTCTTTGCTTACCCATACTGTAGATTAACAAATAGTCAAATAACACAAAAACACATAATCACATAAGTTATTTCCTAACACATAATTTAAAACTTAAGTGTCAGCAGAACACTTCTTTGGCTTGAACCAGTGGCAAGGCTCTGATACCACCTTTTTCTGTCACGGCCCCCGGCCCGGGTTTACCCGTTCCAGGAGCCGCGTGACAGAAATCCGTGATAATGATTATGTTGGCAGCGAAATTTTAACAGAATCTTTTTAAAACTTGAAAATACCCAATTTATTTTATTTCAAAAGTTGGGAATTACACCCATAATTTACAATAAAGGTGATTTCACTGGGAAATTCATGTTTTTACAAAAAAACATGTTTCTTTATTTTATTGAGTCACTTCTTCAAGCTTGCAGTGTTACACGGCACTTTTTCCTGGATCACAACAGATCACCTGAAACATGTTTTGAACATGTTTTATCAGTAGGGAAATACTGGCGAGTCATTCAGGTTGCATAAAACGACACATTGTTATAATCTACAGTATTAAGGGTGATTACATTGTTTTTATCAACCAATTACCCCAAATCGGTATTTGTCACTCGACTGTATCTGTGACTATGGTCAGATCACCCATTGGCTAACTCGTTGTCCAATGGTGACGGGTATCAAGTGATGTATACAAAACCCCACATACCGGCAGTAATTGAAGATTACAAAGACTTAATCCCTATAATTATAACCTTGAAAATAAATAGGGTTTTGGAAATAATTTGATAAAAAGAGAATGACTCACATTGCAGATTTAGATGGGGCAGCGTTTAGCCTACTGTTTTTAGCTTGGTTAACCTAATTCAAATAACAATGCACACGAAAACTAGGTCAGTAACTTAATACAACGTTTACGACAACTCACGAGATCCAAAACCTTCACGACGAATGACAAAGTGCAATACTTAAACATCCATCGAATTCACGACGAATGACAAAGTATAGCCCGAGTTTGAGCAGCACTTAAACATCCATCGGACCGGTCTCAATCGATCGGATATTAAATCGTAGCAGTGATCGAGTTATTACCCTGTTATCGCGGCAGAATTTCGTGATTGTGTGTGTTTTGAAGTAAACAGAGGATATTTCAGTGTACGAAGCGAATTTTAATGTCGAACTAACGCCAAAATGCAAGTGCCAAACCCCTGCATTTATACTGGAAAAACGACGCCCTCGCGTGGCGCAAGGGCTTGGCGCGTGGCGCGAGGGGTACGCCGCTAGCATAGGGTAGCCCCGTGTCTTACTAGCTCGGGTGAGTCGACGGTTTGACGAATTTCGGTTTTGACAACAAACTGTGAGGATAATAACAATTAGGGAATACCCCCCCCCCCCCGCGAGTTTTAGGGGCCCTGATCCTGATTCCGATTGTTCTGAAAAATTTAGGGGTTATGCAGGATTACTTGGGGGTCTCAATTAGGGTTTCCTATTAGGCAAAATAAAATAAGAAATAGTAATTTTGATGAGAGTTGTTACATAATGTCAACAACACTAGGGTCGGGCTGGGCTTCGGCCTGATTAGCATTCTGGTCCAATCCACCTTGTTTCTCAATCTCATCAGTGGGCTGGCCCAGATCAGTTTCTTCCTCGGTTGGGCTGAGGTTTTGATCCAGATTTTGATCAACTTGTCTTTGTATGGGAGAACAATGGCAATCATGTATAATCGCAGGCTCTTCATGCTCACAATTATCATTCATTTCAGCCTTTCTAAAAGGAAAAAAACTCCTCATAGAAAACAACATCCCTGCTAACGATCATCTTTTTGGTTTCGAGGTCAAGGATTTTATATCCTTTAGTCCCACCGGGGTAACCAAGGAAAATCCCCGGTTTCCCCCTGTCTTTGAACTTATCTCCCTTAGTGTCGGTGTTTCTAAAGTAAGCGAGACACCCAAATACCTTTAGGAAGGCATAATCCGGTTTTACATTCCATATCATCTCAAAAGGAGTTTGGTTTTTAATGACTTTGGATGGGAGTCGATTAATAACATAAGCGGCGGTTAGAATACACTCACCCCAGAATCTCCTAGGGAGATTGGCACCAATCCTTAAGGCAGTGCCGTTTCAAGGAGGTGTCTATGTTTCCGCTTAACAACACCGTTTTGTTGAGGGGTATGTGGGCATGAGGTCTCTAATAAAATCCCTTTGTTATTGTAAAATTCCATCATATTATTAGAAGTGAATTCCCCACCATTATCACATCTAACCCTTTTGATTGACTTTTCAAATTGTACTTCAACCATCTTATGAAAATTTTAAGACATTGACTAGCATCACTCTTATGCTTGAGAAGAAAAATCCAAACGGCCCTACTAAAGTCGTCAACTATCGTAAGGAAATAGTTGGCTTTAGTATCTGATTGTACCCGATAACCACCCCAAATGTCACAATGAATCAATTCAAAACATCCAGTGATTTTAATAAAACTAGAGGGAAAAGGTAGTCTGGCATGTTTTGCTCTAGCACAAGAATCACAAAAATTACCCAAATCAAGTGTACTAGTTTTGAGAAAATTCAATTTACTAAGCTTTCCCTTCGAAGCATGCCCAAGTCTTCTGTGCCATGTCTCAATTGTTGTAGCCATAGCCTTTCTTTCTTGAATCATCTTCATCCGGTACAGCCCCCCTTCGCATCTACCAGCACCAATCAAGTTCCTCCTCTGGAGACCCTGCATGATACAAAAGTTAGGAAAGAAGGATATACAACATTGAAGATCGTGACTGAGGCGACTAACGGAAAGCAAGTTGCATTTGAAATCTGACACATAAAGGACTCCATTTATTTTGGCTCCCCCTGGAAGTACATACTCCCCCTTTCCCTTAACGGGAATAGAATCCCCATTAGGAATAACAACATGAGGTTCAAATGGAGTGTTTCTTTCGTTATTAAGAATGTTAGACAGATAAGTAATATATTCGGTACAACCGGAATCAAGGATCCACTCACCTTCTTCATCTTCCTTAAGTGCCATATTAGCAACCAATTTCATACCTTCACTCCTACCGACTCCACTGAAGTGTTTTAAGAAGACTTGATAATCTTCGTGGCTCAGGCCTGGAATCGGACTCATTTCACCCTCGACACAAGCTGCCTTAGCCTTTATTTTTTCACCCTTCTTCCCGGGCCACCATTCCGGGTACCCAACCAGTTTGAAACAACCCTCGCGCTTATGTCCGTCTTTGTCACAAAAGGTACAATGTTCATTAACTTCCCTTCCAACCTTCTCCTTTTCTTTGTTCCGATTAACAGATTGCTTTTGAGATGAACCGGTCTTCTTTATGTGGGTTTGGAACGCAGCGGAATCAACGTTTGTCTTCCTCCCCATGGATATGGCTCGTTGTTGCTCGTCTTCCGAAACTAGTCGGTATGCCTCTCCCAAGGTGGGAGTTGGCTTTATTGCGAGAATTTGAGTTCTAATGGTTGCAAACTCACTGTCAAGGCCAAGTAGGAATTCATATAACCTTTCCTTATCTTTGGAGTCCATCAGTTTCTTACTTACTCCGCAAGTGCAACCGGCACAGGTACAAGTCGGTACGGAGAAGACCGAACTCATCTCGTCCCATAGAGTTCTTAACCGGGTATAATATGTGGAAACAGAGTTGTTGTCTTGCTTTGTTGTTGTAAGGAGTTGTTTTAATTCGTAAGCCCTCGGCGCGCTTTCTTTGCCGAAACGTTCACGGAGGTCGCTCCATATTTCTTGAGCGGTATTAGCGTATTTCACACTAATCCTAATCTCCTTCTCCATAGCCGCCATCAGCCACCCCTTTATCATGGCGTCACATCGTAACCGTGCTGTGTGATTCGGGTCCGTCTTTTCTGGTTTTCGGATCGTTCCATCGACAAATCCGATTTTATTCTTAGCAAACAGAAAATTTTCCATCTCCTGGAACCAGTCCAGGTAATTACTGTCGCTGAGAACATCATTCACGTGGACTTGTCTGGGCAGATCAGATGGGTGTAGGTAGAATGGAGAAGTATGATCGATGGCTTCATTGCTGGGTTTGGTATTCTGGTTAATCTTGTCTCCTTGTTCAGACATGGCACAAACAGCAGAGATAAGAAGAATAGGGTTGAAGTTTAGGATGGATCGAGCAGGTTTTCGACCCCTCAGGGGCGAGGCTTTGTTTTTAGTAGATTAGGGTTTTCTATTCAGAAAGTGATGGCGGCGCAGTTTGTTGCTCGTCTACCCGCTATCCTTATGTAATTTGCCCTGATGATTGGAATGAAATAAAAATTAGATTAAAAAAAAATGTTTCTATTACTTGAACAATGAGAAGGGACAACCATTTAAAGAAGACACAGGCCTAACAAACCCCGTGATTTTCTACAGCAAAAACAGAAACAATATCACCTCAATAAAAAGGTAATAAACTATTAAAATAAACGAGATCCTATACGCAGTCCATTGAGTTAGCTGTTACACAGTTCATTGTTTATATTAGTGAATTCATATGTTATTTTATATGAAAAGATGTCACATTAATCTTTAAATAACTAACAAATGTAAAGAAATCTTGCAATGAGTCAAAAACTCTATTGGGGCAGTAAGAAGATCAAATATATGCCTGTCAAAAAAGTTGTTGAGGAAAAAAAACAGCGACCTTTATCTTCTAATTTTATCTTTTTTTTTTTTTACCTTACGGTTTATTCTTATTAGTTCCTTCCTTAGGAGACATGGAAGGGTCTAAGTTGATGTTTGTTAGTTGTATTTTTAGACATGTTTTAGGGGCTGTTTGGCAATATCTGAATGGTTAAGCGCTGAACTAGTAAGCGGTCTGAACTATTAAGTGCTGAACCAGTAAGAGGTTTGAACCATTAAGAGCCATTATAATTCTTAACTGTTCAGAGGCAAATGTCTGCTCAATTCAGATTAGAGGTCTTAACCATTCAGACTCAGTATAGTGCTTAACCATTCAGAGGCAAATGTCTGAACCATTCAGACACTTGCTCGCAAAACAAACAGTCTCTGAACCATTAAGTTCTGAACCAGTAAGACGTCTAAACCATTAAGAGCCTCATTAAGAGGTAAACAAACAACCCTTTATAGTACTTTAACCGTTAATATTTATTTTCACCATATATCATGCAGTTATCATATACATGTGCTCTTATATTGTGAATTTTTAAATTTGTTGAATGGAGTCTACTCTAGTTTATTCTACATGTTTTTGTAGGTATAAGTTATCCAGTTAAACATTCTAAACGCCTCATGCAGTCGGCACACAAAGATCCAAATGACGTGAGCTTAAAGACGTAGATGGTTGGCTCTAATCAACGAACGTCATTTGGTTATGCATTAGATAACGTGGTTGTCAGAACGACTTGATGTCGGGTAATGATACAAATCGGTGAAAAGGCATCAAGTCTCGTCGACGGAGCATTGGATCAAAGCTAGGAGTCTACTTTAGTTCGTTTTATATGTTTTTGTAGGTATAGATTGATTGTAAGAGACGACAATGAGGATTGAATAAATTGATGAACTATGAAGGAACTAGCTAAAACAAGATTAAAATATATACAAAATTGCCATCATATTACTTATGATTTTCGGTTGCAATAAGGAATTAAAGGAAAACATATGATGACACACTATTACGTGGACATCAAATAAGTTAATGGGCCACACATGAAATGTATTGTAGTTTTGTAACAAAAGAAAGCAAATGTCCAACTCTTTTTGTTAAATTTTGAGAGAATTTTGGAATATTGATTTCACTGCTTATTTTGTTGGTTTTAACAATAAAATAAATTATAAAATAAATTGGAATTGAACAACATTATAAGAAAGGGAATCTACATTCTAATTCCAACCAAATTTCATTTCATTTTGCAAAACAAACACACCTAAATTACAAATCAAATTTTAATTTCTGCACGAATTTCCATTCCAATTCCTTTACAATCCATAAAATAAACACTACATTAGAGAGACGCAATTGTATTGTAGTTTTGTAACAAAAGAAAGCTGTTCAAATGGGCTGAACTTTTAGAGAGGCGCAATTAATAAAGTCTATGGCTGGAATAATCAAATGGCCCACAAAAGGAGTTAAAAAAATAATCAACTGGTTAAACATCAAACCGTTTTTGGTTAAAAAAACAACTGGTTATAAAAATAATTGGTTAGGTTAATAACCGCTTACGGTTATTGTAACCGGTTCTATTGTACACCTCGAACTGCAATGGGAAATCACATTCGACGGCTACAAAGATCAAGTGTTGGGATTTTTTTAAAGTGATTTAAATTAACTTTGGCCTATCACCTCGTTAGAAAGCGGTGTTAGACTCTCTACGGGGTTCTTCTACACAAGATTTTCTGACCGCTACCCCATTAAAGGCTTAGGCCAACATATGTTGGCGAGGGAGTATCGGGTCCTCCTTAAATACCATTTAATGATTCATTTGTTTCTGGTTGATGAGCCTTGTCAAGTTTGCCATAAGCTTTTTTGTTTTTGAACAATTACGAGGAACATGCAGTTCATTGCAAAGGAGTTGCTGGGAGTTAAATACATACATGATTTGGTCAGGAATTTCCTTTGTGATATGTTAAAGTGGACACGAATCAACGCAAAAAAGAGGTTCATGTGAATTTCCTAATACATCTGCTTGAAGGGAGGTTCACTCTTCAGCCAATGGATGTTCTCGTGTTTGGATGAGCAAGTGGGAAACACGATTGTATGGCTAAATCAATTTGATTTAGCCACCATGTTCGGCTAAATCAATTTTTAAAAATAATAGGGATTATTTTATTTTATTTGGTTTATAAACTTTTGTGAAACGGTATTCGTTTTGTTGTTTTCGATCGATATAAAATGCATGTCAATATCCTTTTGGTCATGTCACAACTTTTTTTTGCCTTTTCTTTCGGTTGCTATAACGAGTGCCGATAACGTAACCAACAAAATTATTACCGACTGAATTCCCGCCGTGTCAGGCACTGGCGGATCTAAGAACTTTTTTTACTGGGTTCCTTTTGGTAGATTCTCACTAATTTTCTCTATTTTTTTTTTCAAATCATACAAGTTTCTCACTAATTTTTTCCAAATCAAATGGGTTTCTGGAACCCACAAAAGGGGTCTAGATCCGCTCAGGTGTTAGAGAAATGAACGAGAGTTTGAAATGAAGAAACTTTTATAACATAGTAATAAACAAACTGAATGATGACAATTCTGTTATTAATTTTTTACCATTGACAATTATCAATTTTTATAATAGAAAAATAATACAATATACTTTTCATTTTCAAAAAACCTAAAAATTAAATTTCTTATTCTAACATTATTTCTTAGTTTTTTTTTAACAAACTAGATGAGTGGATCTTAAAATTTATTTTAACATCTATGAAAAACCATTTTATTAATTTATATAAACAAAAAGTACTAAAAAGACTTTGTAACATATTGGCGTTTGAACAATATTTTCATACCCCCTTATAACATCCAAGATGATTACAAGGATATCATATCAATCATCTTGAAACCTGATAACCACGCATCAGCTTTAAAGTTTGATAGTGTCACCAAAATAATTTCTTAGTTCAGTTAAAGAAATTAATTATAATCAACTAATTTCTTGTTTCTTAGTTCAAAGATTTAAAGTAAATGTTTTTTAATTTTTATATATGAATGTCATATCACATTCTAGAAATAAGGGGCTCCCATGCACACATTAAATAGCTAGGGACAATGTCATCCTTAAATACGTACATATATTAATCAAGTCATTTCTAGCAAGAAGTCTCATCATAATATAAGTTTCACAAAACATTGAATGTTGAATATATCGGCACATATATACCGCCTTTGATAATCTATCAAATCAATCATCTTCAAACCTTTATGCAAGTTTTCAAAACTCGCTCAAAAGGTGTTCGATCTGTGTCCAACTTAGTATCGCGATCTTTTGTTTTTGTGTTGGTACAGTTCCAAAAGAACTGGGCTGGCACTCTCATCAACTTGTTCTTGAACTCTTTTACCGTCTGCAGCTTCCAAAGGTGAAAACAATTTTAAATCAGAAGATATACACATTCTAATCGATCCAAAAACATTCTAGAATTTAACAAACGTACGAGGTTTGATCCGCCGAGCTACATCAGAACTAGTAATAAGAAATGCTTTCGCATGTTCAATTAGGGCTTTATGCGCAGACGATTTGACTATCTCACTACGTATACATGGCCACTTATCAACCCCATACCTCTGATGAGCCTCCGTAAAGGTATTCTCTGATAGTGTTGTAAAATTATACCCTGCATACAAAATGTGAGTCCAAAAACTTATCATCAATTGTTTAAATCTGGTTTCCGGAATCACACAATCAGGTCATAGCTTATGAACTTACAAATACGACAAATATATGTAGCATCCGCCTTAGGCAGTCCAAAAAGTTTGGTAATATCATTACGAGTGATCTTCTTTGACTTTGAATCACGACGCATTTTTTGGGTGTCACCGGACTCTAACATGGGAGAGTAATCTTCCAAAGTCTCAAAGTTGATGCTTTCATTATTGACTGATGATGTTAAGCCCACCTTCTATAAATAAACAAACAAACAAAATGAGTTGTTATAATTTGGGATATATAGGCCGATAGGTAATATTATTGTTTTACCTACATCTAACCCTAATGATTAACAAAACCCTTCTCCATGTCATTCGTACATTTGTACGATAACTCTATTTGTATTTGATCTTTTTTTCAAATTAGGTAATCTATTGTGACAGTTATAACATCCCATCCCTACGTATATAAAAAATTCTTAACTTAAATCACGAAACCAAGATACAACAATTTGAGTCCCCCCACTTGTGGCCTAGTGTTAGGAGGCTTGGGTTTTCTAATGGAGACTCAAGTTCAATTTCCACTTATACATAAAATTCACCGTTCAAAAAAAAAAAAAAAAAGATACGACAATTGGGGTACAGAGTTCATTATGCATGACCAATTCTATAACTAATTAACATTTCTTGTGAACACAGGTAGAGGACGGGACCAACCTCAAGAGCCCTGCAAACTTCACCCATTTCATATGAAAAATCATCCTTTAAAATAGTCATAGCAAACTCCAGTACACAGATACATTGACCGCCTTTTATCACAGGCATGAAGAACGATCCTCTTATGTTAGAACACTTTGCGGCTTCTAGTTGAGGATACTGCTTATCATTATATTTTGTCACATCTTGAACCCATTCAGGAGACTTATTGCGGAATACACGGCCAGGAGGCCCTATGCACACTTTTGTGTTATGATCTACATAGGAATTGTAGTCTAAACACGCTACACGGTATGACGAAAGTTTATTTGTGTACCTGGAAAGACCAAATGGCTGACCACATGTCGTAAGTACAATCCCAAATTTAAATTCTATGGGGACCCAAAGTTGGGCAAGTAAGGATGGGTGATAGAATCGCATATCTGAAAGTGCAGAGCAAATCTGTTGATACTTAAGAACATCTGCAAGGAACAAAATCCAAACTTTAAGGAAATATAATGAACATAAATCTCATAGCAACTATTGCTCAATATGTAATAAATTAGGCGCAAGTGGAAAAACTTTTAATTCACTTGATAATATAAATCAACAAATCCCAAAAGTAATAATAGATACATGAGTATGTAGCATACAAGTATACAACCATCAACCTGACTACTTGAGTATAATTAACATACAAACCGTAGAGAAATATCAATTCGTTATGATTAGTACTGAAATCACAGATCAAGAAACCAACTTCTCTGTAATAAGACCCAAGTTACATGTCTATATATGGTTTGGAAATAACTTTGATTGCATCTAATTCTAGGAAGGCGGAATAGGAAGAAAAGAAACATAAATAGATCATACATTCATATCCAGCTTGTAGTTAACTCAGATCTGACTTTGTTTAACTCATATAGAGCTATAAAAAGTCAAAATCACAAGCAATGACTATTAATAACAGATCGATCGATAAACATAACAACAATCTTGAAGTACATGATCATCGAGCAAGGATCTTTAGTAAACTCACCGTCTCTCCTTTGAAGAACATGGTTGCAGTGATAAACATTCAACTTGTAGTCAAGTAATATTGGAATCTCTAGATCTTGAGGCAATTCATAGTTGTCCAAAAGATCTAACTCCGTGTTGTCCATATATATGTATACAAACAATACTACTTTTTGTGAACTCTCAATGAACTCCCACTTCTGAACTTTCAAAAACACTACAGCTCTTGGTGTTTGACAGATCAAAAGTTTAGCAAGAGGTCCATGAACCCTAGCTATCAAAGTTTATGACAATCCAGGACACGTGGCCTAGAGATAACCACTAGATCGAATGCCCAATCAAGTTACACAAGGGAGCCACGTACAGGTCACATATAATTCTTTATTACGTAATTTATATAAAAGTTTTCAGTTATACATTGATACTTTTTTTACTAGACAAGACACAGCATACTTCTAAAAAATTGAAGATTGAGATGCGAGATTAATGTGATGTATTACATGGAATACTTTTATCAATTTGAACGTTGGCCAAGTTTTGTATTTGTTCTTGAAAAATGTAGTGTACTGCATATTTATTATTTTTATTCATGTGTGTATTGATCAGAAAACTAGCGAACTTTTAGTCAGTGACGGAACTAGAACTTTTCAACTTGGGGGTCGTAATAGAACTTTTTACAGTGGCTAGGTATGTTAATAATTCAACTCGTTAATCACTGAACTTTTTTTTTTTTATTACAAGTGTTATTGTTATTTAACAAATTCGATGCCCCTTATGTCAAGTCTGATTTCTTTTACCATTTTTTTACATTGATAAAAGTTTTATCAACTAATAAAACGCTAGCAAGGTGTTGAAGAGATTGATATGAGTTTTTCTTACTTAATTATCTTTCTACAATACATCCCTATATAATCATATCATCTAGTTATATAACTTTTTTATTAAAGATTAAAAAAAAAACATTGGGCATAAGTTATATAAAGTTAAAGGCCTAAAACAAACTGAATGATACATTAGACAACCCATACTCGACAAATTCTCGGCGTTTTCTCAGCCAAACACGCCCCAAACACGCCCGCACACGGCGCCGGTGGGTGTTTTTTTTTTTGAAATTTTTTTTTGGCGTTGGATTTTCCACGCCTTCGCCCCTTTGAAATTTTGTGTTCTTTGAGGTTTTTGACCGTTGTCAAACGGTAAAATCATTTAATATTTTTTTTTCAACTTTAAACACTATATAATCCCCACTTTCATTCCATTTTTATAAATCTTTCACCCCTTCTCTATAATTTTATAAAAACTTCTACACTTTTCATCCACAATCATGAATCCGTTTTGACCTCATATCCATTTGGTTTGCCTTCGAAACCCGCCTCAACGCGCATCGGTCGAACACCACGCAATCCCAACCGAGCTTCAACCTACAAGACATGGATCCTAACGTATTCGCGTATGCTCAAATATTAGCATCGGTTGGGTCCCAACAATTCTTTCCAGTTCCTCAAAATTATCAAAACATGGGAGGTTCGCAAACGTCTCCGGAGATAGAAACGGTGCCGGAGACACAACCCGAACCCGAGCCCGTTGTCGAGGCATCGAAACGCTCCTCGTGTAAAAGGTCTCATAAGAAAAAGGAAACAAGCGGTCCTCGTCGAAAAGGAGACTACCTTGAATGGGAGAAAGACGAGGAGTACGCGTTGGCAAAAGCTTGGCCAGATATATCGGTGGCCCCCGATGTTGGTAAGTTTTTTTAAAAAAATTTATTAATATTTTCGGCCATAATAGTATTTTATTTTCTTTATTATTATTTTATGTCATATTTTGTCTTACATGCCTCGTATAGGTGAAAAAGACTATGTTACCCCTGATTTGGGGCTCTATGCATGGGTAAATTGGTCTTTTTTGCCTCTCTTATATGTCTAGTATAGACTTGTAAGAGGCGTATGTATATAAATGGTTTTTTTTTTAAATCATTTTTATAAATGGCAAATTACCATGTTAGCCTTGAGTTAAGCCTAAACTGGGGATGTCTCAGCTAAAATGATAATTTGCCATTTTTTTTTAATTTTAAACTTTAGGGCAAGATTGAGCATCTAGTGTTGTTTAAAAGACTGTTATACCCCTGAGTTAGGGCTAGACTGGAGGCAACACATGGCTAAAATGGTCTTTAGGACCACACTAGATGCCCAGTCTTGCCCTGAACGTAGCATATTGTAACGCCCTGCTTATTTGTAGTTTCCATTTATAGCAAGTCTTGTTCGTATTTCTATTTTTGGAAGTCTTGTGTTCGTGTAATCGTTCTTTCTTTGTAACCGTTGTAAAATCCGAGACTTGGATCATAAATAAAACTCATATTTTGTTAAATACATATTATACATACTTTATACATGCTCACACATTCAATTTCGTGAAACAATTGATGCTTATTCGTAATTCTTGGAAACTATGTGCTAAAATTGCAAATATGTGAAACTTATGCATAAAACGTGTTTTGATCGTAAAAGATACATAAATACGACCATCATATGCTTAATTATACTTGGTTTATGTTCCTCATGCTTAAATTTATAATTATACTTGGTTTATGTTCCTCATGCTTAAATTTATCTTAATCTATGCTTTCATGGCGAAAATAGTCCCTAAATCACCTAAAAAGCCCTAAATTGCAAAGTTGAGGGGCCAAATTGTAATAAACGAAACTTGACCCATGCCCCCTTGTTTCCAGCTGCGTAGACTTCCCCCTGGGGCTACGCTGGCCGCGAGACAGGTCCCAGATCAGACTCTTCACTTCCATTCGCGAATTTGAGCGGGATTTGAGTTATTTTGAGTTTAAACCAGGCTTTGGGCATTAAATACACATCTAACCCAACCCTAATTTATTCCCTATATAAACCCAAGCTTACCCAAGCCATTTTCACTTTACAAACACTCTCACAACTCTCTCAATCATCCAAAATCGTTGCTGCAATCTGAAGTTCGGACAGAAGCATCAAGCTCCACTAAAGTGAGCATAACTTCTTCTTTACTTATCCGTTTTAGCTCATTCTTTTTCCAGAACACTTGGATCGACCTTAGCTTCGATTCCATGGGTATTTCTCAGTGAATAAGTCCCTAGAACTCCAGCAAATAGGCCCCAAAGTTCACTGTTCGTTTTGTTTTGAATCAAACTTTGTTTATACTTGTTTAAACTTGAGTCTAACTCACTCAAACACACGTCTTTATGCTTATAACCACTTCTATGGTTAGTTAAGCTTAAAAACGGGGCTGAGACATTCGAAATCAGAGGTTAAACCTCACATATATTCTGTTTTGTTTAGGGTTCTTAACCCACAAGTGATGTTCAAGCTTCAAGCTTGATGAAGGTGTGATTATTGACTAACTTGGGTTGTCCAACATAGAATCCCCACATTACTTGATGATTTCTCATAGTGTAGTTATTTGTATTCTTGTATATTTCATAGTTCATGACCCTTCTTGTATGTTTTTACATCAAGTGTAGTGGTGAACCATAAGAGGTACCTAAATGGAAGCTTGTTCTTCCTACCTCCTACATGACTTCCATGATACTAGAGGTACCTAAATGAAGATTTAATCTTCTACCTCATGCTTGACTATTGGACATAATAATACATATAACCTAAGTAATATTTATATGTATGTAATATTCAATATTCGAACTTTGATGGCGAACTTGTGTTCATTCGTCAAAGTATTAGAATAACATCATCCAAGACATAAGACTTGTTACGATTCTAATGAGTATACTACTAATGAAAACATTAACCCTTGAGGTTCCATAGTGTCAAGAACAAGTACTGTGTGCTAAAGGATGTTTACTTTCGAATACATATGTTCTTGTGTTTTAACTTCCTAATTCCTAAAACTCATACACTTTGTTTCTTCGCGTAGAAGGACTGGGTGTTCCAACCTTCTAATCAACAACAACTTACTCGCGGATTCAAGTAGAAGACTTTCAAAACCGTGAGTATACTCGCAACCCCCTTTTTATGTTTACCACTTTTGGGGTGTAACATGTTTAGCTATTAGACTACACTTAAACTTATTCTTTATGCAATGCACGAAAACAATCCTTATATATGAATACTATGTTGATTATACTTGATGCTTATACGTGGACCATACTTATGTGATATGTTTTAGTCATTAGCTTTCACGAGCCTCCATTTGACATGTATAGTGCTATAGGAGTAACGCACCGCCCGTAGACTAGTGGTCATGTTGAATTATATCATTATGCGTAAACAGAGGGTTGACTAGAAATATTGCATGCCATGTTAGGTTGATCTTGTATAAACTAAGTTGCCATGTGGATTCGTTTTTAAACTTTTATACTTATACTTAATCATAAACTTGTATACTCGCCTTTGCTTTTGCATTGAATTGTATTTTAAACATGTTACAGGTTGAGGATTGATGATGCTATGAAAATAGACTAGCAAAGATGCCTAGATACTCAGTTAGACGTTTAGGTTTAAAGTGTCGTATCAATTTTGTTATGTTATGTTTGATCAATGTTGTTATTTGAATTTCTTGTAATGTTTTGACAATTTGTTTATGAAATGAAAACGGTTGAATTAAATGTTGTCACAAATAGTGTTATGAAGCCTCTTACAATCTCGAACTAGTCTCACTCCGATGATTCCGCCATTGGTTGGGGTGTGACACACACACACACACACACACACACATATATATATATATAGGATAAGGATCGGTTAGGAACCACCCTTAATTGCGAGAACCGCGAGAACCAACGTAAACACAACCAAAAATACCTAAAAATATCTAAAAAAGAAACATTTTTTTTTGTGACGAAAATTAGCGATTTTTATTATAAAATATATTAAAAAAATTTATAATAAAAATTGTCGAACAAGCTTATGCAGAAGTTCGAGATTCGCTGGATTGGAATGGTGCCGGCGTAATCCCATTCCAATCCAGCGAATCTCGAACCTCTGCATAAGCTTGTTCGACAATGTTTTGTATAAATCGTGGAGAGTCTTTGAGAGTTTAGGAACACCGGGGGTAAAATAGGAAGATCCAAACAAAGGTGCACATGCTAATCACATGTCATTTTCCCCCATCATATTTAAACGACAATAACTTTTTTATACGTAATTATTTTTCGAAAAAAATTACACCATAAAACTCAGCGTTTTTTATCTTTCCGACGAGTATACTATTGATATATTTTTCGAAAAAAAGTTAACTGGGTTTT
This sequence comes from Helianthus tuberosus, assembly GCA_030545235.1. Classification (NCBI taxonomy): domain Eukaryota; kingdom Viridiplantae; phylum Streptophyta; class Magnoliopsida; order Asterales; family Asteraceae; genus Helianthus; species Helianthus tuberosus. The sequence goes on from CM060416.1 coordinate 125,006,137, forward strand.
ATGGCTTTTTTCTGAACCGGGTGTTTTATGGCGTTTTAGACTAGGTATTTTTATGACGTTTTTCTGAACTAGGTGTTTTTATGGCGTTTTAACTAATACATCAATGTTTCTTTTAAATTTTTGTTACAATTATTAGTAACAGGTTTTACATTATATAGAAAAAAATCTTTAAATTAAGTATAGTCTTGCTATACATAAACCTATCTGAGGTTCAAAAAATGTTTTAAATAGTTCAAAGCTTCATGGCCTTGCATTGATTTTCGGCGAACAAGCACACAATTTTTATGGATCAAAATGAATCTTAGATGCCAATCTCTTTTTTTTCTTTTTCGACATTTAATATTCAGTGTCTTGTGCGGAAATATATACATATTCTCATTCTTTTCTGATTAAACAATAAAATTATACAACTAAACAAATTCAAATAATACATTTACAACGCACCTATATCGATATAATCTTGTATTTTGTAACGGTCTACCACCTGGTTATATCGTATAATACGGTCGCTATACATGGTCTCCCAACTCTCTGCTATTGGATGTCTTTGATGCCTCCATTAACCTGAAGGTGTAGGGATAGGATAATCTACCTCTAACCTAATCATGATAAAATGGTTTGAATTAACGTGAACAATAGTAACGGTTTGAATTAACATGAACAATAGTAACGGTTTGATAAGGGAGATGAGCTTTGGCTTTTGTAAATAAGGGGAAAATGTAACACACCCATGGTCACTTAGTAAGTGAAGCATGATATTCCATTTGTTAGCTATCATGATTCCCGTATAAGGCATTTGTAACCACTTTGACAATGGTGCCGGCGTAATCCCATTCCAATCCAGCGAATCTCGAACTTCTACATAAGCTTGTTCGACAATGTTTTGTATAAATTGTGGAGAGTCTTTGAGAGTTTAGGAACACCGGGGTTACCCTACAAGGAGGAACGAGGCGTATGAGTTATGGAATTCGGTATTGAGTTAGATTAGGGTTTCAAGATTGTATGAAAGTATGTATATTGCAAAAAAATACATATTGTCTAAATGCACTAATTATAGACACTATTTTGGTTGTGTTTTCATGGGTACCGATTAACCCATTAGAATCCATAGTTTGAGGGACTTTGACCAAGATAAAAATGACCACAATTCATAATAGTAAACCATGAGTTTGGTTGGTGTTATGATTCAGTTTTAGAGTATAATTATATATATACTTATATGTATTCAGTCCAAATCATATATTGTCATGCATGGAGGTAGGATGAATTCCATCCATTTAACCTCATTGTATGGATTCACCAAAGCACAAAATCATCAACTTTGTTGATGATTTCAGTTAGTCATGAATAAAATAAAGAATGTACAAGTAACTAATCATCTAAATCATCAAGTAACCAAGTGAAACTCAAACTAGACCAGTGCAATCCCCAACATGGCAAATGTTTGGAGACATGGTGTAGTTTGGACACTTTGTTACTAGTAAGTTTACTTAATAACTTAGGTTTATTGGAGTGGAGGTGTTTGCACCTCAAACTTTCTGGAATGATACCTCAACTCAAGCCCCACAACATGTAAGTTAGTTGGGAACAAGGTTTGGTTCACGTTCATCCAAGAAAGGTGTTGAAAATGTTATTAAGTTGGAACGTCTAACTTTAGACCTCAAATGTGGTGATGTTCCAACTTAGTTTACCATGGTAAACTTGTGGAAACATTCCTAGATGTTTTCCAAATAGAATGGAAGAGTAAAACATAAAGAAATGAAGAAGAAAGTGAGTAGAAATATCACTTGAACACTTGAAACTTTTTGCCCAAACTTGGAGATTTCTTGGTAATTTTGGAGTGTTTGAGAGTAATTTGGTGTTGTAGAAAGTGAAAATATGTTAGAGGAGGCTTGGTTTTATAGGGGGAAATTAGGGTTTGGGTTTTAAAGAGGTAGAAGGTAATTGGAAATGAATGTGGAAAAGAGTGAAACCCGATTGGGTGAAAAGGAAAGTTGCAGATTGATACTGGTCGCGCCAAGCGACCAGACCACTCTTCCCCGTCACGACGCGTGGCGCGACGAGGGGTGTTTTCCCATTTTTGGTTTATGTTCAACTTTGGTCCCTGCACTTGGTTTTTATGTTCTATCACACCCCAAACGATGGCGAAAACATCAGAGTGAGACGAAAATGAATTCAAATAAGTGGAAATAGTGGTCTGGGTCATGACCACACCCTTAGGCTAGTGGTTTTAAATGATGGATTAGAAGTGAGTGACATGATGCTAATGTGGAGGGTCATGGTGACCATTAAGATCATGAGTCATGACCACACCCTTTAGCCTCATATTGTATTATCTTAACAAGTGATATATATGGTAAATGTTAAATATAATACGGTAAATGTTAAATGTTGTTTTTTATATATAAATTAAATAAAGCAATGATGCAATTACACAACAATGAATAATAGGAAGTATTAATCTAAGTTTTGGTTTTGTGTAAGGATTATATACACTTTTCAAGAAGTTTATATCTCACTTAGGCTACAGAGTGTGGTCATGATATTTATGGTTACCATGAGCCTTCACATCAGTGTCATATCGCACACTTCTAATCTATCATAAAAAACCATTATCTTATGGTTGTGGTCATGACCCAAACCACTATTCTCTTATTTTAATTTAATTTTGTGAGGAAAACAAAATATTAAGAAAGGAAAGGAGACCCATGGTTGCCATGATTTAATCCATGCAATCCATGATGGATGAGGCAAAAGGATCATTAATGGTCCTACATGGCGACTGATGACCCACCCCATATCCCCACAATATCATTATATAAAGGCTTGGACTATCCGGACACCCTTTGCGCCTATTTTCACACTTTTTGTGCCCTAGACGCCTCGTATAGGGCTATACGAGGCGTCTAAGCACTGAATTCAAGGGGGTCTCAGAGGGTGTCAGGCACAAAGTTTAAGAAAACCTATACGAAGAGAACAGCCCTATACGAGGCGTCTAAGGCTTGGGTTTTTTTTGGTTGAAATAAGGGGTGCTTTGGTGGGTTTTGGTATGGTTTTTTTGATAGTTTTTGAAGATATGTTTTTTGGTTGAAATTTTTTTTGGTTTTAAAAAAAGTTTTGTTTTTTTTTTTTTTGTTTTTTACACTATAAAAAAGTTTTTGTTTTTTTAAAATCAACTATTTTAAAAACCGGCTCTTTAAATATATTATGTCGATTAAATATTATAATGTTTTTAACATTTTACTTTTTAAAATATTATTCTTCCGATTAAAATTTTATCTCGTTCATATATTGTTTCCGTATTATATTCAGGGGATATATTGTTTCCGTATTATATTCAAAACATATATTGTTTCCGTATTATCTCAATTTAAGACAACAATCATTAAGTAACCGAATAACTGAAAACAAACATAAATATGACATATATAAGATAACTTTGTACATCCATAACAAAAATATATAAGATAAGTTTGTACATCCATAATAAAAATAAAAACAACAACAGGTCTATGCATCCAAATCCAAATCCAAATCCGAATCTGGCTGCTGCGGCTGCTGCTGCCGATGTGGTGCTCGAGCTGGTGGAAGCGGTATCGAGGGTAATCCCCCTCTCTCTTGTCTATCCTGCTCGGCTCGTACCAGCCAACCTACCAAATCGTTGAGCCTGTCAAGCTCGGCTCATACATCCGGATGTAGCGCAGCTCCTGGGGCATGACCTGGAATAACATGACGTGGAAACTGAGGCGCCCCGGGAGGTGGAGGTGGCGGTGGCTGTGGCACCGCTGCACCGTCTAAATCCACCGGAGGGTCCTCCACGGGCACTGCATCAGCAGGATCTGCCGGAGGATAGACGAGCTCGAACTGCTCTAGCAGGGGCTCCTCTCTCCATATGCCCCCGTTGCGGTTTTTAAACCGCGGGCCAACGGGGAACCTCTTGATCAACATTATCCCCCACAGCGATGGAAAACCCATCCGCGTCGGCATGACTGGCGGCGTCCGTAGATGTGGGTCCTGGTGCAGTACGAGGCCCAATGAACGGGCAATGACGGTCACGTACGCCCCGCCATACAAAAATCCGCGCTCCTGCCGGTGATGGGCGGAGGCGTAGTACTGGGTTAGACTGTATGCTAGTGCGCACGGCCTCCTGTACAACAAACAATAAAAGAAAAAAAGATCTATGGACGTACACCACTCACGGCTACAGCCGCGCGCTGCAATAGAAGTAGCGAGCATATGGTGCATATACCTGCAGATAGTGTTAGCGAAATATAGAAACAGAGATTAATAAACAATACACATAATCACAATAATTGCCGTAATAAACGTACGTACCTGTACAGTGGGTCCCTAATAAACGACACCCTCCCATTCGACTTGTCGTGCTCCCAATGATTTGCCCCCGCAATTACCTGCCAAAACCCTAAAAGAGTGGGTTTGTCAACCACCATTAGCCCCGCTGTGTAAACATCAGTCTCGATCTCCCCCTGCATGTATAAACCACAATGCACCGCAAACTCTGCTAGCGTCATCGAACGCAAAACGCCAGCGAGCCTGAAAGAAACCTCAGGCGGAGGGGAGCATCTGGGTGCGGAAGCGGCACTGGGACCCCAGGAGGGTGAAATGTAAATGACGAAAGGAACTCGACCAGCAGCTCCCTGTAGCTCGGCGTGTGCGCCAAATCAAAAAGACGATGCCACGGCGAATCGAAAGGTATAAACCGACGCACTCTAGCCGTCTCACCAATCTCATCTATCACATCCCAGTCGATCGCTGCATGCGATCCAATGTGCATCCTCCTAAGCTTCTGGCAATGACGGGCGGCATCGGTGCCGTCGGGAAACTCTAGATACGGGTGACCCTGCAGCGTATCCAGAGGCGGTAGCCGTCTCCGTCGTGGACCCCGCTGAATCGGCTGACCCCCCTGGCGGTGCCCCATCAAGCTCTACATTAATGTCATCGTCCTGAATCGGATGGTCCTCCATAATCAATCTGCAAATAAATACTGTATACGTATAAAAACAATAATAATAATAATAATAATATAAAAAAATAATAACATTAATAATAATAATAGATGATAATAATAATAATATTAATAACAATAATAATAAATAATATTAATATTAATAATAATAATAATAATAATAAATAATAAATAAATAATAATAATATTAATATTAATAATAATAATAATAAATAATAATAATAATAAAAATAACAATAATAATAATAAATAATAATAATAATAATAATAATAATAATCTTAAATAATAATAATAATAACAATAATAATAATAAATAATAATAATAACAATAATAATAATAATAACAATAATAATAATATTAATAATAACAATAATAATAATAATAATAAATAATAATAATATTAACAATAATAATAATAAATAATAACAATAGTAATAATAATAATAATAATAATAATAATAATAATAATAATAATAATAATAAAAACAATATTAATAACAATAATAATAAAAACAATAATAATAATATATTAATAAAAATAATAATAATCATAATAATAATAATAAAAACAATAATAATAACTAATAATAACATTAATTAAAAAAAAATCACAGTGCCTCGTATCCGCCTCGTATAGAGGTATATGGGGCGTCCTGTTCTACCATCTTCATCTTCAACCTCATCCCAAAAACCTCAAACCCAACAAAAACCTAAACTACGAGCAAACCTACGGTCTAAAGGAAAAAAACAAGGCTAAAATACTAAACTACGGGAAGAAATACGTACCAGGGATGCTTCAAATCTTCGAAAATACCGTCCAAATACGTATCCGGGGCGTATAAAGCTCTGTGCACCGTATATGTGTGTGTTTTTTTGTTTTGGGTGATAATGTAGGTCGTCTAGGTCTTCCCCCCCCCCCCCCCCCTTATACGAAGCAAATACGCCTCGTATAGAGCTAGACGACCCGTCTAGCCTTTTTGGTAAATGACAATTTTGCCCCTGTAGAGCCCCCAGTATAGGCTTTATGCAGGGGTAAAATGGTAATTAACCAACCCAAAAAGATATTTCTGGAATGGTTAATTACCATTTTACCCCTAACTAAGGCCTATACTGAGGGCTTAACAGGGGTAAAATGGTGATTTAATAAAGATATTTTTAATAATTAAAAAATAAAAAGTGAAACAGTTGCTGCCCACCATGTATTGGTCGTATAGACCTATACGCATCGTCTAGGGTGGAAAATTACCTTTATGCCCCTGTTTAAGGCCTATACTGGAGTCTTTAAAGGGGTATATTGGTAATTAATCAAAATATTTTCAAAATTCAAATTTAAAAAAAAAAAATTGTTTCCGCCCATATAGACGACCCGTCCAGGCCTATACGAGGCGTCCTTTGATAAATTCAAATTTTGAAATTCAAATTTTCAAAATTCAAATTTTAATAATCCCGCTCTTACAGACGACCCATCCCGCTCTATATGCGGCGTCTGGTTATAATAATAATAATAATAAATAATAATATCAATAATAATAAATAATAATAATATTAATAATAATAATAATAAATAATGATAATAATAATAAATTATAAATAATAATAATAATTAAATAATATTAAAAAAATAGTAATTGATACCTGCTTTTTTAAGTACGGAACGTCCGGGATGGGAGGTGTCTCACCACCATATCCACCATATCCTCCAACGTCCAGATTGTTTTGATGAACGTAAGGAGTGCCCGAGGAAATGAATTGCTGATGACCACCGTATCCACCGTCTCCTCCGTATCCACGGTCTCCTCCGTATCCACGGTCTCCTCCGTATCCACGGTCTCCTCCGTATCCACCGTCTCCTTCGTATCCACCGTTTCCTCCGTATCCACCGTCTCCTCCATAAGAATATTCACACCCGTATCTATAATCCGGATACCCTTGTTGCGTCGGATAACTTGGTTGACCAGCATGGTATGAGTCATCTACAGGGGCTGTTTCATCAACAGGGGGATGCTTGTTCAAATCTAGAAACGGTCTGTTTTGTTCTCCTTGTATACTAGACACAACCTCCTCTTGCTCATTAGAATCGGGAACGTCAGACTCCTCCAAAATAAACAACCGTATCATCATTAGTAAATAATAAACTAAAACAACAACTAATTAAAACATTTAAGCTAATAACTGTTACCGGAATGCTTTCGGGCACCCAGTTGTCGCTAGAATACTGCCCGAAGACATAGTTGCCGTCCCAGTATGAAGGCATTTCAACACTTCGGGATGATAAGAACACAAATGCAAACAACAATTCTTTCGAAGAAATACAAGAAGAAACAGAATGAAAGAAATGTTGAATGATCGGGTGGACAAAGAATGCACTGTATGTTGCACTTTATGTGAGATATAGACGTCTCGTATAGCTCTAGACACCCCGTATAGCTTTAAGTCACATGTCAAACATACAGTCAAATCAGTCTCTAAGACGCCTCGTATAGGCCTATACGAGGCGTCTTAGCACCATCGTATCGGTCCCTCGTACAGGCCTAGACTCCCCGTCTGATGTGACGTTGTACTTGGTGCAAAAGCTGGTCGGGAAAAGCAACCCTATACGCCTCGTATAGCCCTATACGAGGCGTCTAACAGGGTGTGGAAATAGGCATAAAGGTGTGTAAATATGTAGACCCTATATAAAACACTTGCAATTACTATGTTTCAGTACTTTCTGTAATTGCATCTTATGTTACAAACTTATTATCGACATATTATTGTTTGGTGTTTGAAGGTTGTGAGGATATCAATTGATTTACGTTTTCATCTAAAAAATATTCGACTAAAATAGCGTTTGTTTGATAAAAAAAATGAGCGACATCATGTCGGCGTGCATTTGTCTTTTCTTTTTGGTGGAAAAGATTCAGATTTGTGATTTAACATTAATGAACCTATCTGAGGTTCAAAAAATGTTTTAAAGTTCAAAGCTTCATGGCCTTGCGTTGATTTTCGGCGGACAAGCACGCAATTTTTATGGATCAAAATGAATCTTAGATGCCAATCTCTTTTTATCTTTTTCGACATTTAATATTCAGTGTCGTGTGCGGAAATATATACATATTCTCATTCTTTTCTGATTAAACTACAACTAAACAAATTCAAATAATACATTTACAACGCCCCTATATCGATATAATCTTGTGTTTTGTAACGATCTACCACCTGGTTATATCGTATAATACGATCGCTATACATGGTCTCCCAACTCTCTGCTATTGGATGTCTTTGATGCCTCCAATAACCCGAAGGTGTAGGGATAGGATAATCTCCCTCTAACCTAATCATTATAAAATGGTTTGTATTAACATGAACAATAGTAACGGTTTGATGAGGGAGATGAGCTTCGGCTTTTGTAAATAAGGGGAAAAATGTAGCACAGCCACGGTCGCTTAGTAAGTGAAGCATGATATTCCATTTGTTAGATATCATGATTCCCGTATAAGGCATTTGTAACCACTTTGACATTGGTGCCTGCATAACCCCGTTCCAATCTAGGGAATCTCGAACCTGTGCATAAGCTTGTTCATCAAAGTTTTTGTATAAATCATGGTTTCGGTTGCACTCATCTAAAAGTTCATGTCGGATGTAGGGCCACCGACTCTCATCACGCGATAATCCAACAGCTATAGATCGAAAACCACAATTCCCATCAGGTTTGACATCTTGTACATGTATGATGTACGGATAAAACATAGGTGGAATGAACCTCTTGTAGTGGTTAAAAATGTTGAGTTGTTGAACAGGCACGAAAGGTGAAACCCCATTCGTTTGTATAGATGAGCTCGATGAATCCATGCCCTTTCCTCTCCTTTGTTTAGAGCTTTTCCCAATCTTAACGATAAACGTGGGTGGCCGTATACAAAGATCTTCGGACTCAATGAACGAGCTATGTTTGGTCTTGGTCTGCTGTGCTACACCATATTTAGTAAGAAATGCTTCCGCATGTTCAATTAGTGCTTTATAGGCAGACGATTTGACTATCCCACTACGTGTACATGGCCATTCCCAAATTCCGTACTTGCGATGAACCTTTGTAAAAGTATTTTCTGACAACGTTTTAAAATTGTACCCTGTATAAGAGAAATGTGAGTTTATGAACTTACAAATACAACAAATTGTACAATTAGGTCATAGCTTATGAACTTACAAATACAACAAATTTTTATAGCATCCGCTTTACACAAACCAAAAAGTTTGGTAATATGATTACGGGCTATCTTCTTTGACTTTGACTTACGACGCTTTATTGGCGCATTGCAAGACTTTAACTGGAGAGAGTGGTCTTCCGAAGTGTCAAAGTTCATAATTTCATTTCGGATTGATGAGTTTAAGCCATTCTTCTACAAAAACAAAAACCAAAATATAAAGCAATATGAGTTGCTATAGGCAATATTATTTTGTACCTCCATTTAACCCTAATTGTTAAAAAAAAAAAAAAAAAACAACCCTAGGAACTTCCCTTCCATGTGCTAAAGATAAATATCATTTAAGCGAGATGCCTACAAAAGAGTAAGTTGCCATTTTAGTCCCTGAGATTTGTCTAAATTTGTCATTTTAGTCCAGATAGTTTTATTTCTCTTCAGGGTCCCTGACTTTTCTCATTTTTAACCAGGAGTATTTTAGGGTTTTTTAATTTAAAAGGGGGTGGCGGCGCAGCTTGTTGCCCGTCTACCAACCCATGATTTGTAATTTGCATCTATTTAAATCTTTCCAGATGTTATTTTGATCCATTCTTTTTTTTCTATTTCTGATTCAAAAAAACCCTTTGATTATTAAAAACATAAAACAACCACAACCTTCCCCCAACCTCCCCCTCTCTACCTCTCTCTACATCTCCCACCCAACACCACCGTGCACCACCACTCACCACCATTTCACAACCCCCACTCAACAATTAAGAGAAAGGCCGATTAGTGCATGTACTCCCTTGTCTTTCGGCTACCAACGCCACCACATGATGTATGATTAACCATCCACCTCTTTTAACGTTATTTTCACGAAATTAGTAAAATAATGTTAAAATTAGTGTACTTTCATTTTTGCCCCCCGAGCACCCACACATATATACATTATATGCACATACCGCAAACGAGACGTAAAAGAGAAGTACTCTACACACTAACCCCTTATGGAGAGGTAGATATGATTTATATAATACTAAAGAACACATGTAGAGGAGGGGACCAACCTCTAGAGCCCTGCAAACTTCATCCATTTCACATTGAAAATTACTCTTTTGATTAGTCATAGCGACCTCCAGCACACCAATACATTGACCACCTTCTATCACAGGCATGAAAAGCGATCCGCGTATGTTAGATTTCTTAGCATCTTGCAGTTGTGGATACTGCTTATCATTGTATCCCCTCACATCTTGAATCCATTCAGGAGACTGATTGAGGAATACACGGGCAGGAGGCCCTATGCACTCTCCTTTGTTAAGACCTACATAAGAATTGTGGTCTAAACACGCTTCACGGTATGGCTCGAATCCATTTGTACTGTACATGGAATGCCCATATGGTTGACCACATGTTGTAAGTACAAACCTAGATTGAAAATCTATCGCGGCCCAAAACTGGACAAAAACGGAGACGTCATAGAATCGCATAGTTGAAAGTGCAGCGATAATGAGTTGATAGGTACGGATATCTGCAAGGATCAAACTCCAAATTATAAGGATATGCAATGAACATGAATCAGATAGCAACTATTTAGTTATAAATTAAGCTTAATGTTGAAAAACTTGTATTTACTTGATTAAATAAGTCAATAAATAACCAAAAGTAACAATAGAATTAGCTTGAAAACATTGATATCGAATATCTGCAAGGATCAAACTCCAAACTTTAAGGATGTGCAATGAACATGAATCAAATAGCAACTATTAGGTTATAAACTAAGCCTAATTTTTTTTTTTGAACGGCAAATTTGGATCACTGACAGACCACTGAAGTATCATCGTGCCACCAGCAGAACCACCCAATCATATCCATCTCTACTAGGCAATGCCTATACACCAATTCAGGAGGAAACCCAATAAATATGGGAAAAAACCCCCTTGTGGGAATCGAACCAAGGACCTATTGGTCCCAAAGCCTTATCCAACCCGAAGATGCCACTAGGCTATAAAGCCATGGGCATAAACTAAGCCTAATGTTGAAAAACTTTTATTATCTTGATTAAATAAGTCAATAAATAACCAAAAGGTCCAAAAGTAACAATAGAATCAGCTTAATAACATTGATCTCCATGAATTACAAGAAGAAAACATTATACAAATTTGGAAGGTCATTACTCACAACTGATGAAACTATTTCATAAAACATCATTACATACATGAGTATGTAGCATACAATCATCAACCATACTTGAGTATTTAACATACAAACAGTAAATGAATATCAATTACTCAATTAGTTATGAATATTACTGAAAACACAAATAAAAAAAAAAGCAGCTTCTTTGTAAACATATTTGATTGCATCTATATCATACGAGTGTATTCTTCATGTTCTATAAACTAGGAAGGCGAATATGAAGAAAAGAAGCAGAAATAGATCAGATCCAGATTGTAGTTGACTCAGATCTGACTTTCTTTCATTCAAATAGAGCTATAAAATGTCAAAATCACAGGTAATGATTAGTAATAACGGATCGATCGATAAGCATAACAACAAACATGATCAAGCAAAGATCAGTAGTACAAACTCACCGTTTTCGCTTTGATGAACATGGTTTTCGTGAGAAACTTTCAACTTGTGGTCAAGTACTGGAGGCTGTGAATCTTGAAGATAATCATAGTTTTCATGGAAATTTAAGTCGTCGTGGTCCATATGCAAATCACTACTACTTTCCTCGAACTGAGTTCTGGTCTGTTGATCCGGGTCAGTTAGCAAGAGGTTCTACAAATTTATGCAGATCCGGGTCAGTTAGCCTTTGACAACCACTAAAGAGCTGCCCAGTCAAGTTACAGAAGTGGGCCACAGGTCATATATAACAAAGTTTTTATTATTATTATTGAGTGACGATATGATATCGTAATTTATACATTGATTTTTTTTCACTAGACAATATAGTAAATGTAATATAGTAATATATGCAACCAATCAATGTTTTAAAAACCGGTAAATACCGGCCGGTTATACCAGTATTACCATTTCTAGATGTAAATCCGGTACGAAACACCCTGGTAAATAAGTGAAACGGCATAAGGTTTGTACCGGCGGTAAAATCCGGTATACCGGTTTAAAACTTAATGCCGGTACCGGCCCAGGGTTATTTTAGTTTGGGTTGTTACTTATTTCTATTATATATGTTACTTATCTTACGTAAATTTTATATGTTATGATTATTTGTAACTAAAAGTTCTTATTTAATATTGTATGAAACGAAAATAGTTATCTTTTAGTTGATGAGGATGACGATAATAGTGAATTTCATCTTTTATGCAATTGTGAACTTGATGTATTCAATACTCAAACGCCTTAAACATATCGTACCACTTTCATTTAAAAGAGCTTGTTGGAAAAATGAATGATTTTTTATTATCTTTTGGATTATTTTTTATTATGGATTTACTTTTGGATCACATTTTAATATGTAATCATACATTTTTGTTTTAACTTTTGAGTTGATGTTGTAATTTATAAAATTATAGAGTTAGCTAGTCAACCCGGTTGAACCGCTCGATACAACATGGTTCAACCGGTTGAACCATTTTTTTAACCTAATCCGGTTTAATTTAAAAACCGGTTTTTAAAACATTTCAACCAATTGTTGAAATTTTGTGAAAATAGCATTTTTCACAATTATAGGAAAATGATTTTTTCCTATTTTGGACTAGAAATAAATATAATAAAATGAGCGGGTTTTATATATTTATTTGTGGGTTTGTGTTCTATGTCGGAAGGGCTTCGCAACGAACTAAACCACGTCCAAAACGGAGCTAAGATGAATGAGATATCGATGCTCAAAGTTTGGTGTTTAAAACTTGAAATGCTGAAAATATGGGAAAGTAGCACCTTGTCCCACATCGGATGAGAGATGGAACTTAAAGGGGTATTTAAGTAGGATCTCTCCATCCTTATTGTTTCATGGGAGCACTCACTAGTGTACTCGCGAAGGGTGCGGAGCACCCTAACTCACGCTCGCGGGCGCGCGCGTGGCGTGGGCGATGAGGCGCAATGTGGCGCTTTGATGGCACACTTCGCACGCTCGCATCGCCGCGAGCCGCTTGAGAGCCGCCTTTGTATTTTTGACCACGTGCGCTTGGTGGATCTCATAGGCTGCAGGGACCAAGTGGAGTGCAGGTTCGAAGCGCGTGACGTGGCACAGAGGCGCGCGGTAGCGCATGGTGCATGGGTCCGGAGGTGTTGTGCGCGGCGCACCAAAGTGAGCCAAAATGGCGCGACTGTGTGGCGCGCTCGTAGAGGCTCACAGGTGACGTGGCGCACGCGCGCATGGACCTGAGTCAGTGAGGCGGCGCGCGCATGGGTGTGAGCCAAGAGGACGCACCGCGCATGGCGTGCACACCTGGGCGCGCGCATGGCGTGCACACCTGCGCACGCGCAGAAGCTTCCAGCAGCAGTTACTGCAGTGCAGTTACGTTTTCAGCATTCGAAACTGACATAGTTAATGCGTTTGACTGAGAATTTAATGACGAATTAAGGTGCATTGAAGACGTTTAATGCAGTTTAATTCTCCCATTAAATTTGTTTTTCAGTTTCTTCAAGTCTAGCTAGTATAAATAGGAGCATCCTATTGAAGACCAAGACACCGAATTTACCAGCTCTAACAATCTCTCTTCACTGAATTTTCTTCTTCATCTTCAAGAGTTCGAGGTACACCTTCGGGTTGGAGTCAAGACCGGCAGTGCAACTGCTTGCGGCTGTTGTATCCTGGAAACAAACGTGTTCTCCTGGGAGACACGAAATTTGTTTTAAGGGACCCGTGTCTAACACGATCCTCAGCCAAGAACAGTTTCGTCTGTTCGTGTTTTCTGTTCTTGTATTTCTAATTTTTCAATTGTAATTGTATTGTACTTCAATTTACATTCTGTAATTTTTCTGTTATTCAAGTTAATAAATTATTTTATTTATTTTACACGAACGGATTCCTACAATCTTAAAACAAATTTTTAAAACACCGTTCGTGTAGAATCACAAACTTCTCTGCTGTGATTTCAATTTTTTTTTTCTCACAGCAGGTTGTGTTTTAAAAAGTTTTTCTCTGTTTTGATTCAAAGTAGCGACTTTGTCAAAACAGAATTCTGTTTCTACTCCTTCTTTGTCTTTGGGTTCTAAGATCTTCTCTTGTAGTCTTCAAAGTTGGACTTAGAAGCTACGAGGCTGATTTTCTTACTCATCGATTTTGTTAGTTAAATAATAAATCAGCACATTTATTATTCTAACAGTTTATTAACTTGGTTTTGTGGAATTTTTCAGAATGTCGACTGAAAATACCAACGTCAACGTTGTTGTCGGTACCCCTGCCAACACTGTGGGAGCGACCACAGTGGCGAATCATGCTGAACGACCCGAGAAGTTCTCGGGTCTCCACTTCAAGAGGTGGCAACAGAAGATGTTCTTCTACTTGACCACCATGAACCTTGCGAGGTTCTTAACGGAGACCGCTCCCCAACCTGCGGAAGGGGAGACCGATGCTCGGGCTCTGAGCGCGGTAGAGGCGTGGAAGCACTCGGACTTTATATGTCGAGGCTACGTTCTCAACGGTCTCTCGGATGCGCTGTATAATGTGTACTATAATATCAAGACTTCCAAAGAATTATGGGAGTCTTTAGAGAAAAAGTACAAAACGGAGGATGCGGGAACAAAGAAATTTGTTGTCGCCCGTTTCTTGGACTTCAAAATGGTTGATAACAAGCCTGTTATGAACCAAGTCCAAGAGTTGCAAATTATACTGAATGACATCCATGCTGAGGGAATGGTACTCAGCGAAACTTTTCAAGTGGCAGCCATGATCGAGAAATTACCTCCTGCTTGGTTGGATTTTAAGAATTATCTTAAACACAAGCGAAAGGAAATGTCAGTCGAGGATCTTGTTCTTCGTCTTCGTATAGAAGAAGAAAATAGGGTGGCCCAAAAAGGCACCATTTTGCAAGCTTCGGCTAAAGCAAACATGGTGGAAGTTGGGGAGTCCTCAAAAGGCAAGAAAGGCAAGGGTAAAAAGGACAACAAAGGGAAAGCAAAGGTTAGCAATCTTGGACCTAAAAAGGGGGCTGTGAAAAAGAAGCCTGCGCCTTTCCAAGGTATTTGTTACAATTGTAACGAGACGGGGCACCGTGCTAACCAATGCAACAAACCTAAGCGTGAGCGTGCGCACATGGTTGATGAGGATGGTATGCCTCTGATTGCAATGATAACCGAGGAAGCGGCTATGGTTGAAGAAGTCAACGCAATGGGTGAAAACCCAAAAGGATGGTTCGTTGACACGGGTGCAACCCACCATGTGTGTGGAGACAAGGCTCTTTTCTCTACATTCAAGGAAGCTTCGGGTGAAGAAAAGCTTTATATGGGGAATAAAGCTACCGCAAGCATCAAGGGGGAAGGCACGGTCGTTTTGAAGATGACTTCGGGCAAGGAGCTTACCTTGACCAATGTGCTTTATGTCCCAGAGATACGGAAGAATCTCGTGTCGGGATGGATGCTCAACAAGTTTGGATTTCGTCTAGTGTTTGAATCGGACAATTTTGTCATGTCTAGACGTGGAATGTTTGTTGGAAAGGGCTATGCCCTTAATGGTATGTTCAAAATGAATGTAATGGTTGTAAACCAAAACAAGAAAATGAATGAAATTTCTACTTCTACTTACATGATTGAGTCTTCTAATGTTTGGCATGGTAGACTAGGGCATGTAAATTTTAATTCATTACGACGTTTAATTAAATTAAACTTGATACCAACATTCCATATCGAGTCCAATCACAAATGCGAGACTTGTGTTGAATCCAAACTTACGAGATCATCGTTTAAATCGGTTGAACGAATAACCGAACCCCTTGATTTAATTCATACCGATGTGTGTGATTTAAAAGCGGTTCCCACGCGTGGAGGAAATAAGTACTTCATCACGTTTATTGATGATTGTACGAAATATTGCTACGTGTATTTACTAAAGAGTAAAGACGAAGCAATAGAGAAGTTTATCTTGTACAAAAACGAAGTTGAGAATCAGCTTAAAAAGAAGATAAAAGCTTTGAGAAGCGATCGAGGAGGTGAATATGTTGCACCTTTTGCGGATTTATGCGCAAAAAGTGGCATTGTACATGAGTGTACACCTCCTTATTCTCCACAATCAAATGGCGTTGCGGAACGTAAGAACCGCACATTGAAAGAGATGATGAACGCCATGTTGATAAGCTCGGGAGTGAACCGAGAAATGTGGGGGGACGCCATTCTCTCAGCAAACTATCTTTTGAACAAGATACCTTTGAAAAATAGGGACGAAACTCCATATGAGCTATGGAGAAAAAGGAAGCCATCATACAAATACTTGAAAGTGTGGGGGTGCCTAGCTAAGGTGATTGTACCACCTCCTAAGGCTCTTAGGATAGGACCCAAAACTGTTGATTGCATTTTCATTGGATATGCACATCAAAGTAGTGCGCATCGTTTTCTTGTATATGAATCCAAGAATCCCGATGTACACAAACACACTATCATGGAGGCGAATCCTAATATCGTCTCATATTTTGAGAATGTGTTTCCTATGTTAGGACAAACACATGCGCCTTCATCAAGAGCGGTTGATGAAGCAGGTCCAAGTTCGTCTACATGGTTAGATGAACCAGGACCAAGTTCGTCTACAAGGATAGATGAAAGACATGAACGACCTGAGGCCGAGGAGGGTGAGCTTAGACGAAGTAAACGACAAAGGGTTGAAAAATCCTTTGGTCCAGACTTCATGAGCTATATGGTTGAGGGTGAGCCCAACACCTACCGCGAAGCGGTTACCTCCGCGGAAGGACCTCAATGGCAAGAAGCAATTAAGAATGAAATTGATTCTATATTGCAAAATCATACTTGGGAGTTAGTAGATCTTCCACCTGGTTGTAAACCACTTGGATATCGTTGGATATTCAAAAGGAAGATGAAAGCCGATGGAAGTATTGATAAATACAAGGCAAGGTTAGTGATCAAAGGATTTAGACAAAAGGAGGGTCTAGACTACTTTGATACTTACTCGCCTGTAACGCGAATAACCTCTATTCGATTGGTTCTTGCAATTGCGGCTCTAAGAAATTTGGAAGTTCACCAAATGGATGTAAAGACCGCGTTTCTAAATGGCGATTTAGAAGAAGAAATTTACATGGAACAACCTGAGGGTTTTTCCGCCCCTGGAAACAAGGGCAAAGTATGTAAATTGGTCAAGTCTTTGTATGGCTTGAAGCAAGCTCCAAAACAATGGCACCAAAAGTTTGATCATGTCATGATTGACAATGGTTTCAAAATAAATGAGTGCGACAAGTGTGTTTATTTTAAAGACACACCAAGAGGTTATGTGATTCTATGTCTTTATGTAGATGATATGCTTATCATTGGGAGTGATGATAAGATGATCAACTCAACGAAAGACATGTTGAAAGCGAGGTTTGACATGAAAGACATGGGTCTCGCGGATGTGATTCTTGGAGTAAAAATCACTAGAACCCAAAATTATCTTGTGTTGAGTCAATCTCACTACGTGGACAAGATCCTTGGGAAATTCAATTCGGACGATACGAGTATAGCTCGATCTCCAATTGATAATACCCAGCGCCTAAGGAAGAATAGAGGCGAGAGTGTTTCTCAGTTAGAATACTCAAGGATCATTGGTAGTCTCATGTATCTAATGACATGTACTAGACCCGACTTAGCGTACGCTGTAAGCAGGCTAAGTAGATACACCAGTAATCCGAGCGACGATCATTGGAAAGCTATCACGAGGGTGCTTAGATACATAAGATACACGAGAGACTATGGATTGCATTATACCCGTGATCCAGCAGTGATCGAAGGATTCACTGATGCGAACTGGATATCGGATATAAAAGATCATAGATCGACAAGTGGATATGTGTTTACACTTGCTGGCGCAGCTATAGCTTGGAAGTATTCCAAGCAAACGGTTATAGCTAGATCTACGATGGAATCCGAATTCGTCGCTTTAGATAAAAGCGGGGAAGAAGCGGAGTGGCTACGTCAATTTGTGGAAGATATTCCAAGATGGCCAAAGCCGTTGACGGCGATCTGCATACATTGTGACAATCAGTCTGCTCTTGCTAGAGCACAAAACATGATGTACAATGGCAGATCAAGGCACATTCGACGTAGACACAACACGGTACGACAACTTATCTCAACGGGTGTTATCTCAGTTGACTATGTGAGGTCAAATGATAACATTGCAGAACCGTTAACAAAAGGCTTAAGCACAGATAAGGTGTATAGGTTGTCAAGAGGAATGGGACTAAAGCCCATAGATGAAGGGAATATGAGGGAAACCTAACCTAGTTGACTGGAGATCCCAAGATCTAGGTTCAATAGGCAAACTTAATCATAAACCCAAAGGGAGTCACTGTGGGGGGTGCCCCAAAATCAATAAAGGGAGTTGTGTACTTCCTAGTCCATTCCAATCAGTGACATGAAGGAAAGGTTAAGCATGTTGAGGTTAAGGATTTTGAGGAAATCCAAATTAACCATGATGCTTTTAATGATTCAGAGGAATTACCTATGTTAGAGAGAAGTGGGGTCGCTTCAAATGGATTTGTGGGGAGGCGCAAATCCTAGAGCTCTCGCAGAACCAGGAACGTGTTCCATGACCATGAACGGACACAACCATGAGGTCTTAACTCGACTAGGGCGAGTATTGTGTGAATGTATGTTGTCGCCTACATAAATGGGGGATTGTTCAAGGACACCACGTCTACAAGACCCTAGGAGGCTAAGTATGCTTCACAAAAGAAGGTTCAAAGGTTACACCTACCTATCTTGCAATGCTCAACTGTTGAACGTGTATCGTTGAAACTTGATAGATCGATTTCTATTCATGTGGGGGATTGTTGGAAATTTTGTGAAAATAGCATTTTTCACAAATATAGGAAAATGATTTTTTCCTATTTTGGACTAGAAATAAATATAATAAAATGAGCGGGTTTTATATATTTATTTGTGGGTTTGTGTTCTATGTCGGAAGGGCTTCGCAACGAACTAAACCACGTCCAAAACGGAGCTAAGATGAATGAGATATCGATGCTCAAAGTTTGGTGTTTAAAACTTGAAATGCTGAAAATATGGGAAAGTAGCACTTTGTCCCACATCGGATGAGAGATGGAACTTAAAGGGGTATTTAAGTAGGATCTCTCCATCCTTATTGTTTCATGGGAGCACTCACTAGTGTACTCGCGAAGGGTGCGGAGCACCCTAACTCGCACTCGCACACGCTCGCGCGCGCGCGCGTGGCGTGGGCGATGAGGCGCAATGTGGCGCTTTGATGGCACACTTTGCACTTCGCATCGCCGCGAGCCGCTTGAGAGCCGCCTTTGTATTTTTGACCACGTGCGCGTGGTGGATCTCATAGGCTGCAGGGACCAAGTGGAGTGCAGGTTCGAAGCGCGTGACGTGGCAGAACGCGCGCGGGTATACGTGGCACAGAGGCGCGCGGTAGCGCATGGTGCATGGGTCCGGAGGTGTTGTGCGCGGCGCACCAAAGTGAGCCAAAACGGCGCGCGCATGGGTGTGAGCCAAGAGGACGCACCGCGCATGGCGTGCACACCTGGGCGCGCGCATGGCGTGCACATCTGCGCACGCGCAGAAGCTTCCAGCAGCAGTTACTGCAGTGCAGTTACGTTTTCAGCATTCGAAACTGACATAGTTAATGCGTTTGACTGAGAATTTAATGACGAATTAAGGTGCATTGAAGACGTTTAATGCAGTTTAATTCTCCCATTAAATTTGTTTTTCAGTTTCTTCAAGTCTAGCTAGTATAAATAGGAGCATCCTATTGAAGACCAAGACACCGAATTTACCAGCTCTAACAATCTCTCTTCACTGAATTTTCTTCTTCATCTTCAAGAGTTCGAGGTACACCTTCGGGTTGGAGTCAAGACCGGCAGTGCAACTGCTTGCGGCTGTTGTATCCTGGAAACAAACGTGTTCTCCTGGGAGACACGAAATTTGTTTTAAGGGACCCGTGTCTAACACGATCCTCAGCCAAGAACAGTTTCGTCTGTTCGTGTTTTCTGTTCTTGTATTTCTAATTTTTCAGTTGTAATTGTATTGTACTTCAATTTACATTCTGTAATTTTTCTGTTATTCAAGTTAATAAATTATTTTATTTATTTTACACGAACGGATTCCTACACCAATTACTTCAACCTCATGTTACGTCTAAAAACTTGATCATGATTCAATTGCTAGATTAATGGGATATTTTTTACTTGTTTTTACCAACTGTACACTGCAAGTTTCCAGAACTATATAATCTAAAACTGTTAATTTAACAAAATCCACCATTCAAAATACTTAGAAACGTTTACTTAATCTGTCTCTTGGAATTTAACTTTATTTTTTCATAAATGTTAAGTGAAAACAATTTTGGAGTGTAATATTTTAACCATACGCAAAAGAACTATGTATAGATAATGCTTTACATCAAATAAGTTTTTAAAAAAATAGACCATTCGTGTATATATATATTCTATAAATACTATTTCGTTTATATAACCGGTTTTAAAATTCAACTTGTTTAAATATTATCGCAAAAGTATTGTGCCAAAAGTAAAGTTATCAAAATAATAATAATAATAATAATAAGAGTAAAATGCACGGATAGTCCTTGTGGTTTTGCAAAGTTTCAGCTATAGTCCCCAGATTTTGGAAATTACACTCATAGTCCCTGTGGTTTGACAGTTTGTTACGCTGATAGTCCCTGGAGTGGATGTGGGTTAGTTTTCTCAGTTAAGTTCATGTGAAATTACAAAATTACCCTTGCTTTTATTATATTCATCAACATTATCATCATTCAACAGACTCATTCATCAGTTCACTCATCTTAGCAAGAACACATTAATCATTCATCCAAAAATCCAATTCTAAGAACACATCTTCAAAATTCACCAACCGTATATCGAAACAACAATCTGAATCAAAACAACAAATCACTCCTTCGAGCAAAAACAAACCGTATATCGATTCAGATACAACCTCATCGATCAAACAACAACATTCAGCAATCCTTCATCTATCAATGATCATCAACAAGCACAGGGGCAAATACTAAACGAATCCTTCTTCTTCGATACAGCCGAACAACAATATTCAGTTTCTTATCTTTAATTCAGATCTGAAAAACCTGCAGCTGTATGTCCGATTCAAATCTAAAAGTCGACTCAACTAAGGCTTTCTTCTTTGTTTCAGATCCAAACAAACTACAAAAAATTGATTCTTTTATGCGAACAACTTTGTCACTTACCTTTCTTCTTCTTCGAACAAACAAGCAACAATCTTTCTTGTTTTAATTCAAATTCAAACAACAATCTGAATCAAAACAACAAATCACTCCTTCGAGCAAAAACAAACCGTATATCGATTCAGATACAACCTCATCGATCAAACAACAACATTCAGATCTGTTTACAAATCCAAACAAATCCATCGCACAAATCCATTTGTACAAATCCAAACAAAATTCCAGATCTGTTTATGATCATGTGTTGCTTTAGGCCACTCCGGTACAAACTCCAGATCTGTGTTGTTTGATTCATGCCCAAAACAACAACCGTAACTTCGGCACCACCCCCACCACAGTCGCACCATGTAACGAAGACGACAGGGGTGGGAGGCGGCTGTAGAGGGTGACGGTGTAGAGAAGATGACAGGGTGGTGGGGTTGGTGAAGGCGACAGGGTGAGGTGGATAGGGGTGGTTGATTTGGGGATGGGTGGTTGATGGTGGAGGCGGGTATGGGTTTAGGAGGCGGAGGTGTGGTGGTGGAAGGGGATGGCGGTGGTGGGGAGTGGTGATGGCGGCAGGGGAGGTGACGGTGGTGGTGGTTTTTAGTGAGAGAGAGAGAGAGAGAGTAGAAAGAGAGATACATATTGTTCAGAAAGAGAGATGTGTGTATATACATACATATATGTTTTATATATTTAAATACTTGATTTGTTTATTTTATTTTATATTATATTAAGGGTATTATAGTCATTTCACACCAACTTAACTGAGAAAACTAACCCACATCCACTCCAGGGACTATCAGCGTAACAAACTGTCAAACCACAGGGACTATGAGTGTAATTTCCAAAATCTGGGGACTATAGCTGAAACTTTGCAAAACCACGGGGACTATCCATGCATTTTACTCTAATAATAATGTTTATTAAATACAACTAGGTTTATCACCGTCGTCGCGTTACGGCGAACTTCTTTTGTTATATAGTTTGTGTTTACATGTGTTTTGAAATCACTACGAGCATGTTGCGTACAGAACCACTGACAAGAATAAAAAGAAAATGTAGAAAAAAACACAAAAAGATAACCGAAAGAAAATCAACCAAAAAAATTGTATGGTAATGATGTTGTTCGTATGAAACCTGTGGTCAGATATGAGCAAATGGTACTGGGTACCGGTAACGAATCTCCCTGATTCGAAAGATCTTAAGTATCAATTCGATACCGACTTTTGGCGTTCCTGGTACTGATTTGCTACTGATTTTTACCTTCATATACCGGTACAGTAACCGGTATTTTTGGTACCAGTAGCGATTTGGTATCAGTTGTCACCGAGCTCATCCCTACCCATGAAACTTAAAAAAGAAATCATTAGAAGTTGAAGAAAATCAACAAACAAAAGTCGTACGATACCGTTGTTATTCGTACGGTACCCGTGATCAGGGATAAGCAAATGGTACCGGGTAGCAGTACCGAATTTCCCGAACTAAAAGATTTTCAATATCAAGGCTGGTGCCGGTTTTTACCTTCATGTATCGTACCGAACAAGACCGTACCGGTATTTTCGATACCAGCACCGATAAATTTGAAGTTTTGCAAAGCATTATATCATATTATTAAAATACCGAAAATGAAAAAAAGAATACAAAACATTTATAGCATTTACAAAGCATTTTATTGAAATCATATTTTAAAAGTTATAAAAGGAGAATCATGATTTTCTAAGAGTTTTTCTTTTAATCAATAACCATTAACCAAATATTAGTTTTTCTCTTAATCAATAACAATTAACCAAATATTATAGACCCTTTACCTTTTTTTGAAAGGCAAGGAACGACGTGTCAACCACCATGACACCGAGCGCTGTGGCCAAGATCGATTACTCGACCGCCACCAGCCCCTTGGCTCTCCCAGATGCGCGGAAACCCGACCTCCACCCGCCCGAAGGCACGACAGTGGAATAATCGGTAAAACCTCGCCTCTCATCCAAGACGAACCGGCACCACCCGTATTCGTCTTTCACCTGGATGCCACAGAAAATAATGAGGAGAGTGGGAGTTGAACTTGGGTTACAAGGAACACCAAGTCTTTCCCCCAACCACTCCACCACTACCTCATTGGCTATAGAACCTGTACTTAATAAATGATTCCAATTTTTGGCTCCTGCCAACACCACAATTCGCCTCACAACACTTTTCTTAACCGTATGTGATTGCAAGCGGATCTTATATCCGAATCTTTTAAACCGATTTATTTTGTCTACTTCGATTTCCCAATTATCTCCTCTCTAGGGTTTTTTTAAGATCGATAGGTAGGGTTTGTCTCGGTAGTTGACAACCTCATCGCCCCTTAACCTGCTCGGAGTTTGGAACCCTAACAATGGCCTTCAGTTACTACATCTATCTTGCTTGATTTCTCTTTCGCGTATATATATTCAATAAATGCTTTGAATTTTATGCATGTTCATATTTTGATTGAACAAGAACGGAAGTGAAATCTTTCTCTTGGAAATGTAACCATATATATGCCTCTTCGTTAGTTGGTCTGTTGGCCCGTTGGTCGATTACTAGTTATAACATTTAGCAAGTAAATTGACGAACAAAAGTAACACCCACGAACACAAGACTTTGCTCAAACACATGAGCGACTCTTTTCTTATTAATCCTCGACACACGAATTACAAAGAAAAAACTGTTGGAAAATTAATTGCCAGACAAGGGTTTATATAGCACCCTATACAAGTAAACGTACTCTAAAAACAAATACTATTCTAAATTCAAACTTAATAGATAAACAGTAAATTATCTTATTCTAGTACGAACTAGACTCGAAAACTTGACATGCACGTTACCGCATCCAAGCATTGACTCATGCCCGGTTGCAAACCAACACCTCCAGCCAGACTCAAGGGCCTCCAGCCGCAGCTCATCTTTACTCCATCCTTCTAGCCACGGTTAGCAATCCTTAGGTCGATCTTAAGCTTTTAATCTCCGACATCCCAAGCTAACTCCTTAAGCAGCAGGTCATGTCTTCAACTGAGCTTCAGCTGCCGCTCAATTCCCTTCAAGTTGCAATCGCTTCTCCGACTCCTTCTCCAACCCCATGATCTAGTGTTGACTTTAAAAACTAGTTTCCACCTTTTAACCTTCTTTGATGGATTAAGCTAAACAACTAAACACCAAATAGGTAAATGATTAAATGTTATTTTTTTGTAGTTTATTGGTTTGTTTTTTGATTACATGTTGGGATTGTTTATTTTGGATTGATTTATTATAAGTTTCTGTCTTGATCTATTAATTAATAACTTTGTTGTGGTCTTGATCTATTAATTAATAACTTTGTTGTGGTCTTGATCTATTAATTAATAACTTTGTTGTGGTTAATTGGTTTTGTTAGTTGATTGATAGTTAATTTATGGATTGATATGTTTATTTGTTAGATTTTGTGTTCTGCTTTCACATAATCTACATATTATTATTATACTATTGTTCGCTGCTCAAAAACTGCCTAATTTGGGGGGTTTCTTTTATTTTCAGCTTCAATCTGGACCGGTGAAACTAGGTAGTTATTTCTGAGATTAAATCCTGACTAAAATAACTAGGTGGTTTTAGCCAGAATTTGACGGTTTTTTTTTTTTTTTTTTTTTTTTTTTTTGGCACAATGGTGCATTTATCATATGGTTTCCTCCACATCCCCACTATCTCCTTGATTCTAGGCGTTTAATCTGTTTCTCCTCCTCAACCAACCTAGGCCACCCATTATATACCCAACCACCACCATCATCCATCACATTCGCTTTCTCCTCTTCATTCGGGAATCCATTCATCTCAAGTCTCAACTCTCTCTCTCTCTCTCTCTCTCTCTCTCTATATATATATATATAGTGAAAGTGTAAAAAACAATATTGCTTAACGTACGAGCGTGCGCTGTGAAATTACGCACGTTGTAAAACTCAAAACCCTAATCACGCATGTTGAAAAATATAATAGTGCATGTTATACTTATGTAATGAAGCATCTTATAATTATGTAATGAAGCATGTTATGGTTTTCAACATGCGTGATTTTGTCTTTACAACATGCGTGATTATGGTTTTTCAACATGCGTGATTAGGGTTTTGAGTTTTACAACGTGCGTCATTTCACAGCGTACGCTCATACATTGTTTCAGTAATATCGTAACTGAATTCATATTCGGTTAATCATTTGGATAGTCATTTCTCTCATTTGGTTCGGTTCAATTTGGTATTCGGTGAAAACCAAGTTAACCGATAACCGAACCGTAGAACACCCTTAATTGGCTTAAAATACTTGCACTTGCAATTACGGTATATTATACGTTACAAACTTACATACGTATTATTTTTTGATGTTTGAAGGTGTTGAAGATATCAATCTGTTTACCTTTTCATTTCAGTACTGAAATTGCGTTTGTTTTATAAAGAAACATGATGACATGATGTCGGCGTGCATTTTTTCTTTTTGGTGGAAAAGGGTCAGATTCATGAACCTAGCTATTTGAGGTTCAAACAATTTTTTAAAAAAATGGCCTAGCGTTGATTACGGTGGACAAGCGCGCAATTTTTATGGCTCACCAATCTCTTTTTTTCTCATTTAATATTCATTTTCGTTTGCTCTAGCAAATGTGGAAATATATGCAAAATTTCTTGTTAATTTTATACCAAGCATTTAATGTTATAGAAATAATCTTTTAATTTAAAATATAATTTAAAATTTTTTATAGAGCATTATAAATTACATTTTTCACATTTTAAAATTTACATTCTAGCATTAATTATTGCAAAGGGTCGGGTTCGGGTCGGGTATTGGTAATCCCATACCCATACCCGGTTATAAAATCGTGTCCCATACCCGACCCAATACCCGTCGGGTATTTGTCGGGTAATTACCCGTCGGGTACCGGGTATCCCCACGGGTATCGGGTATACCCATTAGTTTGTTAAAAAATATACATTGGGATTTTCAAATACATTTTTACTATTATAATTATTATATAATTTTATCTATGCAACATCTATTATAAATTAAAAATATACATTACATGAATATAAGTTTTATCATAAGCTAATAATAACTTTATAATATTTATACACTTATATGGATATACTTCACAACATACAAAATATAAATATTATTATTAAATACATATGCTAAAAGAAAATTTATTTTTTTACATTATAAACATACTAAAATAAATCACTAATAGATAATGGTTAATAGAAAATAAAAATATAAATTAAAAACTTCGGGTATATGATCGGGTATATAGTTCGGGTAAATGGGTATGTGGTTTCGGGTAATCGGGTCGGGTATCACCTAATCCCATACCCGACCCATACCCGCGAAAAATTTTAAAACTAATCCCATACCCGACCCAATACCCGTCGGGTATCGGGTATACCCGTCCCATTTGTGTCGGGTTTCGGGTATACCCGTCGGGCTCGGGTATTTTTGCCATCCCTACCCATTATTCACACACCCTGATATTCTTATTTACGCGTCCTGACATTTATACGGTCCGTATAATCTTATACGAGTCGTATAGATGAACAAAAGACAAACGGAAAAGCCATAGATTTTTTTTTTGTCTTGTGTTATACGGCTTAAATAAAGTTATATGGGTCGTACAGAACCTATAAGGCTCAAAAAAATTAGTACGAAACGTAAAACAAAAATGTGTGAAAGATGAAAAGTATAGGGGACCAAAGTTAAACATAAAAAAGTTGAGGTTAAATTGTAAAAGAAGAAAAGTTTTGGCTTTAAAGAAAAATATTCAATTTTGTGAAGTTAAAATTGCAAGTAATTCAAAGATTTGGGTTAAAAGTAAAATTTCAAATTTTTTTTTGAAAACCAGCTAAGGCATATGGTACAACAACTTATGCATACAAAACTTGCTAATTTATAATATATAAATGCCTAGTGGTAAGTAATAACCAAACTGTTAAACGAAACTGAACCAAAAAGAAACAAAACCAGACCAAAATCAACAAAAAACATAATGAACTGAGAATTCTCTATCGCTAAAATTAACTCAATCAAATCGAACCATTCATATTTTCATTTACATATATTTCTAGCTTTTATACATCCATATCATGTTTTATACCTCCATTTCACATATCTCTAAGAAAAAAAATTAACTCAGCTTTGGTTTTGATTATTAAATGAAATTAAAACGAACAGAAAGCCAAAAATCTAACTGAATAAACCAAACATATTAATCGAAATTTGATTGGTAATAAAATAGATAAATCGATGAATTCGGTTTTGATTAAACCTAATAATTGAACCGAACCATGCACACCCCTAGCAGTGTCTCTGCTCCTCGCCGCATCATGTGGGGACCCTTCTATAAATATAAATGCGTGCACAAAACTAAAAAAATCTACACCCCCAATAACAAAATTAAAACACAAATGTACCCCCTCCTAAAAATCTTTAACCTTAGTCTTAGGTCTGCCTCTACTTCTCCTCCCTTCCACATTGAAGGTTTCCACTCTTTTAACCGGCGTCGTTTGTCTCCTCTTCACATGCCCAAACCATCTTAATCTCTCTTCCTTTATCTTAAGTGTTTTGGTCAAAAATTACCGAAGCAATTAAGTGATCAAATTAGTTAAGTGAGGTAGTGTGCTTGAAATGCGTGTTGAAAATATGCTAGTTAAGTTATTTGCAAAAACAGTTTCAGGATACGGCTCAGGATATAGAGTTGTATCTTTGATCAAACAATGAGCGAAAATGTAAAGGGTGACACAGGATGTACGAGGAAAGCCCTTGATCAATCTAGATCGCCGGCACAAAACCTCGGGAGCTGACAATCGCAGCTGCCTTGTTCTTCTATTACTTCAAATATCAGGATACAGTGCAGGATATGATGCGGATCAACTAGGTGTTACAATGTAATTCGAGTACAAGTGTTTGTGTGTAGTGATTGTTTGCAACAGGAGAGTAAAAGTGTGCGAAAGAGTGTGTGCCTTAATCTGATCCGATCAATCTATTTATAGTAAAAGGAAACTAACTAAACATCCTATTATTCCGAGATTCAGCGGATATTCCCCATATGAACGTTGCAGTCCTGGTCTTCCGGGTCCAACGTCTATAAGCCAACTGATTTGCCCGAGTCTTGAGGAGAAGAAGTCCACTTGAACGTTGGAGACTCGCACCTTCTAATCTGCACGTGGTTAAATCAGTTACTACCAGGATATTGATGCGTGTGTGGTGTGTATATGGATTTATATAATTTTTAAGCCCTTTTTACACGTTAGTCAAGTTTTAAATTTATAAAACACGACATTTTACTAACACCAAACACACATATGGGCAAGTGCACCCATCGTGAGCATAATACAGTGTTGGTAAGATACCGAGGTCGTCCAAGGACACAATAGCTTTTAATACCGGTTTATCCTCAACGTCTAATCAAATCAATAGTTTAGAAAAAAGGTTTTAAACTAGAAAAAATAAAAACTAACTAAAATGCTGAAAAATAAAAATAAAAGTAAAAACAGATAGACAAGATGAATCACTTGGCTCCGACTCGTGTTTAGTGTAACCTTTGATTATTTCCGCACTTTTGCACTTTTTAAGAGATTATCTTAGTTATTGTAGTAGGCCCCTCTTTTGAAGGTGACGTTACCCTCAACCCAGTAGTTTGAGTCAGCAAGGATACAATCCTAAAGGGTCGGATTATTGAAAGATAATTAATTAAGTTATTAATGGATATTATGGTAGGCCCTTCTTTTAAAGGTGACGTTACCCTCGGCTAAGTAGTCTGAGTCAGCAGGGATACAGTCCTAAGTAGTCGGGTTAAAGTATATATAGTAGCTTAGATATGAAGGGATCAAAGAGTTTGGACCCCCGCCATCCAATACCGGTGAGTATTGAAGGAGGTCCTACTAAATTTGACCCAGGTCCTTGCAGGATCTATACACTGAACAAGGCAAGACTCTTACCAAACCGTTCCCTTAACCCCCGACCAGGTAGCCAACATACCTCCATATAGACCGTGGAGATATGAATGGTGAAAATCTTTTATTTTATATAGACAGTAAAATAATGACAAGACACCACAGACAAACGATAAGGAAGAATCACCTTCAACATAAGAAACTAGTTATTAAAGTTATTAATACATAACCAAGTAAAAAGTGTGAAAAGATTAAAAATAAAAAGTATTACACTAGACACTTGTCTTCACCAAGTGATGTAAGAGACTTAGGCAAACATGGCCTTTGATTGTCAAGAACTCTTACGATCAATCTTGGATCCCGAGACGACTCACACACTCTATGATGGACAATGGATGATGGTGGTGGATGATGGTGTTGTGATGGTGGTGGGTGGTGGGTGAAGTGTGAGAGAGGTGGTGTGCCAAGGGATGCCTTTGAAGTGAACTAAGCACCCC
This sequence comes from Helianthus tuberosus, assembly GCA_030545235.1. Taxonomy (NCBI): domain Eukaryota; kingdom Viridiplantae; phylum Streptophyta; class Magnoliopsida; order Asterales; family Asteraceae; genus Helianthus; species Helianthus tuberosus. The sequence continues at coordinate 125,036,033 of CM060416.1, forward strand.
TATTTATAGCCTGTACAGAAGCCTAGACACGGCCCCGTGTCCTCCCTTTTCTCTTTCTTCATTAATACAATTTGTCTGCATTAGCTCCACACGCCCCCGTGTCCGCTGGGCACGGCCCTGTGTGCAGAAGCGTATCTGTAATATCAAGATTTGCTCAGATTCTGCGAATCTTTGCGTTGACCATGGCCCCGTATCCGCTGGACACGCCCCCGTGTTGGGAAATAGAAGCTTCTACAGGTTTGTCTTTTGTGCCAGGGCTGACCATCCTAGACACGGCCCCGTGCTGAGCTGGGCACGCCGCGTGCTGAGCTGGGCATGCCCCGTGCTGAGCTGGGCACAGCCCCATGCTCAGCTTTCTTCTTGTTTTTGCTTTGGGAGTTGTTGTCGAGGGGTCGGGCATGCCACGTTTCTTCCTTTTCTTTGTATTTATGTTGGTTTTGGCTGTATATTTGTTCCTTTGGTTCGTTTAAGCTCATTTGACCCTGTAAATTCAAAAGGAAGACAAAAACACACTTTTTCAAACATTAGTACTAAAAAGGGGTAAGTTTTATGCCTTATTTGATGTAATTTATATGTTGCATTTTACACACATCAAATACCCCCACACTTGAATCTTTGCTTGTCCTCAAGCAAAACTCTTTATTATGTGGCTTACACACCCAAATGGAATGGGTAGAAGAGAAGGTTTGGGCTTGTCTTGAGTGTCGGGAATCCAAGATCTTTATTGGGTTTTATTTTTATATTATTTACAATCATATTCGTTATGATTTATTTAGAACGTTTCATAAGAGAAATTACTTATTTGGGCATAACATGCCTCTTTAAAATTTTATTTATATACAAGTTCACATACCTCATGGGGAATCACTCAACACTCGGCCGAAGATGTATTTTTGTGAGACACTCGAGACCGACATGGAACTTACTTCTACCATATGCTTGCCAAGCAATCAATCCTCCTCCTTTTTAACTATACACCTTTGTAAATATCAAGAGGACTTGGGGAAGGGTTAGGCTTGGGCTAAAGGTAGGTGGTTTTGGTTAGTGGTTAGTAAAAAGGGCTAAAAGCGTAAAAAGCGCCGGTTATCGTGAATCTTTTTCTCTTTTTTATTTTGACATTAATATAAACTAAGCATATTCAAACAAGATTTTTGAGTAACTTGTTTGGTTATTGCTAAATCCTCTTTCTTTCTTTTTTTCTTTTTGCCACAAGATAACCAAGCTTTTTACTAAAACAAAAGGGGTTTGAAAAGAAAAAGGTTTTGGTCGGTAAAGGGTGTTTGTTTTGTGGGTTTTGAAACGAAAAGGTTTAGGCTCAAATGGGTTAACTAGGGGGATTTTGGGTAGGTGATAAAGAAAATGAAAAATAATGGTGTTGAAAGGAAAATGGGTTAGTCCTAATGCCTCTATCATTTACTTACTAGGGTTCAAGTTGGTAAGGACCGGGAATGTATCGTCATGGCAAGTTCTAGAGTTGTAAGAAACCAAGCGGCTATTCACACAAGAAACGAAAGATGAGCATTTAATCTAAAGATGTATATTTGTATGCTCAATAAAGGCTCAAAACTCACTTTTTGTGGGAATGGGTTTATAATGTGATCAAGTATATATAATCAAATTTTAACTAGATTTGTCATGCCGTTTCATAATTTTCTTATGTTGGTTCTTTTTATCATGACGCGGTCGGTTGTAAATTTGTAAAAATATAACCTTTTTAGAACTTGTTATTCCCAAATTAAACCAAGACAAGTAAAAAAAATGAAATTTTTTGAAAAAATTTAGGGGTGATTAGCGGTTCCAATAGAGTTTTGTGTAAGGCTTGTTTTTAGGACTTGCAAGATTCAAGGTTTTAGCACCCCCCCCCCACACTTAAATTACACATTGTCCTCAATGTGTCCCAAAAATAAGTTTTTCGGTTGATTAAAATGTGTAAAAGTGGGTTAAAAACAAGATTTTATGGTACTGGGTAGCTGAACACGGGGTGGTGTTGGCTGAGCACGGCCCCGTGGTCAGACTGCCAGTATCAAATTTAAACAGAAGGCTGGGCATGGGGGCGTGTTCAGTGAGCACGGCCCCGTGTCCAGTTACCTGAACTGGGCATTTTCTGCAGAACCTCGGGCACGGGGGCGTGTTCGGTTGAGCACGGCCCCGTGCTGAACTTGCTGTAATGAAGAAAAATCAATGGGAGGCTCTGTTTTTGTGCATGGGGTGTGGGTTCAAGTTTCCCTTAGTAACCTCCATCATCCCGAGTGTGTTTTATTCCTGAAAATTAAAACTAAACTAGAAAACGTAAAAGTTAATCTAAACTAAAACTACGGATAGTTCCGCGGATTGCCTCCGTGGTGCGCCACGTTTATAAGGGTCCTTGGTTAGACCCACCTTATTATGTGGTTCTGGCTCATCTTCAATTAGGGGGTCGTCATTGCCGAATGGATATTTCATTGATCGCTCAAGGTCGACACTTTTTTTGAATGCCCCTAATTGAATAGGTAGATTGTTGCGCTTCCGGTTTTTCAAAGCTTCGTGGGTTTTTGCAAAGGGTCGTCCCAACACTAGAGGAGCGTCATCAAGGATGACAAAGTCGGTTGGGATTACCATTTGATTTGTTTGAACCAAGACATCCTCAACTACACCGATTGATTTTATTACTTTCCGATTAGATAGAAAAATGGGTATTTGAAGTGGAGAAAAATCACTAATACTTAATATTTTTAAAATGTAGTTGGGCATTATATTAACACAAAGATCTTTATCAATCGTGACATTACTAATAAAGGAGTTTTGAAAAAAACATGGAACCTGTTTATTGTTGATTTCAAATGGGTCTTCTTTTATTAGCGAGGTTTGATCATTAGTTAACTTAAGGCTTACCGTTTCGTCAATTTTAGTGTTAGTGTTTAACTCTTTTAAAAACTTCGCATGAGTGGGTACTAAACAATGATTTTCAAAAGAAGGTGACAAGAGATTAATTTCTTCAAAATTAGACTCTTCTTGTATTTTCACGTTAACGGACTCACCTTTTTCGTTGTTTAACTCATGTGTTGGTTTTTCACTTATTTGTTCTTCCATTTTTACCTCTTCAACTATCTCTTCTTTATTACAAGTTAATTCTTCTCTTGCGCGGGACTCCTCTTCCCTTGCGCGAGATTCTTTTATGTAGCATTCGATAGTTTTAAGGTGTTCTAATATCCTATCGGTCACTTCGGTGATAGAGTAAGGATCGGGATTTTCAAAGCTTGAATCCGGTTGTTCGATCATTTGTTCCTCATAATACTCATAGGAAGTAGATGGTTCACACCATTGTTCTTCATTGTAAGTATATGATGGATAAGGGTCGTAATTTTGTGCTTCATAATACTCATATGAGGTGGGTTGTTCACGCCAAGGTTCCTCATAGTAAGTATATGAAGGTGGTGGCTCATACCTTGGTTAATCAAAATATGAGTAAGAAGGCTCATACCTTGGTTCATCAAAATATGAGTATGAGGGAGGGGGTTCATACCTTTGGTCTTCATAGGATGTGTATGAAGTCGATGGCTCGTACCTGGGCTCCTCATAGTAGGTGTATGAAGTGGATGGTTGATATAAGTTACAATATTGAACCGAGTGCGGGTCACCACAATTAGTGCAATAATTATTCCTATAATCATCCTCCTCGTAGGTGTAGTTGTAACCTCCTGAGTATTGATCCATAAGAATCACTCAGCAGACCACAACCAAGTCTCGAGATCAGAAAACGAAAATAAAAACGAAAACAGAGGCTGGACACGGCCCCGTGTTCAATGGACACGGCCCCGCGTACAGAATCTGTATCTGGGCGTTTTAATTAAAGTTACTGATTTCGTTGAGCACGGGGCGTGTTCAGTGAGCACGTCCCCGTGTTCAGTTTCTGTTACTGGGTGTTTTTATGAAAATTATGCAGCACGGCCCGTGTTCAGTGAGCACGGCCCGTGTTCAACCTACTGTAAATGCAAAACTAAACTAAAATGCAGAAAAATGTGCGCGCGTTTTGAAAAAGTTTTGAAAAACAGATTAAGCCGTCGATTTTAAGCTTTCTTAAAATCCTTGTGTCCCCGGCAACGGCGCCAAAAACTTGATGCGTGTGTGGTGTGTATATGGTTTTATATAAATTTTAAGCCCTTTTTACACATTAGTCAAGTTTTAAATTTATAAAACACGATATTTTACTAACACCAAACACACATATGGGCAAGTGCACCCATCGTGAGCGTAGTATAGTGTTGGTAAGATACCGAGGTCGTCCAAGGACACAAGAGCTTTTAATACCGGTTTATCCTCAACGTCTAATCAAATCAATAGTTTAGAAAAAAGGTTTTAAACTAGAAAAAATAAAAACTAACTAAAATGCTGAAAAATTAAAATAAAAGTAAAAACAGATAGACAAGATGAATCACTTGGCTCCGACTCGTGTTTAGTGTAACATTTGATTATTTCCGCACTTTTGCACTTTTTAAGAGATTATCTTAGTGATTGTAGTAGGCCCCTCTTTTGAAGGTGACGTTACACTCAACCCAGTAGTTTGAGTCAGCAAGGATACAATCCTAAAGGGTCGGATTATTGAAAGATAATTAATTAATTTATTAATGCATATTATGGTAGGCCCCTCTTTTGAAGGTGACGTTACCCTCGGCTAAGTAGTCTGAGTCAGCAGGGATACAGTCCTAAGTAGCCGGGTTAAAGTATTAATAGTAGCTTACATATGAAGGGATCAAAGAGTTTGGACCCCCGCCATCCAATACCGGTGAGTATTGAAGGAGGTCCTACTAAATTTGACCCAGGTCCTTGCAGGATCTATACACTGAACAAGGCAAGACTCTTACCAAACCGTTCCCTTAACCCCCGACTAGGTAGCCAACATACCTCCATGTAGACCGTGGAGATATGAATGGTGAAAATCTTTTATTTTATATAGACAGTAAAATAATGCAAGACACCACGGACAAACGATAAGGAAGAATCACCTTCAACATAAGAAACTAGTTATTAAAGTCATTAATACATAACCAAGTAAAAAGTGCGAAAAGATTAAAAATAAAAAGTATTACACTAGACACTTGTCTTCACCAAGTGATGTAAGAGACTTAGGCAAAGATGGCATTTGATTGTCAAGAACTCTAACGATCAATCTTGGATCCCGAGACGACTCACACACTCTATGATGGACAATGGATGATGGTGGTGGGTGAAGTGTGAGAGAGGTGGTGTGCCAAGGGATGCCTTTGAAGTGAACCAAGCACCCCTATTTATAGCCTGTACAGAAGCCTGGACACGGCCCCGTGTCCGCTGGACACGGCCCCGTGTCCGCCCTTTTTTCTTTCTTCATTAATACAATTTGTCTGCATTAGCTCCACACGCCCCCGTGTCTGCTGGGCACAGCCCCGTGTGCAGAAGCGTATCTATACTATCAAGATTTGCTCAGATTCTGCGAATCTTTGCATTGACCATGGCCCCGTGTCCGCTGGACACGCCCCCGTGTTGGGAAATAGAAGCTTCTACAGGTTTGTCTTTTGTGTCAGGGCTGACCATCCTGGACACAGCCCCGTGCTGAGCTGGGCACGCCCCGTGCTGAGTTGGCCACAACCCCATGCTCAGCTGGGCATAGCCCCATGCTCAGCTTTCTTCTTGTTTTTGCTTTGGGAGTTGTTGTCGAGGGGTCGGGAATGCCATGTTTCTTCCTTTTCTTTGTATTATGTTGGTTTTGGCTGTATATTTGTTCCTTTTGTTCGTTTAAGCTCATTTGACCCTGTAAATTCAAAAGGAAGACAAAAACACACTTTTTCCAACATTAGTACTAAAAAGGGTTAGTTTTATGTCTTATTTGATGTAATTTATATGTTACATTATACACACATCAATATCGTACCAGGATGTTACCAATATCCTGATCTGATATCCTGATCACAAATAAACAATTAAAGCCAGAATATTAGTCAGGATATATGTTCAGAAAATGACCCATAACAATTGTCCCCAAATATATCTGTTGGTATACCAATCCTATGGATTTATTTTAAAACTTTATCTCGTAAATCGAGGCAATTAAAACGAAATGACGATTGAGGTGACATTGTGCAACTTCCAATGCAACATTTACTCTTTACCCCCTATATCCAGCCTATATTAGCCGAGGGATTTTTCATTATGATCATCTCTATCTTCAAGAAAACTTCAGGTATTTTCTCTATCTCCCTTCCCTGTTTTCCTTCTTTAAATCACTTATTCTTTGGTCGAGATTCTCCATGGCTACCCGCACTAGATCCCAAACGGCGGATTCCGTTCCCCCCTTTCACAAGCAAAACCTGCTTGAAGAACCCTCAAAAGATGTGTGTTCATTCGATAATGTCGATATCACGGCTTTACGAGCTTCTGGTGCCTTTCCCGCCTGGACAATCTTCCATCCATTCGACCGAGAGCTCCGATCGGAATTTTGTTCCGACGAATGGGTATGCTTTTTTGCTTATCCTTTCTCCATAGGGCTTCAGTATCCATTTTCACCCTTCATATCTCGTTTCTTCGAGCTTGCTGGCCTTAGCTTCGCCCAAACCATGCCCATGGTTTGGCGCATATTAGTTACCCTGGAGCGGATTAAGGCTCGTCATACGCCTGACTTGTGCATTGAAGATCTCCCGATGGCCTATCGTTTAAGATCCCACGGTTCCAGCCGGTTCCTTTTATTTTCTATCTCCAAAGATCCTCTCATTCTTAATGCTACCAAGAACGAGGATAAATGGACAAGAAAATACTTTTTTGTGAAAAGGGACTCCATTGACAGGGGTTTTGACCTTCCTAAGAGATGGTTGACTTCTGGTAGGATTTAGGGTTTTAGGAAATCCCCAATCATATCCCGAGACTACATCTTGAACTGATGTCCTGATATGTTTATTTTTTGCAGCAAACTTCAAGGAATTAGCTCCCCCAAGTGCCGAATCGGAAGGAAGAATAAAAGAAATCTACAAGCGTCCGGAAAGTGAAAGGACTTTTACCCTGCTACTTACAAGTTCAAGTCAAAGATAAAGTTCAAACAAGTCTGGTAAGCATATTTTCAGAAATTAATTTTATTTATCAAACCGATTATATTTTAAGGGTATAACAAGTCTGAACGTATCTTCCCTTATGCAGTGCCGGTTATCAACCTTGAAGGCTTCCAACTGGATGAGTTGGATAGTTACTCTAGCCTCGCACCTGTCAAGCAAGAATCCAATCCGAAGCCAGCTGCCACACCAAAGCCTACTGGTTCGAAGACTGCTACTGCTCCCAAAGCTCCCCCAGCATCTAGGACCCGGGCCTCCAGCTCCCGAAAGAGGAAGGACGCAGATTACCCTGCTACCCCCCACGTGTTCCCATTTGAGAATTATGGGTTCACAGAATCCAGCAAATTCATGACCGGCTTCCTCAACCAGGTTAGTATCCTTGACCTATATCCTGCACCATATGCTAGTTATAAATGTTTATTAAGGCTAATACATGTTCTCTTATTTTGCAGGGACTCGAACGTCTGGTATTTCTCTATGAGGACGTATGTGGCACGAACGTCATGCTAGAGAGTAAGCTGAAAAAGGCCGAAGCCACCATTGCGGACCAAGCAGCGGTCGCCAGCGCTAAATCAGAGTATTATGAAGCTAAATACAAGGCAATGGTCCAAGAGCACCAGTCTGTCATCCAGAAGGTCACTCACGAGGCTCAAGCCAAGTCCGATGTCACCCAAGTTCAACATGAGCAGGACATGGCTTCATACTGGGAAAGCCTCAAGAATTCTGTTATCATCTCCCTCCTCCAGGCCAGACTGAAGATGGCTTACAAAGCCATGGCTATGGGATTCGAGTGTCCTTCATGGAATATCAAGGCTTGGGAAATGAAACTGAAAGATCTTGGTGGTAACCCTGTGGAGCCCCCTTCAAAGCCTACTACAAAGGAGCCTGCTAAGGTGACCAAGAAGGTAGATGATGCTGGTGCTTCAAAGGATGCTGGTGGTGATGCTGGGATGAATGCTGGAGAGGATGCTGGAAGGGATGCCGGAGAAGATTTTGGTGATGAAGTCATGATGGAAGAGGGTGCTGCCCCTTAAGAGCAGTGAAGTGGGCGATGATGGATGTATGTACCTAGGCTGGAGCCCACTTTTTTAGGTCTGATGGTCGTGGTCTGTTCGAACAATTTACTTTTCATGTCTTTGAACAATTTACATTTCCTGCATTAAGACAATATGATGACCAAAAGTGGATGGGTCCTGGGTTTCAGGATGAAGCCCTTGGTCATCAATTAGTATAACCCGATTTGAACAATATAACAGTTGGAGGCGGATGGGTCTCGGTTTGAGACGAAACCTTCAATTGTTAGGTAAATAAGGTAAAGAACTAATCGTGCTTTTGGTGGATGGGCCTTGGTTTGAGGTGAAACCAAAAGCACAACTTTTGACATGTTAATAATATAACCTCCTTTTGACTTACTTGTTGTTGCCCTTTAATTGTTTTTTTTATGCATTGCTTAGTTTAAATTTCAGTTTTCCAAAACCAGTGTAGTTATTTCCTGACGCAAACAGGGTTTTTACAACTCAAAACAATTCATATAAAGTTTTCAAAGGAAAAAGGTAGTTTACTCAATTTCGATAATAGATGTTTGTCACGAACACAATTTTGATTTTAAATCCAGGTATTATATCCCAAATACTTTAACCAGATATCCTGAAACATATTCTGAAAGCACATTTCGAGAATATATCCTTAATCAGGACACTTAAACCTTTTCCAAACATAGTTTCAAAAGTTCAAATAACTTAAGTAAGGTTCACAAGGGAAAGATCATACCAGGAATAGGATGTAACCCTAGTATCGAACTTCAATCCTTTTGCAAGTTCTTCCACTAAGATGTCCCCAGTCCGAGATACTTAGTACACTAGGTCCAAATTTGATCTTTTGAGCTCTACACAATCGCCTCAGAAGGAATGTCCCCTGTGCATGAAGTCTTTGAACACTTAGAAAATTTTTGAATTTTAGTTCCAACTGTTTGGACAGTTCTTGTGTTACAGGGGTAAAACCCAAAAATATACTGGAGATAAGTCCTTAGTTTCCTGGGGAAAATCCCATAAGTATCCTGGGGATAAACCCATATTTTCACGCGCTACAGGCGAAAGTGTATAAACTCCAAGACTTAGAAATGTGATGTAACACCTCGTAAAATCGTGTCCAATGATGTGGTGACACGTGTAATGAACCCTAATAAAGTCAAACGTTGACTATGAGGGACTAAATTCGTCAAAATTGAAAACTATGAATATATAGGGACTGAAAGTGTCAACATGACTAAACTAGGCCTCTGAGTGACCTTATACGATGTCCGTATTCTCAGACGAGCCACTTGTTGGACGAGAGGAGCCGTTTGCGTAATTGTTTGAAAGTTACACGATAAAGGGTTAAAAGTGTCAACATGTTAATTCTTACCTCTGAATGACCTTTTAACAAACCCGAAGCATCATGATGTATTATAATACTCTTAAGAATGCCTAACATGGATTAGATAAGGATTCAATGCTATTAAACGATGATATGCGCAAGTTTGCGCATTAGAGGGACCAAAAGCGTCAACTTTTGACTCTACGCCTCTCGGGGACCTTTTAATCGAACCGGAGTGTTATAATAATTGGACATACATTCGGGGATGCCCATTATGGGCTATAGAAGGCTTGGATATCATTAAACGGCTTTTCGCGCTACTTTGCGCAATTAAGGGACTAATTACGTCAAACTACAAAAGTAGGTCGAATCGTTTGATAACGGACCTTCCGGAATATGCCCATGAGTTAATCATACCCTATTTATCCTTTATATAGCTTAGATATAGGCTTAGAGGTGTTTGGTGCGCAAAAATAAACTTTTATGTCATGTAGGGACTAAAAGTGTCAAAAAGTGCACAAGTTTGCACTTTCGCGCATATCTCGCATTCTGAATATCCTCGGACATCCAAAAATTTATGTAAGCACTAAAATATTTTATTTTAGTGGTTGGATTGATAAATTTCCATTCGTCACGTAATTTGGATCGTTTTTCGCGTCCGTGCGTGTTTCGTCGTAATTCGACGAATAACGTGACCATACGACCAACCGAACCGACATCCGAGAGTGTTCCGAGCATATTTTGAGTCCTCTAAACACTATTGACCTTGTAGAGCCTTAAACATGGCTTGGCGGGCCTCAGAGGTGTTGAAAATGGCAAAATGTAAGTGCAGGGACCAAAATCGCTGAACTGCCAAACTTATGTTTCTGGACCAGAGCCCAGGCGGGCCGCGTGAGTCTGGACCACACCCTACGCGGGCCGCGTGGCCTGCATCTGCAGAATTTTATTTTTTTTTCTTTTCTGTTTTGCTTGGGGACTACTCTACTCATTTCTAACCAATTAAAAACGTGACCTTGGGCTTCAAGGACTTGGTTACATCTGTGTTGCCACCTGCTATCATCCTAAGAACCTTCATAACACTTGTCTTGATCCAATTAACACCCAAAAACTATAAATAGGATGCAAGTTCATTCATTTCTTCACACCATTTTCATTCTATCATTCTTTCTCTCAAATCTGGACCTTCCTAAGCTGAAGTGGAGTATAATCTTAGTAGAAAAGATAGCATGGACCATTTGTAAGTGCCTTAGCCCACTCATTAGTTCAGTTTTATGATTTAGGAACCGAAAAGTCAAATATCGCAAATAAACTTTGACTTTCGGATTAAACTCTAATGGTCCAGCCACTATCCAAATTAAAAGTGGGTATAAGACCATAGTTAGGTAGGTGATTAACCCCTGAAAGGGCACCTCCTAATTCCGTCGTTTGCTTAGTTAATTGTCGGGTCAAACCGTTTAGGTAAAAAGTCAAACTTGGCAGCTTAGTGCATATTAATTAAAAGCCATAGATGCAGATGTTATAAATGATATTTTAGCACTCTAATAGCTTGGTAATTACTATTAGAACATGTCTAAGCTGGTCCAACTCGACAATTCTAAGTTTAAGGTCGGTTCACAACCGAAAGTCGCAAAAGCTTGACTTTGCTTTGACTTTTCAGTTCTGGCCTAATTAAGCTTGATTCTTCCATGTTTTAAGCTTCCATTAGGACCGTATTATTCAGTAGTATAACCCTCTAGAGTTATATTGCATGGTTCCTTGTGGTTTGAATTATACGCTAGTTTCCGCTATTATGCTTATAAACGCCCATTTTGCCCTTTTGACATAAGAATGAGATTTTTAGAAATGTGAGAGGACAAAAACCTTTGCTACTGATATATAAGCTTGTCCCGAAAATTTGACACCAGTTATTGGTCCCAAATAGGAGTTATACTCGATATCGTAATTAGAAGCTTTTAATTAAGTAAATTGCGGTATCTTGTATAAAGCATGTTTAAACTTGGATTTTGACCCAAAACTCATTACCTACTGTTAAGATATTATTCTTAGGGATTGTTGGAGTTATTGATCAGATTATAAACTGATCATGTCATAGAGTTCTTGTATTATTCGGTAAATGACGATAATACCCTTTTCATGCATAAGATGAGATTTACAAATGATTTGAATGCCAAACCTTTTCCTACTGATTTCATATATTAAATAAATTATTTTGAGCATTCAAAAACTGATCAAAATCTCAGATTTCCATAAAACCCCTTAATTATCGTCAATTAGCGATTTTTACGCTATTTAGGTGCATAGTATGGTTTTAAACCATGATTAACACCTAAGACTTGTTACCTACTGAAATTTTAAATAAATTTTAATATTATTTCAGTAGGCATAAGTCGCGAACTCAGACTTCCAAAATTGCCCGTAAAGGCATATGTGAAGTGACCAAAATACCCTTTCGAGGCATAGTTTGGCCATAAATGGTAAACCTCACATATGTATGATATCTTACTGATGTAATGAGATAAATTAAATATTTTTACTGATTAGAAAGGACCAGAACTTCAGTTTGTCATAAAATCTCTTTTATAAGTATTAAAATTACTAAAATGCCCTTACGGGACTTAAAATGGTTTTAAATACTTTTTGGGCATATATGTTGATATCCTACTGATGTATTGACATATTCTAGGCATAATAACATATGGAACTTGTATATGATTCATTTGGTTACCTGTTACGCATTCTACGCGTTCGGATCGGTTCATGTAACTAGTTTACGTATGTTTGCCGAAACGGGATTAACCTTATCGTTTTTATCTCAAAATCCGGAATGTGTTTAGTTTGCCCATAATATACAAGTATCCAAACTTGTTGGGTCTAAATAACATTCTATTCCGGTCATCGCTTAATCTAGCGTATCGTACAACTTTAGATACTTTAAGCTAGCCGGTCTAAGTCTGCAACTTAAATAAAGACCGTTAGCATTCTAAATTGGTTATATATTACCATCACTCCAGACTAGAGCCACCCGGTAAAAGCTACATGCATTTAGATAGATTGGATACGACTGAGTTATTTTGCTGTGAATCAAGTATTAGCTCAGGTAAATACTTTTAACTTATTTTCCCTTATACGGGCTTGGGATACGGTAGATTAATACCGCTTGGTCGGGTGTGGATCAATCAAATGCCGGATTGTGGCTAGTAAATCCACAAAACCTGTTTTGATACTGTTCTGTTGATGACTTAAACATTGGGGGTTAACGACCGTGTCCTGGATATATCCTTGGCTCATTCATTTGTAAATGGCCACGACTTATGCGCAGGGTGTAGGCATACACCGAAAAGATTCCAATATTAAATTATTAATTACCCACAAGTTGGGGATAACTCCTTTATGGGTTTTAAAAGTGGTGTGTCGTTTAATCATGTCTCAGTCTCTGTACTGGGCCCTAGATGTACGGTAAACATGTAATTCAGTATACAAGATTTTATTAAGAATTGTCCCAAGTTATAAAAAGGTTTTGTGCCTTGTGCACTTAAATCAATTTTCATAAACTCTTTTCAAATGAGTCAGTTAAATTGTATTTACCAGTGAAAACTGGCGTATTTTCAAAAGGCTAAGTGGCAGGTACTACTCGTAACAGGCTGGGAGTTGCTCGGTGTCGAAAAAGAGGATCTTGCAAATCCTTAAAGATGCCATAAAGTCTGCTAAGCTTCATTTTAAACATTCTGTAATGATCCTCCTGTGGATTTGATATTACAGACTCGTCTATAATAAATACTTTGATATTTTCAGACATTTGAGTTTGTAATAATATTTTATATTCCAAGACTTCCGCTGTGCTATTCTGTGTGTGTTTGACCATGATGATATCAACTACGTCACGATACCCCACCGAGCCCACCGGTGATATGTGGAAATATCGGGGTGTGACAGGTTGGTATCAGAGCCAACATTGAGTGAATTAAACACTAGTCTTTTGTGTTTAATCTCAATGACACAGTAGCAAATTCCTTAGACCTTTTGAGTATAGACTTAATATAGGAATGCTCTCATCCCTATTAAGTAAACATTGTTTTCGATTTTGTGTATTTTAAATAAGTCGCCAAGCAAGGAAGCCATTGATAGAGATTTTCCTCATCCGAAGCCAAGGAATACAAAGCTTCACCATACGGCTAGAATAAGCGTGAGACCGGTTTGGAGGAAGACCTTTATGGATTCATTCCCAAAACCAAACCCATTTGATTTGGAATCAGACTTCAGAGTCCATACCGGAGGTCCCTGAGGCTCAAATTTTAAAGTCTGTACCAGTGGAGTCCATACCAGGTGGTCCCTGAGACTTCCATTTTTGCCAATGACCCTTGTTTCTTACCTTCAAGTTTGGAATCCCAGACTTGGATTATATTAGTCAAAACCCAATCTGTGATCCATATCATTCCTTAACCATGGAATTCTTAAATTCTACTTCTATAACGGATCTTGATTGGAATACTTACTTTATTCACTGAGGTCTTCAGTATCCCTACTATATATGGTAAACAAAGAAGAGAAACAACTGAAATGGAGCAAGGAAAGCGTTAGAGAATCCTTCTTTCATAAATTCTATTAAGTCCATATAAGGACCTATCTCTTCTATTTAGTTCCCGTGAGGACATACCTTTTTCGACTTAAGACCCCTTATGGGCATTTGCTATTTAGTCCTCTCATGGACTTGACATCTCGATATAGTCCTCTTATGGACATTATATTCCTTCATAGTCCTTTCAGGGACATAGTATTTCATTAAAAGTCTTTTTCATAGACATATTATTTTATCAGAGTTCCCTGGCGAACATAATAATTCATCATAGTCCTTTCACGGACATATTATTTCTTCATGAAGTCCCTTCGAAGGCAATTGTATATTGACGTTCCTTCATGGACATGTTATATCATAAAAGTCCTTATACGGGCATATTATATAGTCCCTCTTCGGACTTATATTTCCCTTTTGGTCCCTGTGTGGACTAGAGTTACTTAAAAGTCCCTGTGAGGACACCTGTACAGCAAAGCCCTTTTGTGTGCACGCTGTACCAATATAGTCATTTTATGGACATGTTATTTCATTAAGATCCCTTTGGGGATACGCTATTTTAAATTAGTCCCTTTTGAGGACCTTGATATTTCATTATAATCCATATTTGGATTTGTAAATATTTTATAGTCCTCATACGGACTTATATTTTTCGTTAAGTCCTCTGTGGGCAAATATATTACTAGAAGTCCTGACAAAGGCACTATTGAAAATTCCTAATGATTTAGGAAAGTTTTGAAAATTTCATGTAGGCATTCATTTCGTCCTTTATTCCACGATAGTTCCAAATTTTACTCGAACTTTATCGATCAGCTGAAAATTTCAAAAGATCCTCTTAATGGTATAACCTAGCCTATATGTCTAAGAACATGGCTATGATGGTAAAACCCTCTTAAGATAATTAATCCTTGTTAACATCTAAGAACATGTTAACATTCCTGGCTGTGTGACTTGAGAGACCACACTAGCTTCCAAAAGTACTTGGACTTTTCCAAATCACCTTCATAGCCTATGATCAATATGAATCATGGCTATCAAACAACAGTATGAAGTATACATCAAAAACATCCAATTAAGATGTATGCCATTGGGCGAAGATGTATTCATGATAATGATAGTTTTATTTTATAAACTTCTTGTCAAAAGGCGATGAATTATGTTCGACCCTTAAAGATCACTGATCCAAGAGATCGTTGATTTTGTTTTAATTGTCTTTGTGACAAGGCCTTTTGTGCCATCTAACTGCCCTTCGAGACAAGCCTTGAGCTATATGAGGACGTCTCTATGACATTGACATTGTGATCTTTATGATCCCCTGTCTAAGGTAATGGGTTGTGCTCAAGCCTAATAGTCTACGTGGTCAATGCGATCATGACTAAAATCATCAATGCGATGATCAAATCTAACATCCTTAATGATGTTTTGCTTAAGGGCTATATTATATTGTCTATCTGAGACTAGGCAATTGTAATCCTTTGTGATTATTTGCCCAAGGGGGTGAGCCATGCTCAAATCCCATAGTCTGTATGATCATTGCGATCCTGACTAGTATCATTAATATGATAATCATAATATTAACATCCCTTGTGATAGAAAGCCTACGGGCTACACTTTACTCTATTGTCAATAAGACAAAGATAGTGGTGATCCTCATAATCCCCTATCCAAAGGGTGGGTTATACCCAACCCTAACAATCTATATGATCAGCGTAATCATGACTAATATCATCAAATGCAATGATGATATATGAACATCCATTAGTGATGTCAATTAGTTTACCTTTGAGCCATATCTAAATGTCCTTTGCGACAAGGCCTTCGTGCCATATGATCAATTATGCCCTACATGACTAGGCTTTATGCTATATTTTTATACGTCCCTCGCGACAGGCCTTTATGCCATATATGAATATAATTATAATAAAGGTCATGTAAGGCTAGCCTTCGAGCTATTCATAATCGTCCTTGTGACAAAGACAGTTGTGACATTATGATTACCTGTCAGGTGGACTCATTCCAAACCATAATTTCCGTTAATGGTCCTTTTGTGACCTAGGCTAAATGTAATGGATATACATTCAAATAACATTCATTAGGAATGTTTGGAAAATAATAGCCTATACGGTTTATGGATACCGTGGCTGATCTATGTCAAGTCATCAGGATGATGATTAACAATTGCTTAACATGGTAGTGAATACCAAGTTTCGAGTATGGCAAACTCGAATAAGGTGAATAGCAATTGCGATGCTATTAAGGCGACAAAAGCTAATGATGCTACAACATAAACCTCAATATTTATAGAGTTAATCTCCAAGCTTTAATTGACACAGCAGTTTGAAAGATCATGGAAAGGGTCATGAAACAATTCAAAGAGCTGAATGCTTCTCGTTCTGAATTTCATTCAAAACCTCAATCAATTTCTCGTGAAAAGAGTTTGTTCGCACTTTGAAGGTGAAGGATGAATAAGGGAGGAGGATAACTCCCAGAAATCGAAGAAAAAGAGCAAATTACGGGCTTAATAAGAACCAACATAAGTTCAGTAAGAAGCCTGTATGTAAGAATTGTTAAAAAAAAACACTAGGGACAGTGTCGAATGAATTAAAGACCAAAGCAGTGTGACATCTGCAAAGGAACTGGTCAATCAGTCCCATGAATGTAGGGACAAAAAGAATACAGTCTGTTACGACTGTGGTGAGAAAGGCCATATCAGAACTAAATGCCATAAAGCTGCCAAGGAGGCGCAGCTAAGTCTGGAAAGGCTAAGAAAGGAAATGCCTAAACTCACCTGATGAATGTCAAGAGAGAGTACATGATGTTATCCAGTACTTTTCTTATCATTTGGACAATGATAATTTCTGCCAAGTATCCTGTTTTAAATACAGGCAATAATAAGTCTTTCATAGACCAAAAGCTTGGCAAACTTATGATGGTATTCATAAGAACTCCAGATTCTTAGTCAGGTAGAACTTACCAATGAAACCTGAGAGACCGATTCTCCTATTATCGACAATAATCTTTCTGTATAATCTAAGAGTACTCTTTCTTTGAATAAAGTACGACAATATATATTATTTTAATTATTTTCTTTTCTCGTTGATTTCTATCAACTACGAGTGCCAACTATGCTTGACAAAAGCGCCATGTGAGGATTGGCATATCCCAATGCGTCCCATAGATTATGTCCATGCCTGATCAGTATGGAAGTTTAATGCATGGGGCCACCAAGATATACCAATGGTCATATTGTACTAAAGTCAGCTAGTGGTATTCAAAGGAGATATCCATAATAGAAAATGCCTAAGTAGGCATCTCTACTTAAGGCGTTCGTGCACTCGTAAAGCAGATGAGTCATCTGTATGGCACAATCGTCAGTAAGTGGACCAAGGTCAAGGATTGAAGCTACCTCTATCATAGGTAGATAACTTGTTTCCTTCTCAGTAGAACTACCTTGTTATACCCCCTGAGGAGCAAAGTGAAGTTAGGATTGACATCCTATTAGGAACTGTATCTGTTACAGAAGCTCCATATCGGTTAACATCAACAGAAATGGAAGAACTGAGGCTAACCAGATGAGTTATAAAGAAAGGTTTATACAGCCTAGCTCGTTGTCTAGGAACCCCGACTATTATTGTTGATAAAGGAAAGCACAATGCAATACCCTTGTGCATTGGTTACTGCAACTTAGCTAAGAAACGATTAAGAATCGTTATTAGATGCCCAGGATCGTCGATTGGTTTGACTAACCATGAGGGTAATTAATTCCTTAAGTTGATTCGGGTAGTAGTTGGAATAACTACCTCACCCTGAATAAGTTCTTCTATAACCAATAGCATTATATAAGCATCAAGGTTACTCCTCTGGAGACCTTGTTTGGGAGAAATAGCTAAACGCCCAATTGTTGGGCAGGAAATTGGGGAAGCTCTTTTATCTGGATCTGAGATTTGTCTTAAGGACGATGGATAGGATATTATGGATCCGTAATCATCTAAAAACTGCCAATAATTGGCAGAAGAGCAATGCGAAAAAGAGGCGTAAATCTTTTAAAGTTCCAAATGGGGAACAAGGCTCTATAAAAAATATCAAATATGAAAGAGTACAATATGTTTCGGTATATAGAGCAAGTTAAGCCTTGGATATATAAATCATTTGAGATCATCGAATGTGACGGCAGTATAGCTCATAAGCTAAACTTGTCTAAGGAGCTCAGTGGAATTCACGATGTGTTCCACATTTCTAACTTAAAGAAATGCCTAGCTGATAAATCGCTAGAAATGTCTCATGAAGACCTATAGATTGATGAAAGCCTGAGGTTTATGGAAAGACCTTTATCGATCAAGGATCGACAGGTTAAGAAACTCCGAAAAGGAGCATGCACTTATTGGATAGGTCAACTGGAATACCCGTAAGGGTCCCTAAATGACTGTGGAAGTTAAGTTCAGTTTACGACAGAAAGTACTTCCATCTTTTTTGAGCAAATCTCGGGGTCGAGATTTCTTTTAAGGGGGTGAGGATGTAACACCTCGTAAAATCATGTCCAATGATGTGGTGACACGTGTAATGAACCCTAATAAAGTCAAACGTTGACTATGAGGGACTAAATTCGTCAAAATCGAAAACTATGAATATAGAAGGACTGAAAGTGTCAACATGCCTAAACTAGGCCTCTGAGTGACCTTATACGATGTCCGTATTCTCAGACGAGCCACTTGTTGGACGAGAGGAGTCGTTTGCGTAATTGTTTGAAAGTTACGCGATAAAGGGTTAAAAGTGTCAACATGTTAATTCTTACCTCTGAATGACCTTTTAACAAACCCGAAGCATCATGATGTATTATAATACTCTTAAGAATGCCTAACATGGATTAGATAAGGATTCAATGCTATTAAACGATGATATGCGCAAGTTTGCGCATTAGAGGGACCAAAAGCGTCAACTTTTGACTCTACGCCTCTCGGGGACCTTTTAAGCGAACCGGAGTGTTATAATAATTGGACATACATTCGGGGATGCCCATTATGGGCTATAGAAGGCTTGGATATCATTAAACGGCTTTTCGCGCTACTTTGCGCAATTAAGGGACTAATTGCGTCAAACTACAAAAGTAGGTCGAATCGTTTGATAACGGACCTTCTGGCATATGCCCATGAGTTAATCATACCCTATTTATCCTTTATATAGCTTAGATATAGGCTTAGAGGTGTTTGGTGCGCAAAAATAAACTTTTATGTCATGTAGGGACTAAAAGTGTCAAAAAGTGCACAAGTTTGCACTTTCGCGCATATCTCGCATTCTGAATATCCTCGGACACCCAAAAATTTATGTAAGCACTAAAATATTTTATTTTAGTGGTTGGATTGATAAATTTCCATTCGTCGCGTAATTTGGATCGTTTTTCGCGTCCGTGCGTGTTTCGTCGTAATTCGACGAATAACGTGACCATACGACCAAACGAACCGACATCCGAGAGTGTTCCGAGCATATTTTGAGTCCTCTAAACATTATTGACCTTGTAGAGCCTTAAACATGGCTTGGCGGGCCTCAGAGGTGTTGAAAATGGCAAAATGTAAGTGCAGGGACCAAAATCGCTGAACTGCCAAACTTATGTTTCTGGACCAGAGCCCAGGCGGGCCGTGTGAGTCTGGACCACACCCTACGCGGGCCGCGTGGCCTGCATCTGCAGAATTTTATTTTTTTTCTTTTCTGTTTTGCTTGGGGACTACTCTACTCATTTCTAACCAATTAAAAACGTGACCTTGGGCTTCAAGGACTTGGTTACATCTGTGTTGCCACCTGCTATCATCCTAGGAACCTTCATAACACTTGTCTTGATCCAATTAACACCCAAAAACTATAAATAGGATGCAAGTTCATTCATTTCTTCACACCATTTTCATTCTATCATTCTTTCTCTCAAATCTGGACCTTCCTAAGCTGAAGTGGAGTATAATCTTAGTAGAAAAGATAGCATGGACCATTTGTAAGTGCCTTAGCCCACTCATTAGTTCAGTTTTATGATTTAGGAATCGAAAAGTCAAATATCGCAAATAAACTTTGACTTTCGGATTAAACACTAATGGTCTAGCCACTAACCAAATTAAAAGTGGGTATAAGACTATAGTTAGGTAGGTGATTAAGCCCTGAAAGGGCACCTCCTAATTCCTTCGTTTGCTTAGTTAATTGTCGGGTCAAACCGTTTAGGTAAAAAGTCAAACTTGGCAGCTTAGTGCATATTAATTAAAAGCCATAGATGCAGATGTTATAAATGATATTTTAGCACTCTAATAGCTTGGTAATTACTATTAGAACATGTCTAAGCTGGTCCAACCCGACAATTCTAAGTTTAAGGTCGGTTCACAACCGAAAGTCGCAAAAGCTTGACTTTGCTTTGACTTTTCAGTTCTGGCCCAATTAAGCTTGATTCTTCCATGTTTTAAGCTTCCATTAGGACCGTATTATTCAGTAGTATAACCCTCTGGAGTTATATTGCATGGTTCCTTGTGGTTTGAATTATACGCTAGTTTCCGCTATTATGCTTATAAACGCCCATTTTGCCCTTTTGACATAAGAATGAGATTTTTAGAAATGTGAGAGGACAAAAACCTTTGCTACTGATATATAAGCTTGTCCCGAAAATTTGACACCAGTTCTTGGTCCCAAATAGGAGTTATGCTCGATATCGTAATTAGAAGCTTTTAATTAAGTAAATTGCGGTATCTTGTATAAAGCATGTTTAAACTTGGATTTTGACCCAAAACTCATTACCTACTGTTAAGATATTATTCTTAGGGATTGTTGGAGTTATTGATCAGATTATAAACTGATCATGTCATAGAGTTCTTGTATTATTCGGTAAATGACGATAATACCCTTTTCATGCATAAGATGAGATTTACAAATGATTTGAATGCCAAACTTTTTCCTACTGATTTCATATATTAAATAAATTATTTTGAGCATTCAAAAACTAATCAAAATCTCGGATTTCCATAAAACCCCTTAATTATCGTCAATTAGCGATTTTTACGCTATTTAGGTGCATAGTATGGTTTTAAACCATGATTAACACCTAAGACTTGTTACCTACTGAAATTTTAAATAAATTTTAATATTATTTCAGTAGGCATAAGTCGCGAACTCAGACTTCCAAAATTGCCCGTAAAGGCATATGTGAAATGACCAAAATACCCTTTCGAGGCATAGTTTGGCCATAAATGGTAAACCTCACATATGTATGATATCTTACTGATGTAATGAGATAAATTAAATATTTTTACTGATTAGAAAGGGCCAGAACTTCAGTTTGTCATAAAATCTCTTTTATAAGTATTAAAATTACCAAAATGCCCTTACAGGACTTAAAATGGTTTTAAATACTTTTTGGGCATATATGTTGACATCCTACTGATGTATTGACATATTCTAAGCATAATAACATATGGAACTTGTATATGATTCATTTGGTTACCCGTTATGTGACACTTGCGCCTCCACGGCCATCAAACAAATACCAAACTAATGAAATATTATATTCCACACTTGGTATTTGTATAAATATGTGTATCATTTGCACATATCAATTCTTGTTCAATTTCAAACTCTATATCGCTTTCTGGAGAGTTATACGCAATCTGATGTGTAAATATAACCAGTATAATACAACAAACACTCCGGAACAGTGACATAAGCTTAACATACCTTAAATAACCTTTACATAACTTAGAAATAAGTTTTGGAAGGTTTGGTATGCCGAAATCAAGTTTATTCGCTTACAGGGACTAATTTCGACAAACTGCGAAAGTATGCCGATTTGTACTGAAACGAACATTTTGGAACATGAGCATAAGTTAAACATACCCTAAATATCCTTTACATAGCTTAGAAATAGGCTTTGAGGGGTTCGGTGTGCTAAAATAAACTTTTTGGTCATTCAGGGACTAAAAGCGTCAAAAGTGCATAAGTTTGCATTTTCGCGCATATCTTACGTTCTGAATACATCCGGACATCCAAAAGTTTATGTAATCATTAAAATATTTTATTTTAGTGATTGGCATGATAAAATTCCATTCGTCGCGTAATTTGGATCGTTTTTCGCATTCGTTCGTGTTTCGTCGTAATTAATCGAACAACGCAACCGTACGACCAAACAAACCGACATCCGAGATATTTTTGAGCATGTTTCATGTTCCCTATACTTTAACTTCATTTTAGAGCCTTGAAATGGGATTAACGGGGCTTAAACGTGTCAAAAATGCATCAAAAACCATGTTTTGCACATTCAGGGACCAAAATTGACATTCTGCCAAAGTTATCTTAGGAAGGGACCAAAATGAAAAATCTAAATTCCAGCTTGTTCCAGCTGTTCCCCTCATTTACACATAGTTTTAATGAAACTATGGTCTCCCATGGTTTCACAAAACCATGGGCACATGTGTACGGATGAGATCGAAGCTCGTTTTACGATGAACGATCTTAACGGTTGTGCAAAAACTATAAATACCCTACCCCCCTTCACTCAAAACTCACACCTTGATCAGATGTCTCTCTAAGTTGAAGTGATTTCACTTCATACCTGAGAATAATCGGGTCAAACTTCCGTTCTTGGACCTTTTGTAAGTCCACTTTCATTCTTTTACGCGTTTTAGCGTGAAAGTCAAACATTGTTTGGCTTTCAGCTTTGACCAGTTTATGGTCAACATGAAGTTCTTTTGAACTTCATAACGTGAGCGTAATCACGATGGTTATAGTCCCTAGTGACTATACCTACTGATTACCACGTTATCTAGGCTCAGTGACGAGTCGTAGTTTCGGGCAAAATGCGTGTTCTCGCGTATTTTGTAACCAAACTACGCTAGGATATCAAAACCATTTGTTTTGATATCAAAACTTGTTTTCTAACTTAACTAAACATGTTCTAGCATGTTTAGCTCGTCACTTTTATATTTGTGCTTGTTTAGGGTCGTAAGGGTAAGCGATTTAATAAATCGCTTATGCTTTCGAACCCGACCCATTTGGTCGATCATTAGGATGCGACCAAACACTTTAGGTGACCATAGTAGTATAGGGAATAACCTTCCGGGGTTATACCTTATGGTCACGTCGTTTAAGTAGTTGTATGATAAGTAGTTCTTATGCCTTAAGTAAATTACCAAAATGCCCTTTTTATGTTAAAATTCATTTTAAGCCTACGTAACATAACTTTTGCCATCTAAACTGAATTAACAACAATATTAAACATGTTAAGGCATATCTTACTTGTCATAGGGCTAGTTAGGCGGTCCGAACGCGTTTTACGCAAATGACGCGTTAAAGTAGCATAAGCTACCTAAACGGGTCGTAACGGGTCAAAAGCACATAGGATAAGTTTCGTTTTAGTATGTAGGCTTTGTTAAACCATATTACATGAGTTCCTACACTCATTTGGTTTACAAACCCTCATGCTACCTGATCCTCCGAATAGGTCCGGTTATTAATGTAGTTACCTATATTAGGTGCCGTTTGATTCCGTGATCTTCTAGCTTTGCTTGGTGGATATCTAAGGTCTATTGAGCAATCTCAAGTGAGTACATAGACCCCTCTTTTACTGTTTTCCAAACATTTTGGGGTGGAACACATGTGCCTACTTGTTACTTTCATGCTTTCCTGCTTTCACATCATATACTTGCTATGTTCATTAATACATTTATAGTACATGATTTCATTGTGTTTTATGCTATGTATGCCCATTGTGTGTGTACTTAGTACATTGTTTTCATTACATTTCACGCTATGTGTGCCCATTGTGTGCGTACCTAGTGCATTGTTTTACATTACTTTTTCATGCTATGTATGCCCATTGTGTGTGTACTTAGTACATTGTTTTCATTACATTTCACGCTATGTGTGCCCATTGTGTGCGTACCTAGTGCATTGTTTTACATTACCTTTTCATGCTATGTATGCCCATTGTGTGCGTACATAGTACATTGTTTTCATTACATTTCACGCTATGTGTGCCCATTGTGTGCGTACCTAGTGCATTGTTTTACATTACCTTTACATGCTATGTATGTTCATCATACTTAGTGCATTTGCTTTACATTGCATCTCTGTTTTGTATGTTTACTTAGCATACTAGGTACATTATTTTCATCACATGCTTGCATTTTGATATGACATTTGGTTTGTTTAAATGGGACCATATACATTCATTAACATTAGCTACGCCGCTCGTTAGTAGGTAATGGTACCATAGGAATTGACAACTCCCGTTCCTGACATCCTAGGTATGTTTGGATGAAAGGAATGACCGAATTCGAATACATTAACTCAGATAAATATTTAATTTGTTTAAGGGTTTATCACCACAGTCTCAAGGCTTGAATGTATGCATTTTCACAATACCGCATAAATGTTTGTATTCAGTATAGCATGCATTATTCTACAAAGCATAACTTATGATTTATTCAAATACTTTGCTTTTGTACATGTTTACTTGTGGTTTAAGTAGTCTCATTTTACTTACCATACATAACTTTTGTTTACACATTTCATGATTTACATTTGATGGTTTTCACACAAACATTTGACTATACATAAACATTTTTACATTGGTGGTTTAGACATGGGCAATTTACATTGGTGGTTTGTTTGGGTAAGTTGTTTGAGTAACGAGGCATGTGTAATATGATATAAGCATGGTGGATACGCCGCTGGTACTTCCTATATATAAGTGCTTGTATGATATTACATATCGTAGCGTTATTTAAATCATTTCAGTTTAAACATATAACATTTTTTTTATATACAAGTAACATATTTTTCACAAGATATTGTTTTTCAAACAACTTATCTTATACAAACTCATTTTACTTGGTTATTCATTAAATCTTACATTATTCTTTTACATATCATTTACATATCTTCGTTTTTCAAATGATTTAGAAAACAAAACATTTTACAAGGATTATGACTGACTTTTGTTAAGCAACCTTCTTCTAAAAATTAAGTCATGAATCCTATTTTCACAAAACCTATGTACTCGCCGGCATTTTTATGCTGACGTACCTATTTTCACATGTGTTTCAGGGAATGATGCGTAGGATTGATCAAGATACACTTAGGCGGACTTGGGCCTTAGTGACAATAAAAGATGGAAGACTAGTAAATTTTGTTATACTTCTTTGTTTGTTAAGACATTGTGACTCTTTTATTCAATAAAATAATATTTAAATTTTCCGTGTGTTATGAAACAATGATTCTGTTACAACACTCCCCGACGATTCCGCCATGGTTTTTTTGTTTTACGTGGTCGGGGTGTGACAGAAAAGTTGGTATCAGAGCTCATGGTTATAGGGAATTAGGTTATTAGTAATGCTTCGACCTAGTCTATAACCTTCCTAGGACCCTAACGCGAGTTTACTTGCGTTTAGTCATAAAACAATACCGTCACCTATCCTTAGGCGACAACCATAACAAGAACACAAATTTCAAAAACCGCTTTGAAAACTAATCATCTGTTCAAGGATGATTGATTACTGGGTTTTGAACCCTCTGTTATAAGGTTTTGAACCCCTTTGAATTTTCAAAATCTCGTCAAAGTTTGGGTCTTATAATGTGAACACGTGCAAACTGGAAGAGTGAATGCCTGTACTCTGAGTTTTCTGTCTAAGGCTAGAGTGTTCGTACAAATCCGCAGTATCGGACCAGTCACTCTTACCGGGAGCTCTTGGGGTGAGTGTTCACTTATAGGCAAGCATGTCTTCAGTGATACATTAATATGACCTGTTTACTTTGATTAGTCACCGTCTCATTTGTTAGCCTTTGGTAACAAACGAATGATCGCAATTTTATACATTGCCATACTGTTTTGTTTATCCGGTAACATTTCACTTGTTTCTTCCTACGTCTTTCATTTTCTTCTAGGATGTCTCTTCCTCTCAGCAACGGTCAAATGTCCGAGCAAACAGCCAAACTTGCCCAGCAAATAGGCGAAGTGATTCTGAAGACTGTGGATTTAGGCATTGCCATGTCTCGTCTCAACAATGAAGCCACTCAAGAGTCACCGAAGGAAGCAGAAGTCAAGCCTGCACCAAAATCAAGGAAGCGTAAGGCTTCAAGGGAACCCACAACAGTTACACCTAATCAAGTGGGACCTAGCCAAATGGTAGCGCCACCAGCTAGGAAGCCATATTTAGGAACTGCTCCTTGGTGCAAGCAATGCAACCATCATCATTCAAACCTCTTACCCTGCTTCAAATGTACCTACTGTGGACGGTGGGGACATTTGGTTGGCATATGCCGCTTTGCTATCCAAAACAAAGCTGCTACAAACCTTGCTGCTGCTCAACCTCCTGCCAAGAAACCTTATGACCATACTGCACTGATGTGCAACAAGTGTAATGCACCTCACCAAGCTTACCTACAATCTCGTCTGTGTGCATCATGTGGACGACTCTGTCACCTGGCAAATGCTTGTCTTTTCAACCCAATCCAAGGTGGTCCAAACCAACCCCAAGTCAACCCTGCTCAAGCTCGTTTATCGTCTGGTACCTGGTACAACTACGGTGAGACGAGCTATTTCAGGAACAAGTAATCAGAGATTGTCAATGCAAGTCTGACCCACGAATAAGCATATGGCTGAGTATAAAATATTGTTGTTTTAATCTTATGCTTTTGTTTTCTCTGTTTTTCTTGTAATGTGAAACAATCAGTTTTATTTATAAATAAATTGTTGTTTACAATTCTGAAGTACAAGTGTAGTTACATATGTGTATGGCATTTCCCTATGATACCTACATCAAGGAACTATGTTCCTTACAGACTACTCTTGTGATTTTTTTTCCCATTTTTATGTTTACTCATGATTCCCTTGGAAAATTCTAAGTACTCGTTTCATTATAAGAAACAAAGTACAGGAAATAAAGCGAGATTATGAGTAATTGTGCTTTTGCACATCTATGCCTTTAATCCTTGGTTGAATAACTAAGGGTAATTTCTTTTCAATCTCGTACCCATATCATTTCATTCTGATTTTCATAACAATATACATAATATATATATATATATATATATATATATATATAAAACCTTCATGATTTCAAAACATTTCATATAGTCTGAAAACAACTTTTCAAATGCATTGTCTATATTTCAAAAACAACCTTCATGATTTCAAAACATTTCACATAGTCTGAAAACAATTTTTTCAAATGCATTGTCTATATTTCAAAAACGACCTTCATGATTTCCAAATGTTATTAATATAGTATAATTATTTATATCAAGTGCATGATTTCAAAAGCATCATTCATGTTTTCAAAAACCTTATACATAATTTCAAAATTTATCTCGCATGGTTTTAAAACATTTTTATATATACTTACCTAATACACCTATTTTAGGATTTCAAAAGTATTATACATAAGGTTTCAAAAACATTAAACACATTTTTTTAAAGTAACATAGTTTTCAAAATATTTTCCTCATACATTGACTTAACCTTCAAATTCTGCTTAATATGTCACCTTGACATATCTAGCATCTCAACTTCATAAGCATTTTTACTTCGTGTTTTGACTTAAGCACATCCAGTGCAAGGTTTCAAAACATCTTCAACTTCTAAAATCCATATGGAATCTTTTTATCTTCAAAATTTGACCCTTGTGGATGATTATCATGTAAATCAGAGTCCTTAATTGGATTCCTTGTGTACTTCAATTCGAACATTTCGGTTCCTTATATTCGAAAGCGAATTTTCTCTTTAAGATCTTTCTATCTTTATAGTTAGATTCTTGGAAATATTTAAAGCACCCATCAAAATCCGTTGATTGGATACCTGGTGTGCTTTGAATACATGTGCACAGTTAACAAAACAAATTAACAAACAATTTTGTGGTTATGTGACTATGTGTTTATGCATCTTGTGTTTTCTTTCATGCATTCTGTGTTTTTGTATACTCTGGATATTCGTTATCCAAATCCTCGTAGAATCTTTCATATCTTCATATGAGGGGTTCATAGAAGGATATTCAAAAAGGTACTACCTTAAATCCTTATTGGGCTTCTACGTGATAGTTAAGACCCTTGGATTATATAGTACCACTCCATGATTCATTAGAGACCCTTTTAGTGGTCTAGTCAAAAAGATTGAATCAGAATCTGGTTAAGAATGACATGTGGTGATATAGCTGAACAGACTCCTTGGTAGTCTATTTAAATCATTTATTGATTTAATTAAAGGACCCTATGGTGGTCTAGTCACAATCATCATAGGCTCGTTCATTGTTTTCTTCCCCTACACATTATAAGATGCACTACGTGACTATGCAAGGAATTACGTAATTATGGATGCATACATAATTACGAAGTTCAGTGCACGGAAACCACGGTAAGACTTATTATGTGTAAGAGCCAATAGTGACAACCATAACAAAATGTGAACAATGTAATAGAGGTACGGTGGACGCACCAATAACGCTTTATATACTTGTATATAAGTGTCCCTCTCACATTGCAAGCATGATGTTATTTAAAGTTACTAGAAGTTCAGAACTCTAACCAGTGTTGTTTGATCTTTTCAACTTCATGTTCCAAGCTCTCACAAGTTTCCTCTAAACAAATTTCGGGACGAAATTTCCTGAAGTAGGGGAGACTGTGACACCTGCGCCTCCATGGCCATCAAACAAATACCAAACTAATGAAATATTATATTCCACACTTGGTATTTGTATAAATATGTGTATCATTTGCACATATCAATTCTTGTTCAATTTCAAACTCTATATCGCTTTCTGGAGAGTTATACGCAATCTGATGTGTAAATATAACCAGTTTAATACAACAAACACTCCAGAACAGTGACATAAGCTTAACATACCTTAAATAACCTTTACATAACTTAGAAATAAGTTTTGGAAGGTTTGGTATGCCGAAATCAAGTTTATTCGCTTACAGGGACTAATTTCGACAAACTGCGAAAGTATGCCGATTTGTACTGAAACGAACATTTCGGAACATGACCATAAGTTAAACATACCCTAAATATCCTTTACATAGCTTAGAAATAGGCTTTGAGGGGTTCGGTGTGCTAAAATAAACTTTTTGGTCATTCAGGGACTAAAAGCGTCAAAAGTGCATAAGTTTGCATTTTCGCGCATATCTTACGTTCTGAATACATCCGGACATCCAAAAGTTTATGTAATCATTAAAATATTTTATTTTAGTGATTGGCATGATAAAATTCCATTCGTCGCGTAATTTGGATCGTTTTTCGCATTCGTTCGTGTTTCGTCGTAATTAACCGAACAACGCAACCGTACGACCAAACAAACCGACATCCGAGATATTTTTGAGCATGTTTCATGTTCCCTATACTTTAACTTCATTTTAGAGCCTTGAAATGGGATTAACGGGGCTTAAACGTGTCAAAAATGCATCAAAAACCATGTTTTGCACATTTAGGGACCAAAATTGACATTCTGCCAAAGTTATCTTAGGAAGGGACCAAAATGAAAAATCTAAATTCCAGCTTGTTCCAGCTGTTCCCCTCATTTGCATATGGTTTTAATGAAACTATGGGCTCCCATGGTTTCACAAAACCATGGGCACATGTGTACGGATGAGATCGAAGCTCGTTTTACGATGAACGATCTTAACGGTTGTGCAAAAACTATAAATACCCTACCCCCCTTCACTCAAAACTCACACCTTGATTAGATTTCTCTCTAAGTTGAAGTGATTTCACTTCATACCTGAGAATAATCGGGTCAAACTTCCGTTCTTGGACCTTTTGTAAGTCCTTTTTCATTCTTTTACGCGTTTTAGCGTGAAAGTCAAACATTGTTTGGCTTTCAGCTTTGACCAGTTTATGGTCAACATGAAGTTCTTTTGAACTTCATAACGTGAGCATAATCACGATGGTTATAGTCCCTAGTGACTATACCTACTGATTACCACGTTATCTAGGCTCAGTGACGAGTCGTAGTTTCGGGCAAAATGCGTGTTCTCGCGTATTTTGTAACCAAACTACTCTAGGATATCAAAACCGTTTGTTTTGATATCAAAACTTGTTTTCTAACTTAACTAAACATGTTCTAGCATGTTTAGCTCGTCACTTTTATATTTGTGCTTGTTTAGGGTCGTAAGGGTAAGCGATCTAATAAATCGCTTATGCTTTCGAACCCGACCCATTTGGTCGATCATTAGGATCCGACCAAACACTTTAGGTGACCATAGTAGTATAGGGAATAACCTTCCGGGGTTATACCTTATGGTCACGTCGTTTAAGTAGTTGTATGATAAGTAGTTCTTATGCCTTAAGTAAATTACCAAAATGCCCTTTTTATGTTAAAATTCATTTTAAGCCTATGTAACATAACTTTTGCCATCTAAACTGAATTAACAACAATATTAAACATGTTAAGGCATATCTTACTTGTCATAGGGCTAGTTAGGCGGTCCGAACGCGTTTTACGCAAATGACGCGTTAAAGTAGCATAAGCTACCTAAACGGGTCGTAACGGGTCAAAAGCACATAGGATAAGTTTCATTTTAGTATGTAGGCTTTGTTAAACCATATTACATGAGTTCCTACACTCATTTGGTTTACAAACCCTCATGCTACCTGATCCTCCGAATAGGTCCGGTTATTAATGTAGTTACCTATATTAGGTGCCGTTTGATTCCGTGATCTTCTAGCTTTGCTTGGTGGATATCTAAGGTCTACTGAGCAATCTCAAGTGAGTACATAGACCCCTCTTTTACTGTTTTCCAAACATTTTGGGGTGGAACACATGTGCCTACTTGTTACTTTCATGCTTTCCTGCTTTCACATCATATACTTGCTATGTTCATTAATACATTTATAGTACATGATTTCATTGTGTTTTATGCTATGTATGCCCATTGTGTGTGTACTTAGTACATTGTTTTCATTACATTTCACGCTATGTGTGCCCATTGTGTGCGTACCTAGTGCATTGTTTTACATTACTTTTTCATGCTATGTATGCCCATTGTGTGTGTACTTAGTACATTGTTTTCATTACATTTCACGCTATGTGTGCCCATTGTGTGCGTACCTAGTGCATTGTTTTACATTACCTTTTCATGCTATGTATGCCCATTGTGTGCGTACATAGTACATTGTTTTCATTACATTTCACGCTATGTGTGCCCATTGTGTGCGTACCTAGTGCATTGTTTTACATTACCTTTACATGCTATGTATGTTCATCATACTTAGTGCATTTGCTTTACATTGCATCTCTGTTTTGTATGTTTACTTAGCATACTAGGTACATTATTTTCATCACATGCTTGCATTTTGATATGACATTTGGTTTGTTTAAATGAGACCATATACATTCATTAACATTAGCTACGCCGCTCGTTAGTAGGTAATGGTACCATAGGAATTGACAACTCCCGTTCCTGACATCCTAGGTATGTTTGGATGAAAGGAATGACCGAATTCGAATACATTAACTCAGATAAATCTTTAATTTGTTTAAGGGTTTATCACCACAGTCTCAAGGCTTGAATGTATGCATTTTCACAATACCGCATAAATGTTTGTATTCAGTATAGCATGCATTATTCTACAAAGCATAACTTATGATTTATTCAAATACTTTGCTTTTGTACATGTTTACTTGTGGTTTAAGTAGTCTCATTTTACTTACCATACATAACTTTTGTTTACACATTTCATGATTTACATTT
Source organism: Helianthus tuberosus (assembly GCA_030545235.1). Classification (NCBI taxonomy): domain Eukaryota; kingdom Viridiplantae; phylum Streptophyta; class Magnoliopsida; order Asterales; family Asteraceae; genus Helianthus; species Helianthus tuberosus. The sequence continues at coordinate 125,067,713 of CM060416.1, forward strand.
GATGGTTTTCACACAAACATCTGACTACACATAAACATTTTTACATTGGTGGTTTAGACATGGGCAATTTACATTGGTGGTTTGTTTGGGTAAGTGGTTTGAGTAACGAGGCATGTGTAATATGATATAAGCATGGTGGATACGCCGCTGGTACTTCCTATATATAAGTGCTTGTATGATATTACATATCGTAGCGTTATTTAAATCATTTCAGTTTAAACATATAACATTTTTTTTATATACAAGTAACATATTTTTCACAAGATATTGTTTTTCAAACAACTTATCTTATACAAACTCATTTTACTTGGTTATTCATTAAATCTTACATTATTCTTTTACATATCATTTACATATCTTTGTTTTTCAAATGATTTAGAAAACAAAACATTTTTCAAGGATTATGACTGACTTTTGTTAAGCAACCTTCTTCTAAAAATTAAGTCATGAATCCTATTTTCACAAAACCTATGTACTCGCCGGCATTTTTATGCTGACGTACCTATTTTCACATGTGTTTCAAGGAATGATGCGTAGGATTGATCAAGATACACTTAGGCGGACTTGGGCCTTAGTGACAATAAAAGATGGAAGACTAGTAAATTTTGTTATACTTCTTTGTTTGTGAAGACATTGTGACTCTTTTATTCAATAAAATAATATTTAAATTTTCCGTGTGTTATGAAACAATGATCCTGTTACAACACTCCCCGACGATTCCGCCACGTTTTTTTTGTTTTACGTGGTCGGGGTGTGACACGTTACGCATTCTACGCGTTCGGATCGGTTCATGTAACTAGTTTACGTATGTTTGCCGAAACGGGATTAACCTTATCATTTTTATCTCAAAATCCGGAATGTGTTTAGTTTGCCCATAATATACAAGTATCCAAACTTGTTGGGTCTAAATAACATTCTATTCCGGTCATCGCTTAATCTAGCGTATCGTACAACTTTAGATACTTTAAGCTAGCCGGTCTAAGTCTGCAACTTAAATAAAGACCGTTAGCATTCTGAATTGGTTATATATTACCATCACTCCAGACTAGAGCCACCCGGTAAAAGCTACCTGCATTTAGATAGATTGGATACGACTGAGTTATTTTGCTGTGAATCAAGTATTAGCTCAGGTAAATACTTTTAACTTATTTTCCCTTATACGGGCTTGGGATACGGTAGATTAATACCGCTTGGTCGGGTGTGGATCAATCAAATGCCGGATTGTGGCTAGTAAATCCACAAAACCTGTTTTGATACTGTTATGTTGATGACTTAAACATTGGGGGTTAACGACCGTGTCCTGGATATATCCTTGGCTCATTCATTTGTAAATGGCCACGACTTATGCGCAGGGTGTAGGCATACACCGAAAAAATGCCAATATTAAATTATTAATTACCCACAAGTTGGGGATAACTCCTTTATGGGTTTTAAAAGTGGTGTGTCGTTTAATCATGTCTCAGTCTCTGTACTGGGCCCTAGATGTACGGTAAACATGTAATTCAGTATACAAGATTTTATTAAGAATTGTCCCAAGTTATAAAAAGGTTTTGTGCCTTGTGCACTTAAATCAATTTTCATAAACTCTTTTCAAATGAGTCAGTTAAATTGTATTTACCAGTGAAAACTGACGTATTTTCAAAAGGCTAAGTGGCAGGTACTACTCGTAACAGGCTGGGAGTTGCTCGGTGTCGAAAAAGAGGATCTTGCAAATCCTTAAAGATGCCATAAAGTCTGCTAAGCTTCATTTTAAACATTCTGTAATGATCGTCCCGTGGATTTGATATTACAGACTCGTCTATAATAAATACTTTGATATTTTCAGACATTTGAGTTTGTAATAATATTTTATATTCCAAGACTTCCGCTGTGCTATTCTGTGTGTGTTTGACCATGATGATATCAACTACGTCACGATACCCCACCGGGCCCACCGGTGATATGTGGAAATATCGGGGTGTGACATGTGATAACCTTTAAACCTTAGAGAGTATGAAAATACCCTTTCGTGAGAGAGGGTGATCAATCCTCATATACCTTTAGGATCTAGGATATAGCCAACAATAACAAAATTGTCAGCCACTTTTACATGGACTAGTCCCGCCATCTTGAACTATTCCTGGATAACTTGTGCTCCAGGCGGGGTGTTTAAACCCAATTCGAGGGAAAGGTGAATACCTTTAAACATGTGAAGGGATCAGGATTCCTTAAACGTGAGAGAGGGGGCCAATCCTCTAATCTTTCGAAGTATCCTGACTGTGTATCCTAGAGCTATATCCCGAAGCATATACCGAAAAACAATTGTAAGCTAAGGTGGGTGTTAGCCTGGCTAACACCCCTCCGATGCTTAAGTCAGTAATGGGTTCATAACAATAAATAATATTAAAACATATTAAAAGAGATAGAATCCATACCATCCTGAGTTAGAATTTAAATTCCAAACTCACTTGAAATAGAGCTTTAGATGTATAGCATTCCAGGATCTTGGTAGCATATCCCCCTCCATATTCTTTAGTCGGTACGCTCCTTTTCCGGATTCTGATTCAGTCTCATAGGGTCCTTCCCATTTCGGAGACAACCTTCCATCAGCAGGATTAGTATTATTTGTTAGGGGAGGATTTTTGAATGATCAGTGATCCTCAATTACTATTGGGCTTAGTGATCCTCACTTCTGTCTGAATTAGTGATCCTCAGAAAGTATTGTAGGATCAGGATCATGGATCATCATAAGGATCCTTATACTAATGGTTGTCTACTTTGAATATGATGTTGTTTTGCAGGAGTACAAGCTTGGACTTGGTCTTGCCGATATTCCTGGAGCATATTCCATACTTATTCCGCACGTGCTTAACTGAAGTGGACTTTATGGAGTTCGTGGAAGACTTGCACGAAATGCGGATAGTTTGTTAGCTTAGATTTTTTCCATTTTTAAAAGGGGATAGCGAGCTTTAGTAGAACACTTGGCTAATTTTAGTTTAACACACACATTCGTAACTGCTCTCATCAGCTCTCAATAGTTCTCTTGGCGATTACACACTTTTTTGCACATTACACTCTAGTGATCCTTGTAACTAGCTCGCTATCATCCGAAGTTGTAATAACTTGTTTGTTTAATCTGAGTTGGTGATCGGTAGTTTCCATCACCCGAGGTTTTTTATGCCGGAGATCAACTCTTGATCAAGGGCTTTTTCCTCGTATAAATCTTTGTGTCACCTGTTCATTTCATTTCTGAGTGATCCTTCACATTGTTCATTGATTCAAGCGTCACACCTCACAACTGAAAGTTTGGTTTCATTATCTTAGCTTGATTTTTGACCAAAACAGTTTGGCGCCCACCGTGGGGCAATTGGTGCTTCATTCCTAAGAAGATTCGTATTTTCGTGGTCATTCTGGTTCGTTACAACCAAGCAGATGGCTTCCTCAGCGAAGAACACTTCAAGTTTAATGCCACCATTCAGTTCTTCACAAGGCGTTCCTCCTTTGCCTGCACCACCTTATGGATCCCAGAAGAATGCTGAAAATGTTGCGAAGAGACAAATCCCCATTTTCCAAAAACCACCAACTTCTTCTGTTTCCACTAATCCTACTACTAATGATCTTTTTAATCTGATTTTGCAGATGAGGGATCGTATGCAAGAGCAGGATAAAACCAAAGAAATGATCCTCAGGGAGATAGGTGATATCAAGAAACAGAAGAGATCGGTGGAGGATCATTCCCCATTGATGCCCAGGTCACTGAACTTCGACACTCCATTCATAACTTCACAGCACTCAGCAGCTCCAGACGTGCAATACTTGGGTGAATTACCGGGAAGACGTTACGGAACAACAACAATGACTCAGGCTCTAGGATCTTACTTTCAACCTTCCAGAGCCTCTGTCCAGCATCAGGGATCCTTCGTCAGCTCATGAGGATATTTGGGAATGCACTCGGTCCAAGGATCCTCCATGGTTCCAGGATCCTCTCAGGTCCAAGGATCCATGAAGCTGTATGATGGTTCAACGGATCCAGAAGAGCATGTAGCTCAATACAGGGAGAGGATGGAGATCAATCCAATTCCTGAGAGGTTAAAAGAAGCATGTCTATGCAAGGGATTTGGATCCACACTCACAGGATCTGCTCTTAAATGGCTGCTAAGTCTTCCCCCTTACTCTATTACTTCATTTGCTAATCTAGTTAATTTGTTTAATAGTCAATTCTCTTGTAGTAGAAAGTTTGAACGATTGACTAGTGATTTATATAGGGTAACACAAGGTCAAAATGAATCACTTAGAGATTACATCACTAAGTTTAGTAAAGAATCCTTAGACATTCCCAACTTGGATATTGCTACAGCTGTAGAAGCCTTTAAAATGGGTTTGCTTAGGGATTCATTGTTCTATGATGATCTTGTTATGACCCCATGCAGGAATCTTGATGAAGTAAGAACCAGGGCCCTTAGGTTCATCCGCCTAGAGGATGACAAAAGGATCCAGGAGAGATTGACAGGATCCTCAAAACAGGAGAAGTAAGGATCCTACTTCAGGAACAACAAATCAAAATCCTACAACAAATCTGATAGCCAGAACGTGCATGCAGTGGAACAAGAAGAGGATGATGAGGATTATCCTCCTATTTCTGAATACTGTTTTTTCTGTTGATAACAATGAACTAATTCTTGCAATGCAGAAACTAGGTGAGAAAGCTAGGTGGCCGAGAAAAAGTGATAAACCAGCTGCTACAAAGGATAAGTCCAAGTGGTGTGCATATCATGAGGATTTCGGGCATCTCACTGAAGAGTGTATTGCACTTAGAAAGGAAATTGGTTACTTGTTAAGCAAGGGGCATTTGAAAGAGCTTTTGGGACGAAAGAAGTCAAGGATCCAGGATCCTGAAAGGATCCCGGAAAAGGCTCCTGCTCCTCCAGCAGATGCACAAGTTATAAACTTCATATCCGGCGGATCAGACATTTATGGTACTTCCTCTTCAGCAGCCAAAAGACATGCCAAGGAAACCAAGATGGATAATGGAGACAGACCCATCCGGACGTCCCCTGTCACCGAGGATAAGATCATAACTTTTGATGAGGATGATCGTCTTGATGTTCAGGATCCTCATCATGATGGTCTTGTTATTACCCTGTTTATTTCTAATCATTTTGTTCGCAGAATCCTTATAGATGGAGGAAGCTCTGTTTATTTCTAATCGTTTTGATACCCTCAAGAAGATGAATATCCCGGAGTCTGATATTGTCCCAAGATCCTCAGTACTTGTGGGATTTAGCAGGGAAACTAAAAACACATTGGGGGACATTAAACTCCCTATCTATATTGAAGGACTCCATTCTTATCAGAAATTTTGTGTTATAGATTGCTTATCCTATTGTAATGTTATCCTTGGCAGGCCATGGATACATGACATGAAATCAGTCCCATCCACATATCATCAGTGCGTGAAGCTTCCTAGTCCATGGGGAGTGGTGAAAATTGAGAGTGATCAACAAGAAGCTAAGAATTGCTATACCTCATCAATGAAGCCAGCCTCAAGACCAAGGGAGCAGTATCAATTAAAGTATCCTTCAAGAGATGTCTTGGAGGCAAGAGAGCAGGATGTAAAAGAAATCCTCATGGATCCCCATGATCCTTAATCCAAGATCTTCATAGGATCAGGGATCCTTGGCGACATTGAACATGATATAGTATCCTTCCTCAAAAGAAGGAAAACTACCTTTGCCTGGAAGCATGAAGATATGACAGGTATATCTAAAGATATAATTACTCATAAACTGGGCATTGACAGGTCATTCAAGCCAATTCATCAAAAAAGAAGGAAGTTTGCACCTGAAAGGAATGCTATTATCCAGGAGGAGGTAGATAAACTACTTCGAGCGGGTATGATTAGAGAAGTTAAGTATCCAAGGTGGCTAGCCAATGTGGTTGTTGTTCAAAAGAAAAATGGAAAGTGGAGGGTATGTGTCGATTTTACTGACTTAAACAAGGCATGTCCCAAGGATCCTTTCCCATTATCCACATTGACTCCATGGTGGATGCTACCGCGGGTCATGAGTTGTTGACTTTTATGGATGCTTCGTCTGGATTTCAACAAATTCAGATGGAACCATCTGATCAAAAGGATAGAGCCTTTATGACCCCAACTGGTATATATTGTTATTTTGCTATGCCATTTGGACTAAGGAATGCAGGTGCTACTTATCAAAGGCTAGTCAATATGATATTCAAGGAACAAATTGGACACACTATGGAAGTCTATATAGATGACATGGTGGTTAAGTCCAAGAAAGCTGAGGATCACCTTAAAGACTTGGAGGAAGCATTCAATATCCTTGATAAATTTAATATGAAACTAAATCCTTCCAAGTGTCATTTTGGTGTCAAAGCAGGTAAATTCTTAGGCTATATGGTGACAAAGAGGGGCATTGAAGCAAGTACAGAGCAGATTAAGGCTATTGTGAATATCAAATCTCCTGCCAAAGCCAAGGATGTGCAAAGATTGACAGGCAGGATCGCAGCCTTGAACAGGTTCATATCCAAATCCTCAGAAAAGTGCATGGAATTCTATGACATCCTGAGGAAGAACAAGAAATTTGAATGGACGGAGAAGCATGAAAGTGCCCTCAAAGCTCTTAAGGATTACCTATCCTCGGCCCCCGCCTTGATGAAACCAGAAAAGGGGGATATATTATCCTTATACCTAACAGTATCCTCAAAAGCAGTAAGTGCGGTCCTTGTTAAGGATCACCAAGGTACACAACATCCTGTTTATTATGTAAGTAAGAGTTTGCTTGATGCTGAATCCAGGTATTCACACTTAGAGAAACTTATCCTTGCATTAATTATGGCATCTACTAAATTAAGACATTATTTTGAGACTCATGCCATTATTGTTAAGACTAATTTTCCAATTAAGAATGTTCTCAGGAAACCTGAAATGTCAGGAAGGATGGCTAAGTGGGCAGTGAAGCTTAGTGCTTATGATATAAGATATGAACCAAGGACTGCCATTAAATCCCAAGCCTTAGCTGACTTTGTGGCAGATTTCAGTAGTGACTTGCAAAAGGAAGCTGAGTTGGAAGTTCAACAGTTAGAAGAAACTAAGGATCCTTGGATACTCTTCACTGATGGAGCCTCTAATGTCAAAGGAACAGGACTTGGAATACTACTAAAATCGCCACAGGGGGATATAATACCCCACTCCATAGCTTGTGACTTTCAAACTACTAATAATGAAGCTGAATATGAAGCCTTAATAGCTGGTTTACAAATTGCCAAGCATATGAGGATCAGGTATCTTGAGGTACATGTGGATTCTTTGTTAATCACTAATCACTTTAATGGATCCTATGATGTTAAAGGTGAAAAGTTAATCAAATACTTAGAGATAGTCAAAGAATTGGCACTCTCTTTTGTTTCCTTTAGTTTGACACAAGTACCAAGGGAAGAGAATGCAGAGGCTGATGCATTGGCCAATCTAGGATCATCCTTGAAGATTCCAGAGGATATCAAGATCCCTATTATCCACATACTGACTCCTGCTATTGAGGATCATGTAGCCATGGAGATAGGAGAGGATTCTGCAATCATACCTAGTGATGATACGCAATCTCGTTCAGGATCATGGATCCTTCCAATCATGAGATATATCCAACATGGAGAGATTCCTACAGGAGAAAACCCTAGGGCTTTTAAAATTAAGGTATCTCAATTTACAATATTGAATAACATATTATATAAACGATCTCTTGCAGGTCCATATCTAAGATGCATTGAGGATCCTGAAATCCAAGAAGTCCTAAAGGATTTCCATGAAGGAGATTGCGGAAACCACACTGGGGGCAGATCATTATTCTCAAGGATCCTGAGGACAGGATACTATTGGCCTACTATGAAGAAGGATGCTGTGGAATATGCCAAGAAATGTGATCCTTGTCAGAGACACAGTAATATCCTTCACCAACCAGCAGAACTTTTGCATCCTATATCCTCTTCTTGGCCATTTATGAGATGGGGAATGGATATAGTTGGTAAGCTTCCTAAGGCACCTGGTGGAAAAGTATTCATGCTTGCTATGACTGATTACTTCTCCAAGTGGATAGAGGCTGAAGCCTTTGCTCAAGTCAGAGAAAAGGAAGTGATATCCTTTATTAAGAGAAATATTATTACTAGATTTGGTATCCCTTCTGAAATTGTTTGTGATAATGGATCCCAATTTATTAGGAGTAGAACTACTAACTTTTGTGACAGCTGGGGAATTAAGATGATAACATCAACACCAGTCCACCCACAAGCTAATGGTCAGGCAGAATCATCCAACAAGATCATCATCAACAACTTGAAGAAGAAGCTTGGATCTAAGAAAGGAAAATGGGCAGAAGAACTACCTTACGTGCTTTGGGCTGATAGGACAACTCCCAAGAATGCTACTGGCCAAACTCCATTCTCTTTGGTATTTGGAGCAGAATCAGTGATCCCTACAGAGATGGTGGTTCCAACTGCAAGAACAAGCATTCGTGATCCTGAAGAAAACGCTGAAAACTTGGTTCAAGACTTGGATACTATAGAAGAAATCAGGGATTTAGCAAGGATAAGGATGGCCAGTTATCAACAAAGGATGGCTGGAGCTTACAACAAAAATGTCAGGATCAGGAAATTTCAAGTTGGTGATATGGTGTTAAGGAAAGCATTTCAGAATACCACCAATCCTGCTGATGGAAAGTTGGCACCAAAGTGGGAAGGCCCTTACTTGATTGAAGCTGAGGCAGGAAAGGGGGCATATCGATTGCTAACAATGGAAGGTGATTTGCTACCAAGAGCTTGGAATGTTGTCCACTTAAAGAGATACTTTATGTAACAAGGATTCATGATCCTTACCTGATAAGTATCCTTACAGGACAGATGATCCTCGTTGTAGTAATATTCTAACCTCAAATTATTTCATTCTTTAGTTATCTAACTTAAGGATAAGGATCCTGCATCCTTTATCCGCCTTTCACTTGATTCTGAGTTTTGAAGGTTCAGGTATCCTTAACTAAGGATTGAGTATCCACAGAAGTACCCAGTTATTTGGGCTTGACCCCAGTTATTTGGGCTTGACCCCAGTTTGGGCATGTCCCCAGTTTTGCCAGTAGCGCACGATGATCCCGGTATAGTTCATGGCAATGGGACCAGTACTCGCTTTAGGGGCTGACAATTTCATTGTACTGGCTATATTCAGGATCCTACGTATAATGGTAGACGTACCATACATCCGTTCCTAAGGTTTCTAACGTTTTCACGTTAGCTAAGGTTTTGGCATTTTCATGTCACTAAGTTTGGATAGTCGCCAGTGAGGGCCATACTCCAGTTTACACATGATCCTTTGGGCTTGTCCCCAGTTATCCTTTGGGCTTGTCCCCAGTTATCCCTTGGGCTTGTACCCAGTTATCCTTTGGGCTTGTCCCCAGTTATCCTTTGGGCTTGTCCCCAGTATATTGGGCTTGTCCCCAGAATTGTCGGGCTTGTCCCCAGTTACTAACTTTTATCTTATATTGGCTTAGTCCCAAGTTGTATCCTATTTCAGGTTTTCGAAGCTAAATGACCAAGGATCTGTGATCCTTACCTTCCACTAAGGTTTGTCTTTTGGTTATCCTGATTATAAGTGTTAAAGGATAGGATCCTAACTTGGATTCTCAGGTATGATCCTTAATTACTTTGATTTTATTTATTATTTACATACGTGACCCTTATCCTTTGGCAACTGAACCTATGATCCTTAAATTACACTACTTTTCAGAACTTGTCAACTATAGGATATGTGATCTTTGATCATATCTTAAACTTTTTGAGGTTATTTATTAAATTTTTTCTACTTAGTAAATTCAGACAAAATATATGTCACGACATTTGAAAAGTAAAGTACTAACAAGGATAACAACACGGGAAATAGCCAAAAAGTTAAAATTTTATTTATTCACAAAACATTAAACCCTTCAAGGTTGTCAAAATTGCCAACCCACGTTTCTACCAGCAAAACGTGGCCCGTCCACATGGGTTGGCAAAGGGTGTCCATTGTTTACGGGTCTTTGTAGTGCAGGAAATAAAAGACGGAAGGATAACGAGTGGCTTTATCCCCCAAACAGAGGATCCATCCACCACCCATTATCCTACCTATTGTCCAAGGATCCATGATCCTTCAGCCTAGAAACTATTGTCTAAAGTTATTACAACCCAATATTGTTCCAAAACACCATAACCAAAAACTACCAAATCCTAAAAAAATGGGCTCCGGCCAAGTCTAGAAATATCCATCATCGCCCATTCCTGCACCTTACACCTTTGCTGCATCACCATCACCTCCAGCTCCAGCATCATCACCTGCATGATCCTTGCCGCTGCCACCCGCCTCGATTGCCAAGACCTCACCAGCTTCTTCTTCGTCATCCAGCTCAGCCAACCTAGCCTTCCAGCCCTCTATGTCCCAGCTGCTCTGGTCAAAGTCAGGATCCTGAGCTTCTTGGGCCATCTGCAATTTGGTTCTGTACATAGCAATGGCAGCGGAGACTTTGGCATCATTGGTGATCTCAGCCTTCTCCTGATCAGCAATGATGTGAGCCAGGACAAGTTCCCTCTTTGCCAGATTGACATCGTTTTCAAGCGAGGCAATCTTCTTATCCTTGGCTAGCATGATCTTTTGGAGGTCCACACACTTCTGCTCAACCTCTTCAACATTGCCTACGTAATCCTCAATTTCAGCAAATTTCTGCAAAAAGACAATGTAGAGTTCAGGATCACGTGATCCTCAAGTGGGAAGGATAATTAAGCTAGGTCAGTGATCCTTACATCAGCAAAGTATTCAAGGAATTGGTGGCGAATTAGAGGCAAGCCTTCTAGATTGTCAACCTCAGAGGTTTTCCTCTTCTTTCCGCCCCTTCCTTTTGAAGTGGTTGCCTTGGGGACCGGGACGGATGGACTAGCAACAAGCTTCTTCTTTGAGGATTTGACAACATCAAGGTCGGTGACGCTGAAACGAGTAGCAGACTTCGATGATTTTCCAGCACCTACACATCCAAAACTAATAAGTATCCTTATTTCATTTTAGTTTAAGCATTTAATTACATATAAACATGGATACTTACTCGACATAGTGACAGAACCTGAGGATACTTCTTGAGAATCCTGGGTATTTGCTTGAAATGATCTTATTGCAGGATCAAGTCTCCGGAAAGCAACAAGCCTTTCCTTCGTTGCAGGTGTTGTAATAAGGTGTGCGACAGTAATAGCTGCAAAAAAAAGAAACAAAAGGATGTTAGTGATCCTCAAACAAAGACAAGGTTATCCTGTGATCCTTCTCAGGATCCTCTATCCTACCATGAGTGGTCCATTTTCTAGGCAGATCCTTTCCATCAGGGATAGAATCCCTTCTGACAAAGAAGGATCGCCGTTTCCAGTTGGTGTCATTCTTAGAGGCTTTGAAGATGGGGTGTTCTTCACCAGGTTTATGTTTGAGTAGATATCGGTGAGATCCATGGCTAACGAGGTCATACATCTCTGCAAAGTCCGACAATCCCATATCAATACTTTCATGCTCAATGATTCTTTCAAGGGTATACAAGACCCTCCAGATCATAGGCATTGCTTGGATGTAGGAGATGCCGGTGAGAGAGAAGAAGGATTGGGTGAAATCTGGAAAAGGATACGAGTATCCTATTGTAAATGGGGTAACCAGAAAAGCCACCCAGGTTTCAGAAACATAGTCACTTAGAACGGTCGGATCAAATGGTTTGAAAACGGTATTTGCCGGAAAGCAATGTCGGATTCTGTCTATCTGCGGATCAGTAAAGCAGCATCTTTCTTTCGCAGAATCTTTGATGATCCCTTGGGACTTCAAGGGATTGTCCTTACGGTGGTCCTTAGCCGACGAAGATCTCAACATCATCTTGATCACAGAGAGATGGAACAAAGAAACAAGAAACAGAATTGAGAAGATGAAGAGAGAAAGGAAAGAGAAATACCTGATTAAGTCTTCGAATGAGGATTTAAAGGAGGAAACGCATGAATTTAAATGCTCTCTAACCCTTATCTCTAACTTCAATTTATAATGATGATCTTGCAGGATAGTCACTTCAGTGACGTCAGGATGGCAACGGCTAGTCAGAAATTAACGGCTATATATCCGTTGGTTTGTTATGGATAAGGAGGAGAAAATATAACTCGTTTATTTACAATTTACTCCTTATATTTTGGGGGCAATTGTTAGGGGAGGATTTTTGAATGATCAGTGATCCTCAATTACTGTTGGGCTTAGTGATCCTCACTTCTGTCTGAATTAGTGATCCTCAGAAAGTATTGTAGGATCAGGATCATGGATCATCATAAGGATCCTTATACTAATGGTTGTCTACTTTGAATATGATGTTGTTTTGCAGGAGTACAAGCTTGGACTTGGTCTTGGCGATATTCCTGGAGCATATTCCATACTTATTCCGCACGTGCTTAACTGAAGTGGACGTTATGGAGTTCGTGGAAGACTTGCACGAAATGCGGATAGTTTGTTAGCTTAGATTTTTTTCCATTTTTAAAAGGGGATAGCGAGCTTTATTAGAACACTTGGCTAATTTTAGCTTAACACACACATTCGTAACTGCTCTCATCAGCTCTCAGCAGTTCTCTTGGCGATTACACACTTTTTTGCACATTACACTCTAGTGATCCTTGTAACTAGCTCGCTATCATCCGAAGTTGTAATAACTTGTTTGTTTAATCTGAGTTGGTGATCGGTAGTTTCCATCACCCGAGGTTTTTTATGCCGGAGATCAACTCTTGATCAAGGGCTTTTTCCTCGTATAAATCTTTATGTCACTTGTTTATTTCATTTCTGAGTGATCCTTCACAATGTTCATTGATTCAAGCATCACACCTCACAACAGAAAGTTTGGTTGCATTACCTTAGCTTGATTTTTGACCAAAACAGTATTCTGAAAAGCCTTTCTCAATACCTAATCTCCAACCTGGAACCTTCTAGTTCTTATATTCTTGTTATATGCTTTAGATATCCTCTGTTGATATGCTGCCATCCTTAGCCTTGCTGCGTTTCTTGTCTCATCAACCGTATCCAATTCCTGGCAAAGGACTTCAGGATTTTGCTCAGGATCCCGGAGGTTAGATCTTGCTGTTGGTATCACCATTTCCGTTGGGATTACCGCTTCTGCTCCAAATACTAGGGAAAATGGGGTTTGACCAGTTGCACTTTTCACCGTCGTTCTATCAGCCCATAAAACAAAGGGTAGTTCTTCTGCCCATCTTCCTTTTTTAGCTCCTAGTCTCTTTTTCAGGTTGTTGACAATTATCTTGTTTGAGGATTCTGCTTGTCCATTTGCTTGAGGATGTACTGGTGTGGATGTGATCATTTTAATTCCCCAACTCTTGCAAAAGTCAGTAGTCCTCTTACTTATAAACTGAGATCCATTGTCACAAATTATCTTAGCTGGTACTCCAAACCTAGTCAGGATATTCCTTTTTATAAAGGATACCACTTCTTGATCTCAACTTGAACAAATGTTTCAGCTTCGACCCACTTAGAGAAATAATCAGTCATTGCCAACATGAAGACCTTTCCTCCTGGAGCCTTTGGCAATTTTCCTACAATATCCATTCCCCACTTCATGAATGGCCAAGGGGAAGCTATTGGATAAAGTGGCTCAGCCGGCTGATGTAATATATTACTGTGTCTTTGACATGCATCACATCTTCGAACATATTCTGTGGCATCTTTCCTCATTGTCGGCCAATAATATCCTGTCCTTAATACTTTTGAGAATAATGACCTGCCCCCAGTATGGTTACCACAATCCCCTTCATGTATATCCAGAAGTACTTCCTTGGTTTCAGGATCCTCCAAGCACCTCAGATATGGTCATGCAAGAGATTTCTTATACAAAACATTATTTATAATAGTGAATCATGATACCTTCATTCTAAAGGCCTTAGGATTCTCATCCTTTGGGATGTGTCCTTCCTTGATATATCTCATGATTGGAGCCGTCCAGGATTTAGGATCCTCTTCAGGATACTCATCATCAGGGTCCTGAACACTCACTACTTCCTTATCCTGAGGATCCGTCGCAGGATACATGATATGTAATATTGGTATTCAGGTCCCTTCCGGTATCCTGACTGATGATCCCAGATTTGCTAAGGCATCAGCTTCAGCATTATCCTCTCTTGGTACCTGTTCAAGTGTAAAAATATCGAAATATCCTGCTAATTTTTTGAGAATTTCGAGATACTCGATTAACTTCTCCCCTTTAACTGCATAGGTTCCATTAAAATGGTTAGTGATTAACAAGGAATCAACAAATACTTGTAAACTCTTGATATTCATGCTCTTGGCCAATACTAATCCTGCAATTAAAGCTTCATATTCTGCTTCATTATTAGTGGCAGGAAACTCACATCTAATAGCTGGGGTAATATGTCCCCCTGTGGCGATTTTAGTAGTATACCCAAACCTACACCTCTTACATTAGATGCACCATCAGTATACAACGTCCAGGATTCTAATCCTAGCTGAAGGTTCCATTTGGATCTGCTGGAATCCTGAGGACGCATCCATGAAGGTTAACATCTCATGGCCGGCAGTAGCATCCACCATTGAGTCAATATGAGGAAGAGGAAATGGGTCTTTGGGACAAGCTTTGTTCAAGTCTGTGTAATCTACACAAACTCTCCATTTCCCATTCTTCTTCTGCACCACCACTACATTTTCTAGCCATCTTGGAAACTTGACTTCTCTGATCATTTTGGACTTCAATAACCTCTCTACTTCTTCCTGAATAATCACATTTCGCTCCGGAGCAAACTTCATTCTCTTTTGTTGGACAAGCTTGAATGACCTGTCAATACCAAGCTTTTGTGTTATAATATCCTTGGAAATACCTGTCATATCCTCGTGCTTCCACGCGAATGTTGACATCCTGCATTTCAAAAAATTAGTCAATCGATCTTCAATATCCTGAGGGATATTGGTTCCCACGAGCACCGAGATATCCGGATTATCCTAATCCAGGATAATTTTCTTTACATCCTGTTCTGAAGCCTCCATGATATCCTGGCCTCAGATCTTTAATTGCTATGCTGCACTAGTTTTTGTTGAGGATTTCATTGAACAAGAATAACACTCCTTTGCTTCCTAATATAATATTATAGCAGGTTAGAGAGTCCATGACACAAAAGCGTTGCATTGAGTTAACCCCTTGAATATAGACGGGCAACTTTATCTCTCCTACTGTATTCCTAGCTTCTCCATTGAAACCAACGAGCACAGTGGACTTCGAGGTAATATCCATCGGGGATACATTCATCCTCTTCAATGTTTCCAGCTGAATTATGTTGACTGGGCTGCCATTATCCACTAATATCCTGCGTACAAAATGGTTAGAAACATACAACGTTATTACTAAAGCATCATGATGGGGATCCTGGACAGTATCCATGTCATCATTATCGAACGTGATGACTTTGTCATTCGTGAGGGTTGACATCCTTGTCGGCTTATCTGTAACACCTCGTAAAATCATGTCCAATATAGTATCGACACCTGTCATGGACTTTAAATGTGTAACGGATTGATTATAAGGGACTAAAGTAGACGAACGAAGAAAGTATATGTATATAAGGATACAAAGTGTCAACATTTGATAATTTTTCCTTTTAACAACCCTACACGATGTTGATAACCTTAAAACGAATGTATCATGAAGCATATGAAATCGTGTGTGGAAGAAAGTGAAAGTTTACAAGACGCTCGGGTTAAATGTGTCAACATGTTTAAGTTATACCTCTGACTGACCTTTTAGTGAACCCAGAGCCTTGTAACAATTAATTATACTCCCAAGAATAAGTGGTAAAAAATTTCACAACGTTTCGATATAGTATGAGGAAGATACGTTAACTTTCGTAATTAAGGGGTTAAAAGCGTCAAAGAGGCAAAACTTGTGTTTTTGGTTATCGTTTAACAAAACCGGACCTAACGATGTTTGGTTATACATTACGGATCACAAAAATATAAATTTCATGGGTTAAAAGTGCTTAAAATGGAAGAAATTACGTTTTAGAAGGTCCAGGGGTGAAAATGACATTTTTGAAACTTATTGGCTGGTAACTGAGTTGCTGGCGCTGCGCCACCACCTGAGCACTCCTCCGTCGCGTCGCGTGGTGCGACGGACTGCCAGCTCAGAAAATGTTGTTTGGACGTGGCAGCTTGCATGTTTGCAAGATTCCGTGAGTTTTCCACCCTCTAGCTGCTTGAAACACGTCCCAAGACACTTGTTTTCATCCCTGGAGTTGCCATAACACCTGTATCCATCTCCTTGAACCTTCCTTGGCTATAAATAGATCCATTGTTGCAACTTGTGAACTTACATTTGAACACTTCACTTGAAAACTTCCAAACACTTGTTCTGGAGATTCCTGGAGCTCGAGACCACTTCCCAAGGATCCTTAGTCGTGCATAGGACTTCAGTAAGTGTCTTTAACCTCTCTTAATTCAGTTTTAATTAGTTTAATGGCCCAAAGTCAAACCATCGTAATTAAGGTTTGACTTAGTGATTAATGACTAATGGTCCAGTCAATTCTCGAATTAAAAGTAGCTATGAGTTGGTAATTATGTGGGTAATAAACCCTTAAAATGGCACCCTCTGATTCCCACTCTAACTAGGTCAATTATCGGGTTAAACTTGACTATAAAAAGTCAACAGAAAGCTAATTTTCGCATAAACACATAATTAATAATGTAGAAGCTATGAAACCTGTTTTATCACTTGTATAACTTGGTAATTAATGTAAGAACATGTCTAAGCATGTTCAACCCCACAATTTTCAGTTTAAACTCGGTTCGGAACCGAAAGTCGCATAAGTGGACTTTTGCTTTGACTTTCAATTCTGACCCATTAGAGCATATTTTAGAAATGTCTTAGAGCTTTATTAGAACCATGTTACATATTAGTATAACCCTCTGTGATTATACAACTTGGTTCATTAGTTACCCGATTCATATGCATGTTTCCGTTATATGCCTAAATATTGACCAATATGCCCTTTTGACCTTAAAACAAGAAATTTGAAAATGTGAGAGGACAATAATCTTTATTATTGATTTATAAACATGTCCCTAAATTTTCACATCAGTTTGAGATCTAGATTAAGAGTTATGCTCAATAGCGTAATTAGAAAGCTTTTTATTAATTAAACGGCGTAATTAGCATAAAGCCTATCTAAACCCAATTTTTGATTCCAAAATTTTTACCTACTGATGTAAAATAATATTTTGGTATTTTTGAAGATTTTTATTTATTTTTAGGCTAAGCATAACATAGGGTTATAGCTTTGATTCGATAATTGTCGGTTTTGGCCTTTTGGCCTATAAAATGAGTTTTACATAATATTTTGATACCAAACCTTTTGCTACTGATTTTATATAATAAATAAAATATTTTGAGTCTTCTAGAATGATAAAAATATCAGCTTTTCTTTAAAAACCCGGAAATCGCTTAAAACCGTCTTTTTACGCATTTAAAACGCATAGTATGTATTAAAACCATTTTTCTCATATAAGACTTAATACCTACTGATGTTTTAAGAAAATTTTTATATTTTAACAGTAAGCAAAAGTTTTAAACTCAGATTTCAAATTTTGACCTTTAAAGCTTATGTGAAATTACCAAAATGCCCCTACGGTGCATAGTTTGGTTATAAAAGGTAAATTTCACATATATGCCATACCCTACTATTATGACTTATAAAAATAAGTATTCTTACTGATTATAACAGACCTGAAACTCAGATTAGTATTTAGACTATTTTATAACCTTTAAAATGATCAAAATACCCCTACGGGGCATAATTTGAGTTTAAATCCATTTTGGGCATAATGGAAGGTATCCTACTGATATCACAACATATTTAAGGCATATTAACATAGGAAACCTATTCATGACTCATTTGGTTACCCGTTACGCATTATTCGTGTTCGGTGTGGTTTATGTAACTAGTTTGCATAAATTAGCCGAAACGGGTCAAACCTTATCATTTTTATCTCAAAATCCAGAATGTGTTTAGTTTACCCATATTATACAAGTATACAAACTTGTCGGGTCTAAACCACACTCTAATCCGGTGATCGCTTAATCGTGCTTTTTGAACCGTATATCTTCCTTTAAAACTAACCGGTTTAAGTTTAGACTTAATTAAGACCCGTTAGGAATCTAACAGGTTATTAAAACCTTCCTTCCAGATTAGGAGCCCAGTAAAAGATACTTGAACTCGCTGATTTTGATATATACTTGCTCAGGTAAATACTTTTAAGTTATTTTCCCTTATACGGGCTTGGGGTACGGTATATAAAATACCGCTTGGTCGGGCATTGAATTTTTAATCATATAAAGGTTAATTTATTGAGATGACTCGTTTAAACTGTTATGTTTGCTTAAAGCCTTTGGGGGGTTAATGACCATGTCCCGGATATCCATAGCATCATTCATTGAAATGGCCACGACCTAAGCACGGGGTGTAGGCATACACCTGACGGTGCATATATATATATATATATACATATACATACATACATACATATACATACATACATACATACATACATATACATACATACACATACATACATATACATACATACATATATATACATACATACATACATACATACATATACATACATACATACATACATATACATACATACACATACATACATACATATACATACATACATACATACATACATACATACATATACATACATACATACATACATATACATACATACATACATACATATACATACATACATACATATATATATACGTATATATATATAAAGGTATAACCGTTTGTTCGAGAATAACACGACGCGGGACTATGTCATGTGGTGTGTCTATTAATCTTTAACCCGGTATTCAGCCCGGGCTACTGAACGTATAACGAACATGTAATTCTTTTACAAGTTTATATATAAATAATTATCCCAACTTATAAAAGATGTTTTGTGCCATGTGCATTCAAATCAATTTTCATAAACATTTTCAAAATGAGTCGGTTAATTGTATTTACCAGTGTAAACTGACGTATTTTCTAAAAAGGCTAAGTGCAGGTACTACACGAAATAGGCTGGCTACTCCTAGCATCAATAAAGAGTTTTGCAAGCTTAGATGTTAATAAATCTGTTGAACAATGATCTTTTGAACTTTGATCCGCCTGTGGATCCTTACAACCGTTTTGTAATACACTTGATATTACTTTTAAATTCGGTTTGTAATGAATTTATCTTTCGACTTCCGCTGTGTATATAAACTGTGATAAATTGTCTATGATGATATCAACTACGTCATGATACTCCCCACCAGGCCCACCGGTAATACGTGAAAATATCGGGGTGTGACAGGTTGGTATCAGAGCCAACGTTGAGTGAATTAAACACTAACCTTTTGTGTTTAATCTCAATGACACAGTTTGCACATTTCTCGACTTCCGAGTCTAGACAAAGAACTTAGGACTAATCCAAATTTGTTTTTATTTCTAACTTTGTCCTTTATATTTCTTTGTTGTTCTTTTGTTTGTTTTGACAGGACCTACAACTATGCCGCCAAGATTCCGAGGTAGAGGTAGAGGCAAGGGGCCATTCGTCGCCCCCAACGATCACGAGGCCGGGCCTTCACACCGGCGAACTCCATCGCACTCATTAAGCAAAAGTCCTCAGGAAAACTGGAGGACCCATGTAGAACCCGCGAGGCGTTCAGTCTCGCTGAGCTCCTCACCTTCTTACCAAAATTCTTACGGGCCTCAATCGGAAAATGAGCCCCACAACTCACACCATTCTTTTATACCCCTCCAAAGCCACAACTCACCATTCAACGACCCAACACCCTACTTCCAAAGCCGGTTAACCCGGCAAACCTAGTTAATGAACCAATGGGTTATAACTCGTTGGGACCGGAGGACCATTTCTCCATGGATATGGACGAAGATTCGGAACCTGCCCAACCACCAACTGGGATGCCTATTCACCCCATCGAGATTTCGGATGGGTCACCCTTTCTTGGATCACCTTATAGTGGTCCCGACAGCTACGAGGCAAGATTTGCCCAAATCGACTGGGCGTTTACTCCCAGTTACCACAACTCACCGCAGGAGCAGCAGGATCCCTCAGAGGATTCGCGCTTTGTAGTGGTTACTCCGCCACCACCACCAGTGCAGCAACAACCTCCGGAGCCACCGAGGCGTAGGAGATCAACAACACGGATGTTCGTGTGAGGGGGAGTCCATATCAGTACCCCTCAGCATTCAAGTGGCAGCCATTATCCGCCACTATACGAAGACCCACAGATGGGTGGGCCTTCGAACCCTGTTTCTGAGGTGCAGTCTGCACCGGTCGCACCGCCACCAGTGGGTTTTGATAACCCAATCCCTGCATATACCAGTGCAGCGGCATACAACCCTTTCGAGCAGCCAGCCCATACTAACTACAACTACGCCGAAGTTGACCCATACCTTACGGAAGCAAACTACAATGCTCTTCATCCCGAGGGGCCCTTTGGAGTCCCACATCAAGCTGGATATCCACCCTATGGGTACCCACCTTATGGGTATCAACAACCGCCACCTCCTCAATCTCCGCAGTATCAGTAGCCCCCGCAGCCGCCTGTAATTTCGCCACCGCAGCAGCAGGAGATTCTTCAAAGGTTGAGTCAGGTGGAGCAGGAGTTTCGGGAAGAGCGTAGGCAAAACCGAGGAATTCTCAAGGGTCTGGCGAGCTTAATCAAGGGGAAGAGAAAAAAGGGACATTAAATCCTTTATTTGTTTATTTGTATTTCTTTAATGTTTAAATCAAGTCCCTGTGTGGACATCTGTTTCTGTAACCAGTCCCTGCGAGGACTTGTAGTTTCTGTTTAGCCCCTGCGTGGGCATGTCTTTTCTGTTTAGCCCCTGCGTAGGCAAGTATTTCTGTTAAGTCCCGTTTAGGGCAAGATGTACTCTCTTTAAATTATTAGTGGCATGTTATCATTTAAAATTTATTTGTCATTATATGCATAAATGTAATATGTATGAAATAAATAAATAAATCTAAAATATGTCATTCCTTTTATAAGGTCTGCCTTTAAATATTAAATAAGAATCTTAAAGGATATAACCTAGCCTGCATGTCATTATAAGACCTGGCCATGATGGTAAAACCTGTTTAAAAAGATTCAAACCCTTGTTAACCTCTAAAAACATGTTAACATTCCTGACGGATGTGATTCGTAAAATCACACGTGTCATTCTTATATTGGATTATCCCAATTCCTTCTTTATTATTAAACATCCATAATTATTGTCTACGGGACAAAAGACCGTCGTAGCCTACAACTCCCTGTCAAGAAGGTAATGAACTATGATTCAAGCCTTGGTACCTCGATCCTATGAGATCTTGACTTATAATTTAAATATGTCCATGTGACTTGGCCTTTTGTGCCATTATTATATTATAACTAAGGATTATTAATGAAAAATCATGAATGAAATACTTAACAAATTAGCTAATATGGTTCTTTAATACCATGGTTAATAAATTAATAAGATGACAAATCTATTATAAACCTCTAAGAAATCATTGTCATCATTTTATGTAGCAATCAAGCTACATGGCTGAGTCTGAAGAAGTCAACAGTCATCCAAGGGAGAATCATGATACTACCAGGATCAATGTAACTGGTGCGGAACTTCAAGCATTGATTGATAATGTTGTTACCAAGGCCATAGATAGAGAGTTTAATGAGTTGAGTGGTACTCGAAGCAGGGCCTTAACGGTACCCCATTCTAAACCTAAGACTCACTCTGAGGCTCCTAATAAGCCACCTCCTAAACATGATGGATCAAGGAGGGATGACGATCATCACTCCTCAAATCAGCATAGTGTTCCGTCGAAGAAGATTGAGCTCAAACTAGAACCACGTGGTAAGTCTTGTATATATAAATATTTCATCTCCTGCAAGCCTAGAGACTTCACAGGGGAGAAAGGAGCCGTCGATTGTATCACTTGGCTCGATGAAATGGACACTGTAGTTGATATCAGTGGTTGTGCTGATAAGGATGTTGTGAAGTATGTATCTCAGTCGTTTAAAGGAGAAGCATTAGCCTGGTGGAGGTCTCTAATTCAGGCTATTGGGAAGATCCCGTTGTACAATCTGTCCTGGGACCAGTTTGTTGCTCTCATCAAAGAGAATTACTGTCCTCAGCATGAGGTTGAAAAGATCGAGGCTGACTTCTTATCTTTGGTGATGAAAAACCTAGACTGTCAGGCTTACCTTACTAGCTTCAATACCATGTCACGTTTGGTTCCATACCTGGTTACCCCGGAACCAAACGTATATCCCGTTTCATTGGGGGATTAGCCCCAAAAATCAAAGCTAGTGTGAAGGCATCCGGACCTGCTACTTTTAGATCAGCAGCCGATTTATCATTATCCCTTACTTTGGATGCAATCAGGCAGAGATCCCTTAGGCATTCCGATGCTGAGAAGAGAAAACGTGAGGATAATAACTCACACCGTTCTGACAAGAAGCACAAGGGAAACTTTGATCACAGAAAGAGTTCAGGGTTCAAGAAAGATGACCAACAGGCGGGCGAGAAGCCCAAATGTAAGATCTGTAAGAAGCGTCATCTGGGAAAATGCAGGTATGAATCAAAATCCCAAACACAGCCAAGGGCTTGTGGGATTTGTAAGTCTTCTGTGCACAAGACGATAGAGTGCAAGAAGATAAAGGACGCAACATGCTATAACTGTAACGAGAAGGGGCACGGCAAGTCCAACTGCCCTAAGTATGCCAAAAAGCCTGAAGAAGCCAAAAAGACCAATGCTAGGGTCTTTCGAATGGATGCATGGGAAGCGGTGCAGGATGATAACGTGATAACAGGTACCTTCCTTATAAATGATGTTTATGCAAGGGTGTTATTTGATTCGGGTGCGGATAAGTCATTTGTAGATGATAAGTTTTGTAAGTTGTTGAATTTACCTGTTAAAACCCTAAGCGTGAAATATGAAGTCGAGTTGGCCGATGGTACCTTAGAAACTGCCTCAACTGTACTAGATGGATGTTTTATATCTATTAGGAACCACTCCTTTCCGTTATCCATACTTCCTTTGAAATTAGCTGGTTTTGACATAGTAATAGGCATGGATTGGTTATCGCATAACCAAGCCCAAATTGTTTGTGACAAGAAACAAGTGGTGATCAAGACTCCGTACGGTGAGCCACTTACCATACAAGGAGATACTCAGTATGGGTTGCCTAAGCAAGTGTCTATGCTTAAGGCATCAAAGTGTATGAAGAAAGGTTGTGTCATTTATATGGCACAAGTAACTATTGATGAGCCGAAGCCCAAGATTGAAGACATCCCTATCATTTCTGAATACCCTGAAGTATTTCCTGAAGAACTACCTGGTTTACCTCCAGATAGGCAAGTAGAGTTTAGAATTAACATTATACCTGGAGCAGCACCTGTTGCAAGAGCACCTTACCGGTTAGCCCCAACAGAGATGAAGGAGTCGAGAACTCAGTTGGATGATTTGTTGGCAAAAGAATTTATTAGACCTAGCTCATCTCCCTGGGGAGCACCAATTCTGTTTGTAAAGAAGAAAGATGGATCAATGCGTCTATGCATTGATTATCGTGAGCTAAACAAGGTTACAACAAGAACAGATATCCATTGCCCAGGATCAACGATCTGTTCGATCAACTGCAAGGAGCAAGTTACTTCTCCAAGATTGACTTAAGGTCAGGCTATCACTAGCTGAAGGTTAGAGATGAAGATGTGCATAAGACTGCATTCAGAACTCGTTATGGCCACTACGAGTTCTTAGTGATGCCATTCGGGCTCACTAATGCACCAACAGCGTTCATGGACCTCATGAATCGCGTTTGCAAACCCTACTTGGACAAGTTTGTCATTGTCTTCATTGATGACATCCTCATTTATTCAAAGAATCAAGCTGAACATGAGAAGCATCTCTGTTGTATTCTTAAACTTCTTCAGCAAGAGAAGCTTTATGCTAAGTTCTCTAAATGCGAGTTTTGGCTTCGTGAAGTCCAATTCCTCGGACATATGGTTAGTGAGCGTGGTATCCAGGTGGATCCCGCTAAGATTGAAGCTATCATGAATTGGCAAGAGCCGAAGACGCCCACAGAGATTCGCAGCTTCTTAGGCCTGGCATGATATTACAGGCGTTTTATTGAGAATTTCTCAAGGATTACAGCACCCCTAATTTCGTTGACTAGGAAGAATATTAAGTTTGATTGAGGTCCTAAGCAACAAGAATCATTCGATATTCTTAAACAGAAGTTAAGCAATGCTCCTGTATTGACATTGCCTGAAGGGATTGAAGAATTTGTGGTTTACTGTGACGCATCACACACCAGCATAGGATGTGTGCTAATGCAGAAAGGTAAAGTTATTGCATACGCTTCCCGATAATTAAAAGTGCACGAGAAGAATTACACCACCCACGATTTGGAGTTGGGTGCCATTGCGTTTGCACTAAAACTTTGGAGGCATTATTTATATGGTACCAAGTGTGTGATCTATTCTGATCACAAGAGCCTTCAACATCTGTTTAACCAGAAAGATCTGAACATGAGGCAGCGACGATGGATGGAGACATTGAATGATTATGATTGTGAAATCCGATACCATCCAGGTAAGGTGAATGTGGTCGCCGACGCTTTGAGCAGGAAGGAAAGGGTTAAGCCCATTAGAATCAATGCCAAGAGCATTGAATTAAAAAACAACTTGAATGAGAGATTGTTAGCCGCTCAGAAGGAATCCGTATTATATCCTAAAGAAAAGTTGGGAGTCACTGCTGAACAGTTATCATATGGCAAGGATGGAATTCTAAGATTGAATGGACGAATATGGGTTCCGATCTATGGAGGACAACGGGATGTTATCCTCCAAGAAGCCCACAGTTCTAAGTATTCTATTCATCCTGGAAGTGATAAGATGTACCAGGATTTGAAGGAAAATTATTGGTGGATAGGCTTGAAAAAGTCTATAGCCAGTTATGTGGCCAAATGTCTGACATGTGCTCAAGTTAAAGCAGAACACCAGAAGCCGTCAGGTTTGCTACAACAGCCTGAACTTCCCACCTGGAAGTGGGAAATGGTGACTATGGATTTTATCACAAAGTTACCAAAGACAAAATGAGGAAATGATACTATATGGGTGATAGTGGATAGACTGACTAAGTCAGCCCACTTCTTACCTATTAAGGAAACACACAGCTCAGATAAGTTAGCTCAGCTATACATGGATGAGATTGTATCTCTCCATGGAGTCCCAGTATCTATCATCTCTGATAGGGATACGAGGTATACATCGCACTTTTGGAAAAGTTTTCAGCAATCGTTAGGTACTTGATTGAACTTCAGCACTGCATATCATCCTCAGACGGATGGACAGAGTGAGCGTACTATTCAGACACTCGAAGATATGCTACGAGCTTGTGTTATTGACCTCGGTGGAAGTTGGGATGATCATCTTCCATTGATCGAATTTTCATATAACAATAGCTATCATTCCAGTATTCAAGCTGCACCTTTTGAAGCTCTGTATGGAAGAAAGTGCAGAACGCCTGTTTGCTGGGCAGAAATTGGAGATGTCCAACTGACAGGACCTGATATAGTCCTGGAGACGGCAGATAAGATTGTACAGATACGAGATCATCTCAAAGCTGCCAGGGATAGGCAGAAAAGCTACGCAGATAAAAGGCGTAAACCTCTAAAATTCGAGGTTGGTGACAAAGTGTTACTGAAAGTATCACCCTGGAAAGGGGTAATGCGATTTGGAAAGAAAGGCAAGTTAAGCCCAAGATATATAGGACCATTCGAGATCATCGAATGTGTTGGAACAGTGGCTTATAAGTTAAATTTTCCTGAAGAGCTCAGTGGTATTCATAATGTATTCCACATCTGCAATCTGAAGAAATGTCTAGCTGATGAACCACTAGTCATACCACATACGGATGTGCACATAGATGAGAGCCTGAAATTTGTTGAGAAACCTTTATCGATTGAGGATCGACAGGTTAAGAAGCTTCGAAGGAAGCATGTACCGATTGTAAAGGTTAAATGGGATGCCTGTAGAGGTCCCGAGTATAAGTGAGAGGTAGAGTCCACAATGAAAGAGAAGTACCCTCATTTATTTCAGTAAATCTCGAGGTCGAGATTTTTTTAAGGGGGTGAGGAAGTAACACCTAGTAAAATCATGTCCAATATAGTATCGACACGTGTCATGGACTTTAAATGTGTAACGGATTCATTATGAGGGACTAAAGTTGACGAACGAAAAAAGTATATGTATATAAGGATACAAAGTGTCAACATTTGATAATTTTTCCTTTTAACAACTCTACACGATGTTTATAACCTTAAAACGAATGTATCATGAACCATATGAAACCGTGTGTGGAAGAAAGTGAAAGTTTACAAGACGCTCGGGTTAAATGTGTCAACATGTTTAAGTTATACCTCTGAGTGACCTTTTAGCGAACCCGGAGCCTTGTAACAATTAATTATACTCCTTAGAATAAGTGGTAAAAAATTTCACAAGGTTTCGATATCGTATAAGGAAGATACGTTAACTTTCGTAATTAAGGGGTTAAAAGCGTCAACGAGGCAAAACTTGTGTTTTCGGTTATCGTTTAACGAAACCGGACCTAATGACGTTTGGTTATATATCATGGATCACAAAACTATAAATTTCATGGGTTAAAAGTTCTTAAAATGGAAGAAATTACGTTTTAGAAGGTCCAGGGGGTGAAAATGACATTTTTTGAAACTTGTTGGCTGGTAACTGAGTTGCTGGCGCTGCGCCACCACCTGAGCACTCCTCCGCCGCGCGGCGCAATGGACTGCCAGCTCAGAAAATGTTGTTTGGATGTGGCAGCTTGCATGCTTGCTAGATTCCGCGAGTTTGCCACCCTCTAGCTGCTTGAAACACGTCCCTAGACACTTGTTTTCATCCCTGGAGTTGCCATAACACCTGTATCCATCTCCTTGAACCTTCCTTGGCTATAAATAGATCCATTGTTGCAACTTGTGAACTTACATTTGAACACTTCACTTGAAAACTTCCAAACACTTGTTCTGGAGATTCCTGGAGCTCAAGACCACTTCCCAAGGATCCTTAGTCGTGCATAGGACTTCAGTATGTGTCCTTAACCTCTCTTAATTCAGTTTTAATTAGTATAATGGCCCAAAGTCAAACCGTCGTAATTAAGGTTTGACTTAGTGATTAATCACTAATGGTCCAGTCAATTCTCGAATTAAAAGTAGCTTTGAGTTGGTAATTATATGGGTAATAAACCCTTAAAAGGGCACCCTCTGATTCCCACTCTAACTAGGTCAATTGTCGGGTCAAACTTGATTATAAAAAGTCAACAGAAAGCTAATTTTTGCATAAACACATAATTAACAATGTAGAAGCCATGAAACCTGTTTTATCACTTGTATAACTTGGTAATTAATGTAAGAACATGTTTAAGCATGTTCAATCCGATAATTTTCAGTTTAAGCTCGGTTCGGAACCGAAAGTCGCATAAGTGGACTTTTGCTTTAACTTTCAGTTCTGATCCATTAGAGCATATTTAGAAATGCCTTAGAGCTTTATTAGGACCAGGTTACATATTATTATAACCCTCTGTGATTATACAACTTGGTTCATTAGTTATCCGATTCATATGCATGTTTCCGTTATATGCCTAAATATTGACCAATATGCCCTTTTTGACCTTAAAACAAGAATTATGAAAATGTGAGAGGACAATAATCTTTATTACTGATTTATAAACATGTCCCTAAATTTTCACATCATTTTGAGGTCTAGATTAAGAGTTATGCTCAATAGCGTAATTAGAAAGCTTTTTATTAATTAAACGGCGTAATTAGCAAAAAGCCTATCTAAACCCAATTTTTGATACCAAACTTTTTACCTACTGATGTAAAATAATATTTTGGGATTTTTGAAGATTTTTATTTATTTTTAGGCTGAGCATAACATAGGGTTATAGCTTTGATTCGATAATTGTCGGTTTTGCCCTTTTGGCCTATAAAATGAGTTTTACATAATATTTTGATACCAAACCTTTTGCTACTGATTTTATATAATAAATAAAATATTTTGAGTCTTCTGGAATGATAAAAATATCACCTTTTCTTTAAAAACCCGGAAATCGCTTGAAACCGTCTTTTTACGCATTTAAAACGCATAGTATGTATTAAAACAATTTTTCTCATATAAGACTTAATACCTACTGATGTTTTAAGCAAATTTTTATATTTTAAAAGTAACCAAAAGTTTTAAACTCAGATTTCAAATTTTGACCTTTAAAGCTTATGTGAAATTACCAAAATGCCCCTACGGTGCATAGTTTGGTTATAAAAGGTAAAGTTCACATATATGCCATACCCTATTGTTATGACTTATAAAAATAAGTATTCTTACTGATTATAACAGACCTAAAACTCATATTAGTATTTAAACTCTTTTATAACTTTTAAAATGACCAAAATACCCCTACAGGGCATAATTTGAGTTTAAATCCATTTTGGGCATAATGGAAGGTATCCTACTGATATCACAACATATTTAAGGCATATTAACTTAGGAAACTTGTTCATGACTCATTTGGTTACCCGTTACGCATTATTCGTGTTCGGTGCGGTTTATGTAACTAGTTTGCATAAATTAGCCGAAACGGGTCAAACCTTATCATTTTTATCTCAAAATCCAGAATGTGTTTAGTTTACCCATATTATACAAGTATACAAACTTGTCGGGTCTAAACCACACTCTAATCTGGTCATCGCTTAATCGTGCGTTTTGAACCGTATATCTTCCTTTAAAACTAACCGGTCTAAGTTTAGACTTAATTAAGACCCGTTAGGAATCTAATAGGTTATTTAAACCTTCGTTCCAGATTAGGAGCCCAGTAAAATCTACCTGCACTCACTGATTTTGATATATACTTGCTCAGGTAAATACTTTTAACTTATTTTCCCTTATACGGGCTTGGGGTACGGTATATAAAATACCGCTTGGTTGGGCGTTGAATTTTTAATCATATAAAGGTTAATTTATTGAGATGACTCGTTTAAACTGTTATGTTTGCTTAAAGCCTTTGGGGGGTTAATGACCACGTCCCGAATATCCTTGGCATCATTCATTGAAATGGTCACGACCTAAGCACGGGGTGTAGGCATACACCTGACGGTGCATATATATATATATATATATATATATATATATATATATATATATATATATATAAAGATGTTATGGGTCATTTTCTGAGCGTACATATCTTGATCAATATCCTGCTTTTAATTGTTTATTTGTGACCAGGATACTGGACGGGGATATTGCTAACATCCTGGGCGATATCCTGAGGTTGATTGAATTAACCACGTGCAGGTTAAAGGCTAGGGTTTGCTAATGGTCAGATGGACTTCATCTCCTCAAGACTCGGGCATGTTTGTTATTGGAGAGACGTTGAACCCGAAAGACTAGGTCTACAACGTTCGAGTGAGGAATATTCGCTGGATCCCGGTTATTTAGGATAGTTTGTTATATTTGTTTTACTATAAATAGATGGGGGCGGATCAGATTAAGGCACGCAACTTTCACATTTTCAAACACTTTCTCTCTAGCTCTTTGCAAACACTACACACAAACACTTGTATTCAAATCACATTGTAACACCTAGTTGATTCGCTCTACATCCTGCACTGTATCCTAATAATTGAAGCAATCGAAGAACAAGGCAGCTGCGATTGTCAGCTCCCGAGGTTTTATGCCGGCGATCTAGATTGATAAAGCGCTTTTCTCGTACATCACGTGTCAACCTTTACTTTTCTGCTCATTGTTTGATCACAAATACAACTCTATATCTTGAGCCGTATCCTGAAATTGTTTTTATAACTAACTTGGTTAACATATTTTTCACACATAATTTTAGCACACTACCTCACTTAACTAATTTGATCACTAAATTCCTTCGGTAATTTTTGACCAAAACAATTTGGCGCCCACCGTGTGGCAAGTAGTGCTATTTTTGCTAAAAACTTTAGTAAAATCATTATTCGGTTTTCTTTTGTCAAAACTTTTTTCTAACTTATTTTCAATGGCTTCGAGATCAAACATGAGCTCCTCCACTATGTCCGCTACGACTTCTGCTACTACCGGTTCGGTGCTTCCACCACCTCCTCCAAGGATGCCAGTTTCTTCACAACTTCAGGATGTTATCCCTACTCGGAGTGTTCAGGGATCTGCTCCCGTTTTAGCCTCTAATGATGAAATTCTAACTTTATTTGGAAGTGTGCAGGAACAAATGAGGCAGCAACAGGAAACTAACCAAATGCTGTTAAGAGAAATACAACTCTTAAAAGCTAGCTCGAGTAGACCTGCTGAAGAAACTGTCACTCCTATACAGCCCAGGGCTTTGAACTTCAGTTCCGCAGTTTACACTGAGGATAACAGGGGGAATATTGTCCCAAGCTATTCTCAGAATCATACCCCTGAGATACCCTCCTCGGTCAGGATGTCGACTGTGAGGAGTTCAGGATATGCTTCAGGATATGGCCAAAATCCTCAGATCGGTAATGTGTCAAATAATAATATTCGTGCTACTAACAACAATGGGTCTTTACAGGATGCAGGTATAACGTCAACATTTACCAGGGAGCTCCAGAAATTGAAGGACATGATATCCAGTGTACCTGGAGTGGTCCAGCCAATTCCGGAAGTATCCCAAGACAGCCACATGATATCCCGCTTTGTGTATCCTATCTGTGATGCTGAAATCCCAAAAAGATTTCAGACTCCCAACATGAAACTGTATGACGGGACTACGGATCCTGAAGAGCATATTGCCCAGTATAGGGAACGGATGGAAATCAATCCTATCCCTCCAGATCTCAAGGAAGCATGCTTATGCAAGGGATTCAGTTCTACCTTGACAGGATCAGCCTTAAAATGGCTGTTAAACGTCCCTCCTCACTCAATTACTTCGTTTGCTCATTTGGTTAATTTATTTAACAGACAATTTTCTTGTAGTCGGAGTTTTGAGAAACTAACCAGTGACCTTTACAGGATAACTCAAGGATCTCAGGAATCCTTGAGGGATTATGTGAGCAAGTTCAGTCGAGAATCCTTGGATATCCCACATCTTGATGTTGCAACAGCTGTGCAAGCTTTTAAGATGGGGTTACAAAAGGATTCTCAGTTTTATCAGGATCTTGTAATGAATCCCTGCAGGAATCTCGACTAAGCTCGTAACAGGGCTTTGAGATATATCCGTTTGGAAGATGACAAGAAGATGCAAGAGAGGATGAATTCTACCTCAACCTACGAATCAACCAACAGGAAATCAGAATCCTCATATAAGCTATATCGCTCCAAGCCATATGGCAGAAATGATAACAAGAAAGTGAATGCTGTTGAAGACGAGGATCCTGAAGAATATCCTGACTTATCTGAATACTGCTTTTCTGTTAATATACCTGAGTTAATGTATGCTATGCAGGGTTTAGGGGACAAAGCTAGGTGGCCTCGAAAGAACCAGCAGAAAGCTGATTGGAAGGATAAATCCAAATGGTGTGCCTTCCATGATGACTTCGGACATATGACCGAGGATTGCATTGCTTTATGGAAAGAAATAAGTTACCTGTTAAGCAAAGGGTATCTGAAGGACTTGTTGGGAAGAAAGAAGAATAAAGGGCAGGATCCCGAGAAGGATCCTGAACGAGCAGCATCACCCCCAGCAGATGCCAAGATAATTAACTTTATTTCAGGAGGATCCGACATTTGTGGGACTTCGTATTCGGCGGCTAAGAGACATGCAAAGGAAGCTAAGAGTGAAAGGGGAGACAAACCAGTCAGGATGACTACCCTCACAACTGATAAAGTGATCACTTTCGATAGTGATGACAGGGATACTGTTCAGGATCCTCACCATGATGCTTTGGTAATAACATTATATGTAACCATTTTGTACGCAGGATATTGGTGGACAACGGTAGTTCTGTCAATATAATTCAGCTGGAAACATCGAAAAGGATTAATGTATCTCCGATGGACATTACTTCGAAGTACACTGTGCTCGTTGGTTTCAGTGGAGAAGCTAGAAATACTGTAGGAGAGATAAAGTTACCAGTATATGTTGAAGGGGTCAACTCGATACAACGCTTCTGTGTGATGGACTCCTTATCCTGCTATAACATCATACTAGGCAGGCCGTGGATCCATGACATGAAGGCTGTGCCTTCAACTTATCACCAATGCATCAAGATTCCAACCCCTTGGGGGGTCGTCAAAGTTGATAGTGATCAGCAGGAGGCGAAGGAATGCTACACATCCTCTATGAAATCCTCGACCAAGCCTAATCCAGCATAGCAATTAAAGATGCGGGCCCGGGATACCTTGGAAGCTTCGGAGCAGGATGTGAAGAAAGTTATCCTGGATCAGGATAATCCTGATATCTCGGTGCTCGTCGGAACCAATATCCCTCGGGATATTGAAGAACAATTAACTGACTTTTTGAAGTGCAGGATGTCAACGTTTGCATGGAAGCATGAGGATATGACATGTATATCCAAAGACGTTATTACTCACAAGCTTGGAATTGACAGGTCGTTCAAGCCTGCTCAGCAAAAAAGAAGGAAGTTTGCTCCTGAGCGAAATATAATCATCCAAGAGGAAGTTGAAAGATTGTTAAAGTCCAAAATGATCAGAGAAGTCAAGTTCCCAAGATGGTTGGCAAATGTGGTCGTGGTGTAGAAGAAAAATGGGAAATGGAGAGTCTATGTAGATTACACAGACTTGAATAAGGCTTGTCCTAAAGACCCATTCCCCCTTCCTCATATCGATGCAATGTTGGATGCTACTGCTGGGCATGAGATGTTAACGTTCATGGACGCATCCTCAGGGTTTCAGCAGATTCAAATGGAGCCTTCGGACCAGGAGGATACTGCTTTCATGACACCAACAGGTATTTATTGCTATACTGCTATGCCTTTCGGTTTGAAAAATGCAGGTGCAACATACTAGAGATTGGTGAACATGATGTTCAAAGATAAGCTGGGGGACACCATGGAGGTATATATTGACGATATGGTGGTGAAATATAAAAAGGCTGAGGATCACCTCCAGGATATCAAGGGAGCATTTGATATCCTGGATCAGTATAACATGAAGCTGGATCCTGCTAAGTGCCATTTCGGAGTGGGGGCAGGAAAGTTTCTAGGATATATGGTGATGAAAAGGGGGATAGAGGCAAGCCCGGAGCAGATTAAAGCTATCCTGGATATAAAATCACCCTCGAATATGAAGGATGTTCAACGGTTAACAGGCCGAGTAGCAGCATTGAACAGATTTATTTCAAGATCGTCGGAAAAATGCAAGGAATTCTATGATATCCTCAAGAAGAATAAGAAGTTCGAATGGGGAGCAAAGCATGAAGCAGCCTTGTAGGATTTGAAGCGATATCTCTCGACTGCACCTCTATTGATGAAGACTGAAAATGGTGAACCACTATCCCTATACCTCGCTGTATCAGGGAATGCTGTAAGTGCCGTTCTTATAAAAGACCATGAAGGTCAGCAATATCCTGTCTATTATGTTAGAAAAAGTCTACTAGATGCTGAAACTAGATATTCTCATTTAGAAAAATTGATATTAGCCCTAGTTATGGCTTCGACAAAGCTTAGACATTATTTTTAGACACATAGGATCCATGTTAAAACCAATTATCCTGTTAAAAACGTGCTTAGGAAACCGGAGATGTCAGGTAGGATGGCCAAGTGGTCAGTTAAATTGAGTGCTTATGACTTAGTATATGAACCTAGAAATGCCATAAAGTCTCAGGCTTTAGCTGACTTTGTGGCTGATTTCAGTAGTGACATTCAAAATGAAGTAGATTTAGAAGTACAACAGCTAAGAGAAAACTTAGAATGCTGGACATTATATACTGATGGTGCATCCAATGTAAGAGGTGTAGGTTTAGGTATACTACTAAAATCACCACAGGGGGGCATATTACCCCAGGCTATTAGGTGTGAATTTCCTGCTACTAATAATGAGGCAGAATATGAAGCTTTAATTGCAGGATTAGAGTTGGCTAAGAATATGAATATCAAAAATTTGCAAGTGTATGTTGACTCCTTGTTAATAACTAATCATTTTAATGGAAGCTATGCAGTTAAAGGAGAGAAGTTAATCGGGTATCTCGAAATTCTTAAAAAATTAGCAGGATATTTCGATACTTTTACACTTGAACAGGTACCAAGAGAAGACAATGCTGAAGCTGATGCCTTGGCAAATCTAGAATCATCGGTCAGGATACAGGAAGGAACCCGGATACCAATATTACATATCCTATATCCTGCGACGAATCCTCAGGATAAGGAAGTAATAAGTATTTAGGATCCTGATGATGGCTATCTTGAGGATGATCCTAAGTCCTGGATAGCTCCAATCATGAGATATCTAAAGCAAGGATACATCCCAAAGAATGATAATCCTAAAGCCTTTAGGATGAAGGTATCACGATTCACTATTATAAATGATGTTTTGTATAAGAAATCTCTTGCAGGACCATATCTGAGGTGCTTGGAGGATCCTGAAACCAAGGAAGTACTTCTGGATATACATGAAGGGGATTGTGGTAACCATACTGGGGGCAGGTCATTATTCTCAAAAGTATTAAGGACAGGATATTATTGGCCGACAATGAGGAAAGATGCCACAGAATATGTTCGAAGATGTGATGCATGTCAAAGACATAGTAACATACTGCATCAGCCTGCTGAACCATTATATCCTATTGTTTCCCCTTGGCCATTTATGAAGTGGGGTATGGATATAGTGGGAAAGCTTCCAAAGGCTCCAGGAGGGAAGGTTTTTATGTTGGCAATGACAGATTATTTCTCCAAATGGGTTGAAGCCGAGGCATTTGTCCAAGTCAGGGATCAAGAAGTGGTATCCTTCATAAAGAGAAATATCCTGACCAGATTCGGAGTACCAGCCGAGATAATCTGTGACAATGGTTCTCAGTTTATAAGTAAGAGGACTACTGACTTTTGCAAGAGTTGGGGAATCAAAATGATTACGTCTACTCCGGTACATCCTCAAGCAAATGGACAAGCTGAATCCTCAAACAAGATAATTGTCAACAACTTGAAGAAAAGATTAGGGGCCAAGAAAGGAAGATGGGCAGAAGAATTACCCTTTGTTTTGTGGGCTAATAGAACGACGGTAAAAAATGCAACTGGTCAAACCCCGTTTTCCTTTGTATTTGGAGCAGAAGCAGTGATGCCGACAGAAATGGTGATACCCACAGCAAGATCCAACCTCTGGAATCCTGAGCAGAATCCTGAAGTCCTATGCCAGGAGCTGGATACTATTGATGAGACAAGAGATGCAGCACGGCTAAGAATGGCGGCATATCAACAAAGGATATCCAGAACATACAACAAGAAGATAAGGATTAGAAGGTTCAAAGTTGGAGATTGGGTGTTAAGAAAAGCTTTTCAGAATACTACCAATCCTGCTGATGGAAAGTTGGCTCCGAAATGGGAAGGACCATATGAGATTGAATCAGAATCAGGAAAAGGTGCATACCGACTCAAGGATATGGAGGGGGATATGCTACCGAGATCTTGGAATGCTATACACCTTAAACTTTATTTCAACTAAGTTTAGAATTTAATTTCTAACTCAAGATGGTATGAATTCTATCTCTTTTAAATATGTTTGATTTGATTTGTTCTTTAAAACCCAATACTAACTTAAGCATCGGAGGGGTGTTAGCCAAGCTAACACCCACCTTAGTTTAAGGATGTTTTGCAGTATATGCTCCGGGATATAGCTCTAGGATGCTCACTCAGGATACTTCGGAAGATTAGAGGATTGGCCCCCCCTCTCTCACGTATAAGGGATCCTGATCCCTTCACAGGTTTAAAGGTATTCACCTTTCTTCCGAATTGGGTTTAAACACCCCGCCTGGAGTGCAAGTTATTCGGGAATAGTTCAAGGTGGCGGGACCAGTCCATGTAAAAGTGGCTGACTATTTCGTTACTATTGGCTATATCCTGAATCCTAAAGGTATATGAGGATTGATCACCCTCTCTCACGAAAGGGTATTTCCATACTCTCTAAGGTTTAAAGGTTTTCACCTTTCTAAGTCTTGGAGTTTATACACTCCCGCCTGTAGCGCATGAAAATCTGGGATTTCCCCCAAGATACGAGGGATTCATCCCCAATACATTTTTTGGGTTTTACCCCTGTAACATGAAAAATTGTCTATACAATGGGAACTGATATCCAGAAGATTTCTAAGTATTTGAAGACATTGTACACAGGGGACATTCCTACTAAGGCAATGGTGTAAAGCTCAAAGGGTAAGGCTCGGACCTAATACACTGAGTGTCTCAGACAGGGGACATCTTTATTTGAAGAGTTTCAAGGGGATTGAAGTTTGAGAATAGGGTTATACCCTATTCCTGGTATGATCTTTCCTTTGTAAACGTTGTTTAAGTTTTTAACAGTACTATGTTTGGTAAAAGGTTAAACATCCTGATTAGGATAAATTGTCGGAATATATTTTCAAACTATATTTTCGAAATACTTTTCAGGATATTTGATTAAGATATTTGAAGCTGGTACTGGTTTGAAACTTTGATCAAGCAAGTATCGTCAAAACAGGTTTTAAAATGGACTATCTTTTAATTTTCTCTAAAGGTGATTGAATTTTTAGAAATTCTATTTAATAAAAGTTTTCATAATATATCACTGAGTATATTTTGCAAAACTAAGGTCTGTAATAAGAAAGACAGGAAGTGATAGCAAGAAAAATGAAAGATGAAATGATTGGAAATAAACGGTACTAGTTGATAACCAAAGGCTTCATCCTGAAACCTAGGACCCATCCACCTTCGGCTATCAAATTGTTTTGATACGGAAATAAAAATTGTTCATAAGACATAAAATTGTTCAAACAAAAGGAAATAAGTTTTAGGGGGCAGTGCCATCTTCGTTCGCGGTAATTTCAGCAGCATCTGTCTCAGGATCCACCTCAGCATCCCTCTCAGCATCGTTAGCTTTTTCAGCTACTTTGGAAGATCATTCGGCAGCTGGTGTGGTAGAAATGCCGCCAAGATTCTTTAGCTTCGTTTCCCAGGCACCAACGTCCCAAGAAGGGCATTCAAAACCTAGTGTTTTGGCTTCATGGGCCATCTTCAGCCTGGCCTGGAGAAGAGAAGTGACGACGAAACTCTTAAGGCTATCCCAGTAGCTGACCATATCTCGTTCATGTTGTGCATGGGCAGCTTCAAGATCGGCTTGGGCTTGAAGAGTAGCTTTGTTGAGAGCAGTCTGGTGTTCTTGAATCATAGCCTTGAACTTCTTCTCGTAATGACGAGATTTGGCGGCTGCAATCATGCCTTGATCGGAGATCGTGACTTCTGCTTCCTTTAACTTGGACTCAAGCGTCTTGTTAAGCCCGCAAGATTCTTGATATAGATGAACCAGACGTTCAAGACCCTGCGAAAGTAAGAGGACATGTATTGATTTTGATAAATCTTTGTAAATGATATAAGCTGCAGGATGTGATTTGAGAATACTAACCTGGTTAAGAAAGGAAGTCATAAACCCGCTAGCTTCGATGAACCCGTGCTTCTCATAGGGAAAAGTGTCAGAGATGACGGGGGAATCGGGCTCTTTCCTTTTACGAGAGCTGGAGCTCCGGGGCTTGGTAATTGGCGAGGGTTTGGTGATGACAATGGCTTTGGAACCACTGGGTTTGGATGAGGCTGTGGCCTTAGGATTGGGTTCCTTCTTGATCTGAACCTGATCAGAATAGCTGTCCAACTCGTCGAGATCAAAGACTTCAGGGATCTTAGCCGGTGCTGCATAAAGGAAAAAGTTTTACATTATTATTACTCTTCATTCTATTATGCTATACTAACTAACTATTTTAAAAGTAGTCCTTACCAGACATTTCAGATGATGAGTATTGACTGGAACTCGGGATGTGTGTGGTGAAACTCCTGTCTATTGCAGGTAATTGGTAAACAGTATTGATTCTTTCCTCTGATTCAGCGGTAGGGGGAGCTACTTTCTTGAAATTTACTGCATAAGAATCAAAAAGAAGGATATTAGTAAAAGATAAAAATCTAAAGGTACATGAGAACATTTATGACCCTACCGGTGGTTAACCACTCCACCGGAAGGCTGGCACCCTCAGCAATGGAGTCTCGTTTGACGAAAAAGAACTTGCGTTGCCATCCGTCTTCATTTTTAGTAGCTTTAAGAATAAGGGGTTTGTTGGAAGTCGAAAAAAGTAAAAACCGGCTAGAACCGTGAGATCGGAGGTGATAAGAGATTGGCAGATCCTCGATACAAAGGTCGGGACAGTGAAGGTTTTTGATTTGGTTAAGTACGATTAATACTCTCCAAACCATGGGCATGGTTTGAGCAAAAGAGATGTCGGTGGTCCGGAAGAATTGCATCATGAATTCGGGAAAGGGGTATCGAAGACCCAGCGAAAAAGGGTATGCTGGAAAGCAAACCCAATCTGTGGAAGAAACATCCGATCGAATTGACCGATCGAACGGTCTAAAGACTGTGTTATCAGGAAAAGCACCGGAAGCTCTCAAAGCCGCAATGTCTGCATTATCAAAGGCACAGACTTCTTTCTCAGGATTTTTGAGAAGATTCTGCTGGGTAAAAGTCTCGGATGATTCACCGATTTGGGAATGAGTCCTGGTGGCCATGGCAGATGAAGAAAGAAAGATTGATAAAAGATGAACAAGAAGTAGGGAATTACCTGGAGACTCTGTTGAAGATATCTGCTTTTCAAACAAGAAGAGAGAAGATATAGGGGCATTGTGGATCTCCATCGAGTTAAAAGCGCGTTGGAGGTTATGATGTGATTTTGGCCGTCGTCTAGATTTAATTGCTTTAATTTATGAGATAAAACTTTTAAAATATATCCGTTGGATTGGTACACCAACAGATATATTTGGGGACAATTGTTATGGGTCATTTTCTGAGCGTACATATCTTGATCAATATCCTGCTTTTAATTGTTTATTTGTGACCAGGATACTGGACGGGGATATTGCTAACATCCTGGGCGATATCCTGAGGTTGATTGAATTAACCACGTGCAGGCTAAAGGCTGGGGTTTGCTAACGGTCAGATGGACTTCATCTCCTCAAGACTCGGGCATGTTTGTTATGGGAGAGACGTTGAACCCGAAAGACTAGGTCTACAACGTTCGAGTGAGGAATATTCGCTGGATCCCGGTTATTTAGGATAGTTTGTTATATTTGTTTTACTATAAATAGATGGGGGCGGATCAGATTAAGGCACACAACTTTCACATTTTCAAACACTTTCTCTCTAGCTCTCTGCAAACACTACACACAAACACTTGTATTCAAATCACTTTGTAACACCTAGTTGATTCGCTCTACATCCTGCACTATATCCTAATATTTGAAGCAATAGAAGAACAAGGCAGCTGCGATTGTCAGCTCCCGAGGTTTTGTGCCGGCGATCTAGATTGATCAAGGGCTTTCCTCGTACTTCACGTGTCAACCTTTACTTTTCTGCTCATTGTTTGATCACAAATACAGCTCTATATCTTGAGCCGTATCCTGAAATTGTTTTCATAACTAACTTGGTTAACATATTTTTCACACATAATTTTAGCACACTACCTCACTTAACTAATTTGATCACTAAATTGCTTCGGTAATTTTTGACCAAAACAAAAGATATAACCATTTGTTCGAGAATAACTCGACGCGGGACTATATCATGTGGTGTGTCTATTAATCTTTAACCCGGTATTCCGCCCGGGCTACTGAACGTATAACGTACATGTAATTCTTTTACAAGTTTATATATAAATAATTATCCCAAGTTATAAAAGATGTTTTGTGCCATGTGCATTCAAATCAATTTTCATAAACATTTTCAAAATGAGTCGGTTAATTGTATTTACCAGTGTAAACTGACGTATTTTCCAAAAAGGCTAAGTGCAGGTACTACACGGAATAGGTTGGCTACTCCTAGCATCAATAAAGAGTCTTGCAAGCTTAGATGTTAATAAATCTGTTGAACAATGATCTTTTGAACTTTGATCCGCCTGTGGATCCTTACAACCGTTTTGTAATACACTTGATATTACTTTTAAATTCGGTTTGTAATGAATTTATCTTTCGACTTCCGTTGTTTATATAAACTGTGATAAATTGTCTATGATGATATAAACTACGTCACGATACTCCCCACCGGGCCCACCGGTAATACGTGGAAATATCGGGGTGTGACATTATCTCCCCTCTTTGCTTTGGCTTCCTTCGCGTGTCTTTTTGCCGCAGAATATGATGTGCCGCAGATGTCGGATCCTCCCGAAATAAAGTTAATTATTTTTGCATCCGCAGGAGGTGATGCTGCACGTTCAGGATCCTTCTCAGGATCCTGACCCTTATTCTTCTTTCTTCCCAAGAGGTCCTTCAGATATCCTTTACTCAAGCGATAGCTTATTTCTTTTCTCAAAGCGATGCAATCCTCAGTAACATGTCCGAAATCCTCATGGAAAGCACACCATTTGGACTTATCCTTCCAATCAGCCTTTTGTTGATTCTTTCGGGGCCATCTTGCTTTGTCTCCTAAACCCTGCATAGCATACATTAGTTCAGGTATGTTAACAGAAAAACAATATTCAGACAACTCAGGATACTCCTCAGGATCCTCGTCTTCAACAGTATTCACTTTTTTGCCATCATTTCTGCCATACGGTTTAGAGCGGTATGGTTTATACGAGGATTCTGATTTCCTGTTGGTTGACTCATAGGTTGTGGACGAATTCATCCTTTCTTGCATCTTTTTGTCGTCCTCCAGGCGAATGTATCTCAAAGCCCTGTTACGAGCTTCGTCCAGATTCCTGCAGGGATTCATTACAAGATCCTGATAAAACTGAGAATCTTTTTGTAATCCCATCTTGAAGGCTTGCACAGCTGTTGCAACATGAAGATGTGGGATATCCAAGGATTCCCGACTAAACTTGTTCACATAATCCCTCAAGGATTCCTGAGGTCCTTGAGTTATCCCGTAAAGGTCACTGGTCAATTTCTCAAAACTCCGGCTGCAAGAAAATTGACTATTAAATAAATTAACTAAATGAGCAAATGAAGTAATTGAGTGAGGAGGAATGTTTAAGAGCCATTTTAAGGCTGATCCTGTTAATGTAGAACCGAAACCCTTGCACAGGCATGCTTCTTTTAGATCTGGAGGGATAGGGTTGATCTCCATCCTCTCCCTATACTGGGCAATAT
This sequence comes from Helianthus tuberosus, assembly GCA_030545235.1. Lineage (NCBI taxonomy): Eukaryota > Viridiplantae > Streptophyta > Magnoliopsida > Asterales > Asteraceae > Helianthus > Helianthus tuberosus. Next base: position 125,109,136 of record CM060416.1, read on the forward strand.
GCTCCTCAGGATCCGTAGTTCCGTCATAGAGTTTCATGTTGGGGGTTTAAAATCTTTTTGGGATTTCAGCATCACAAATGGCATATGCAAACCGTGATATCCTGTGACTATCCTGGGACACTTCTGGGATTGGCTGGACCACCCCAGGCACACTGGATATCATATCTTTCAGTTTTTGAAGCTCCCTGGAAAATGCTGATGTCATACCTGCATCCTGCAAAGATCCAACACCATTAGTAGCAAGAGTATTATTATTATTATTAGATGCATTACCAGTTTGGGGATTCTGGCCATATCCTGAAGCATATCTTGAGCTTCTCATAGTTGATACTCTTACTGAAGAGGGTATCTCAGGAGTATGATTCTGGGAATGGCTAGGCACAGTATTCTCCCGATTATCCTCAGTATAAACTGCAGAACTGAAGTTCAAAGCCCTGGGTTGCAAGGGAGTAACAGTATCTTCAGCAGGCCTACGTGGGCCGGATTTCAAGAGTTGTATCTCTCTCATCAGCATCTGATTAGTTTCCTGCTGCTGCCTCATCTGTTCCTGTAAACTACCAAACAAATTTAGAATTTCTTCGTTAGAAGCCAAAACAGGACCAGATCCCTGGATATTGCGAGCGGGGATAACGTCCCGAGCCACATGACTTTCAGTTCCCTGTGAAGAGGCTTGCATTCACGGAGGAGGTGATGGAAGCACCGAACCAATTGTTGCAGAGGTTGTAGCAGACACGGTGGAAGAGCTCATGTTTGATCTCGAGGCCATTGAAAATAGTGTAACAAAAAGTTTTGAAAATAGAAAACCAAGTAACGATTTTGCAAAAGCTTTTAGTAGAAATAGCACCACTTGCCCCACGGTGGGCGCCAAATTGTTTTGGTCAAAAATTACCGAAGCAATTAAGTGATCAAATTAGTTAAGTGATGTAGTGTGCTTGAAATGTGTTTTGAAAATATGCTAGTTAAGTTATTTGCAAAAACAGTTTCAGGATACGGCTCAGGATATAGAGTTGTATCTTTGATCAAACAATGAGCGAAAATGTAAAGGGTGACACAGGATGTACGAGGAAAGCCCTTGATCAATCTAGATCGCCGGCAGAAAACCTTAGGAGCTGACAATCGCAACTGCCTTGTTCTTCTATTACTTCAAATATCAGGATACAGTGCAGGATATGATGCGGATCAACTAGGTGTTACAATGTAACTCAAGTAGAAGTGTTTGTGTGTAGTGATTGTTTGCAACTGGAGAGTAAAAGTGTGCGAAAGAGTGTGTGCCTTAATCTGATTTGATCAATCTATTTATAGTAAAAGGAAACTAACTAAACATCCTATTATTCCGGGATTCAGCGGATATTCCCCATATGAACGTTGCAGTCCTGGTCTTCCGGGTCCAACGTCTATAAGCCAACTGATTTGCCCGAGTCTTGAGGAGAAGAAGTCCACTTGAACGTTGGAGACTCGCACCTTCTAATTTGCACGTGGTTAAATCAGTTACTACCAGGATATCATACCAGGATGTCACCAATATCATTAAGCAGAATATTAGTCAGGATATATGTTCAGAAAATGACCCATAACATTAAGCAGTTCGATAATTGCCTGATCTAAATTCTCATGTTCTACCAAATGTGATTTAGCTTTGTTATTCACATTAGAATTCCTGTAATTGATTTTCTTATTTGTTTAATTGAATGGGTTGGTTGAGTTCCTAGTATTATAGTATGTTAAATCTCACATTCTACTGGTGTTACTTTGTTGGTTCAACACTTAGTTGCTAAGTGTTAACTTGTTAGTTGTTAATTTTCGACAATATGACAAATGAAACACAATGAAGTTATGAATCAAATAAAAAACTATCTAAAGTTACATGCGGAATTAAAAACCTTAGATTTACACTTGAAGACCCAAAACTTAAGTAGTGACTGACTTATCCTGTAAAATAAGTTGCGTTAAGTATTTTGCCATGATCAAACTTGACAGAAAATCCCGTCTTCATAGATGTATGAAGATAGAAAAATTTTGGCATCAACAGAAAAAAATCTTAGGTCCATCTGTAGATGTGTGTGGGTATCTCAAGGAGTTGTTGGGAGATGATTTTCATCTCATAGTACATGGTTCCGTAATTAGATGATATGAGTGAGTTAACTAGTTGTTAACCTAACCAACAAATGGCGCAAACAATACATGCCTACGAGGTTGATGAAACAGTTAAGCAGTAGATGAAAATCTCTACTAAATTATGTTAATGATTACTATCTTTTCCTCATTCATTTAAGTTATACTTGTGTAGGAGATGATTTAGGAGCTTTTTTATAGTGAATGGTTGGCGAGACTTAGACCAGGCTTTGCTACAACAAAATTTGCCCTTGCTAGTTGCTATGAACCTAATGTGTGAGTATGTGAAACTATGATTCGATCTTTAAAAACGGAATATACGGAAAAGATCTAGTCGATCCATGTAGAGCATCTATCATTCTCCTCCACAAGGCCTTCGACTCCGTTTTGTATCGCCACCACCACTTGGCCAAAAGAGATGAATTAATGTCCCTCAACGGAGCCAATCCGACACCACCTTCCTCAATAGGTTTCGTCACCCTCTCCCACTTAACCCAATTCATCCTCCTCCTTTCTTCGTTGCCTCCCAAAAAAAACATCGTCTTTTCATTTCCAATCTATCGATGACTTTCTGTGGCGCTTTAAAAAAAAGAAAAATAATAAGTTGGTAAGGATTCCATAACCGCTTTTAACAGAGTCAATCTTCCTCCAACCGAAAGAAAAGAAGCCTTCCATTGCGATTGTCTTTTATCAAAAACCTCAACCACTCAATCCAATTTCCAATCCGGTTCATATTAGATCCCAAAACCAAACCCAAATATGTGCAAGGAAGATATCCTGGGTTGCAATTAATACTTTCTGTGATCGCCTTCACCTCATAATTAATTTGTAATCCAAAAACAAGATGGAAAATATGAAGAAGTCTTGCAATGTTTAACACATTGTTTCTAGATCGTTCACCCATCAAAATCGAGTCGTCGGCAAACAGTAAGTGTGACATAATCGGAACGTTTTTAGGCGCCTTAAAACCTATAAACACATTGACTTCCGTAGCTCACTTTATTAAACAGGAGAAGCCCTCCATACCAATGAGGAACAAAAACGGCGACAGAGGGTCACCTTGCCTCATGCCCCTCGCAAACTGAAACTCGAAAGTTGGTGATCCATTCACCAAAATTGAGGATCTCGCCGTCGCCAAGATCGCTCCCACACATTTTCCCCATTCTATCAGAAAATCCATTTGATCTTGCACCTAGTCTAAAAACCACCAACTAACATGGTCGTACGCTTTTTCAAAGTCTATCTTAAATAGTAGAAGCTTCTTTTTTTTCCTTTCAATCATTACTTTGATTTCGGTTTTTTCTCCATTGGGTGTTATAATAGAAATGTCACTCCCTCTTCATGCATCTATAATGCTCACGAAGACGATATTGAAGGCGTGATCGATTTCAATAAATGCTATTAATTTTCTCTCCATTGGGCATTTTCCTTCACGCCCCTATAATACCCTATTACGCATGACCTAATAGACTAGTAATCAATTTCAATGAATGACCCATTTATTTATCAAGTTCCAAATAAAAAATTAAGGTTGCCGGTCCCAAGAAGTAAAAACCATATTATATAATAAGAGAAAAGTTATTGTACAAGAAGAAAAAATTGTACGAAGTGTAGGAGAGAAGTTTGGCTCTTGATTTGCAAGCTCAGTGGTTGAGATTAAGTGGTCCCCAAATATAGAATTCACATAACTAAAAACAAGGGAAACAAGTGGGAAAAGGGGTAAAATAGAAAAATCCAATATTGTTGACTCATAAACCCATTTCCTCTTGATTTTCAAACGGCTATAACTTTTTTATACATTAATATTTTTTTTATAAAAGATACATTGTATTAATGAGCATTTCATTCTCTTTAATTCGAGCAGACTATTGCTATATTTTTCTTAAAAAAATTGCAGGATTTTGAGTACCCATTACATGATTTTGAATACCCAGTAAGTGACTACGTGATTTTCAATACACATTACGTGATTACTTGATTTCATTATAATATTTTATGTGAAACCCCAGTAAGTGATTACGTAATTACATAACAATAGTTGACTATGTATTATTATGTGACTACATGATTTTAAATACTCATTTTATGATTACGTGATTTCATTATAGTATTTATGTGAAACCCTACTGAGTGATTACGTAATTATGTAAAAACAAAACATGTAATACATAATATTTCATACGGAATACCTAATATTTCAGGTATAATCACATGTTAAGGATAAATTATATATAAAACATTAGCCAAACCAACCTATAATACAACATAATGTCGTATATTAGAGATTTAACCACGTAATAAAGCATATACAATCAAGTTCTTATTATGGAATGTGTAATCACGTAATAAACATAATTGTTGTTGGTGCATATTTGTATGTCCGCCACTGTGCTAATAGGCTAGATAGAGCGTGTGTTGAATATTGTATAGAATAGTGTAAAAACGGACAAGATTTTGTGAAAAAAAGTCCATTCGCACGAATGGAGTCCATCCATGCGAATGGACATACCTGATTCGTCCGTTAGCAGCCCATTCGTCCCTATAGGTTCATTTGTTGTTATAAGTCCATCCGCACGGATGGACATGTGGTTGATTCGCGCGGATGCAGTCCATCTGTTCCTAGGTTCATGCGGATGGACAATGTCTATATATAGGGATGAGGGGTTCCTCATTTAGATAAGCTTTGGTTCCTAGAGGGGAGATGTTGTCCAATTGGTTTCACGGGTATGTAACTTCAAACATTGAATAGAAACCAGTTTAAATTAACTTGTTCGGTGTCGATTCTACTTCTACTCATTTCTTATCAATAATACTCCACTGAACCGGTTATCTCGGGGTCAAAACTCCGTCAAACCTGCTGGATCCTGGAATCTCAATTGGTATCAGAGCTACGGTACCGATTCAATTGATCTAACAGTTGATTGAATCACCTACGCTCATAAATTTTGGATTTTTTGGAGGTTTTGACGTTAAACATCAAATTGAAGGTCAATTCAAGGATGGATTTTGAAATTGAAGACATCACTATGTTCGTGATTGATTTTCACACAATCCTGTGAAGTTTCATCATGAAATTCGTAGAAATAAAGATTTTGGATCGAAAAATGTGATTGGGAATGTTCTTGAGATGGTCAGACATGTTCGAGCGGATGAGCAGGTTCGCACGGATCGGGGATTTGTCAAATTTTACGAATGTGGATATGCAGATTCGCATGGATCGACCTTGAAGATTCGCACGAATTGACATTGGTTCTTTATTGTCATTTCGTTCCAAAATCAGCTCCATTCGCACGAATGAACAAATGCCTAAAAAAATACAATTTTTGATCGTAATGATGATATGAGTCTCCAGAAAAAAATTGGTGATTGAATTTTTTTCGAGTTTTTAACGACCAAGCTAGGTTGTTCGGGGACACCGTCAGGGCTTCAGAGAACAGATATGATGATGCGATCACAGATTGTGGAAATTAGTAGGGTAGTCATGATACTGGTGCAGAATGATTATCATCTGGATTATCTGACTACTAATGGGCCTTAACGAAAATCCGCATTGATGAAAAACTGACTTCTGGAGGCCAAAATGACACATTTTCGGCATAGTTGAGTTTTTCAGAGATAAGAGAAGACTGAATTACTCAATTTAAGGGGGAATTCAATGGTAAGATGTCAGAATTTGCAAAAATGAGGGGGAATAAAAATTTCATATTGAAATTCCAGCATTTTTGAAATTCGTGACGATGCAACAGTATGCAGGTGGTTCCGACTTCAGATTGTCTGGAGATGCATATGATCTGGATTTGTGATTTCATGATCATAGGAAGTTCAGACTCTATAGATCAGGGTCAGATTGACGTCTTAGGGTTTGAGTCCCGGGTCTTCGTCAAGCCGGTCAGCAGGATTAGCACCAGGAGATGAATCTGTATTGTGGATACTTATAAGATATCATAGACGTGTGATAGTCTAAAGTGTCAGAATGGTTAATCTTCGAGCAGATGAATTGTTTTTCGGACTAACCGCCGGGGAATGATGATGTTTGTTGGTTAAGTTGTTGCCGGAACTAGCGGAGAAGACTATACATCTGTTTTCGTTGAAGAGAAAAAATGTGAATCTGGTCATGGATGAATGTTTCTAAGATCTGAATGTGTTACCAGATGATGTGTTATCCATTGAAGATTTGCATATTATGGAGAATACCGTTTATACGGATCTATCATTCAAGAAGGTGCTTAAAAGTAATCATGGAAAACGGGATTTCAGATTTTTGTGGGTATTCATAAACTTGAAGGTTATTGGTGTAGTGTTTGAAGTTTATATCAATTGTCGGTTGGGTTTTTGAACATTAAAAGATCAAGCAGGCAGAATGCGCAATAGATGGTGCTGAAATGGTATAGCAAAAACCGAACGCGGATGTGGTTAAAGCCAAAACAGAGAAGCTGCATTGATTAGTTTCAAGTTGGTGATTATTCGTGAAGATTGCAGTTTAGCAAACCAGAGGAGGAGTCGTGAACTGTGCAAACAAAGACCTGAAGATTCATTTCAGGGGGGAATTTGTGCATAACGAAGATAATGCCAACCCGGATCATCAATCAAGGGGGAATCGATTGAAGATTTCAAGATGTCTGATTGAAGTTGCAGAATATTCAAAACACGGCTCTAGGTTTTCAAAGACACGATTCGACAGTGATGGCCAAGGGGGAATCTGTTGGTGCATATTTGTATGTCCGCCACTATGCGAACAGGCCAGATAGAGCCTGTGTTGAATATTGTATAGAATAGTGTGAAAACGGACAAGATTTTATGAAGAAAAGTCCATTCACACGAATGGAGTCCATCCGTGCAAATGGACATACCTGATCCGTCCGTTAACAACCCATTTGTCCCTATATGTTCATTTGTTGTTATAAGTCCATCCGCACGGATGGACATGTGGTTGATTCGCGCGGATGCAATCCATCTGTTCCTAGGTTCGTGCAGATGGACAATATCTATATATAGGGATGAGGGGTTCCTCATTTGGATAAGCTTTGGTTCCTAGAGGGGAGATGTTGTCTAATTGGTTTCACGGGAATGTAACTTCAAACATTGAATATAAACCAGTTTAAATTAACTTGTTCGGTGTCGATTCTACTTCTACTCCTTTCTTATCAATAATACCCCACCGAACCGGTTATCTCGGGGCCAAAACTCCGTCAAACCTGCCGTATCCCGGAATCTCAATTGTATTAACATTAGTTATAACAAATCATATTGAATGTGTAATCACGTAATGAATTTACATTGAATCCGTAATGATTTATGTTGAATGTGTAATCACGTAGTCATGTACCGGGTATTCAAAATCACGTAATGGGTAATGGGTATTCAAAATCACGTAGTGGGTACTGGGTATTCAAAATCACGTAATCACGCAATAGTTATTCAAAGTCCTGTATTTTTTTAAGAACACTATAGCAATAAGCTGCTCGAATTAAAGAGAATGAACTGCTCTTTAATAAGGTGATTTTTTTTGTAAATATTAACGTATGAGAAAGTTATATCCGTTTGAAAATCAAGGAGGAAACTAGTCAAAAAAAGAAAAGACTATCATACTATTCCCTTCTCAATTTGAGAAAAACAAATGTATGGTCATGATTCTCTCTAACACTCCGTACGAATTTCTCTCTTGTACACGATCTCTTATCTATATAATAAATGCTCTTAATTTTGTCTTATTATTTATTATTATATATAGCTATTTATACTTTCTATAAAAGGAGAAAACCAAGTGACATAAGAAAAGCTGAGGTGGTAGCCATAGAGGCTGTCCAATAAATAAATTTATGGTCCTGATTCTCTCTTACACTTCGTACAAATTTCTCTCTTGTACATGATCTCTTATCTAATGAAGTAGTGGATTCAATAAATAAAGAGTTGTTAGAGAGTCTGCCTGGTGAAGAAAAGGTTTATTTTAGTTCAGATAGTTTATGCCAATCGGAGGAAGAATCAGAGCTTAATATGGCATTGTTTCCTCCTGATGTGTTAAACAATCTTCGTTTATCTAGTTTAACTAACCATAAATTAGTACTAAAACTTGGTGCTCCAGTGATGCTACTCAGAAACATTGATCAGGCAAATGGATTGTGTAATGGTACACGTTTACAAGTCACGAGGCTCGGAAAAGTTGTGATTGAAGCAAAAATTATCACATGGACTAATATAGGTCATCATACTTTGATTTAAAGAATGAAGATGACACCTTCTGATAAAAGAATACCAGTGAAGATTTCTCGAAGACAATTCCCACTTTCACTGTGTTTTGCTATGACAATAAATAAAAGTCAAGGACAATCATTGGAGTGTGTTGGTTTATATCTTCCACGTCCAGTGTTTAGTCATGGCCAGCTCTATGTTGCTGTATCTAGAGTAAAAAGTAGGAAGGGGTTGATGTAGGATCGTGTATGGACCCGAAACGAGTCGATCAGAGGTGTTCTACACAATATGAAAGGCGGAAACAGACATATTGTGTGTGATTCAGCAAGATATTCACTTTAAGTGTTGTTCTGATTAACTTGACAAAGTTTTACAGCGAAACAACACTTCGGCAGCACTTCGGCTCTGGAAACACACATACATGAATGACTCAAACGAAATCAGAACATCCCTATATATAGGCAAGCTAATTCCGTTTGAACATGTTCAAGCGGAATTAGTTCATACGGAATTACATTTTCAAGCGGAATTAACAGGTTAATTCCGTTTGAAATCCCTGAACCATTTCAAGCGAAATTACAACTTGTAATTTCGTTTGAACTTGCCTGAAAACCTATTTTCTAGTTTTCCATGCCCTGATTAATCTAAAACAATGCAAGACTCGATACAAGACGAAGTCGACAGACGCATGCACCAACAGACTCCCCCTCGAATGTTGACAAGTCTTAAGTGTCGAGTCTTCAACGTCTTCAGTCTTTATCAGTCTGATTGCTTTCTGAAGTATTTGACAGTGTAAAACTTCTTCAATCTTTTCTTTTCATCAGCACCAACATACTATCCTCGAACAAATAATCTTTCCTCGGATGTTGATCGCAATCTATTTTTCACAGGATCAGAATCGTGTCCCGACTCTATACTCAGACTCAGAATCCAGGCTATCCTGCACATCCTCTACCTTACAATAAGTTTTGCAAATTTAACATTTTACAAATTTATATACTACTTGCAGGTATCTTTCCAGAATGATTTAACATTATAAAATCTTCTGATGACCACTTGTAGGAATATACAAAATCTTTTCTCATTTAAACACAGACTCCCCTTCACGAAATGTTCATCATGTTTAGCACTTGGAATTTTGAAAATCAGCTCTCCAACATCAGTTGTCGAAAATCTTTTTGTATTTTTCAAAAAATTATGCTAAAATACTTCGAAAATATTTTTGGATTTTTGAATGAAATAAAATGCAGTAAAGAAATATATACAGACACTTATTTTTGTGAGTTTGTGTAAGAGGATCATATCAGTTTCTGAGACAAAACACCAACACCGTTAAGCTTTAAACATTTTAAGTTCTAAACGATTCAATTAGATTGTCAGTATACTGATCCACTTAAATTTTCACACAAAGTTCAACTATTTCGAGATACGAGATTAATGTTTTAGAGTCTTAAACTTATTCGCGTGTCCCACCTCAGAATATACTCCCGTATCCAGATCCCAATATTCAGTCTTACAGGTGAGTATACCTAGATGATATCTGTAAGGGGTTAAATTGCGAGGGCCCCGAGACCTCAGGTCAGAACTTTCGTTCAGCAGAGAGATGACGGCTTCGAATTTTGGTGTGTCCCCTTTAGAGGATCTTTTGTTCAACAGCACATGATTAGCATTTTGCAATGTTTCATCATTTTTATGCTGAGGGTGGGCTATTTTTCAAGCAAGCAGAAAGTATTATACGGGGACTAGGCCATTGCTTCCGCAAAATCAGAAGTCCCGGGATAATACCCCAGATATCACTGAGTATAAAGACCTAGTATCTCAGAAAGAGGGATCCTTCAAACAAGATTTCGGGGGTTACCCATATATCCAAGAGATGTTCCCCACGAGATAAGCAAGATTGAAATTTGGGTTTATATCCCGACACAATCTACTAAATGTATAAAAACCTACTGGCACATCATCAGTGAGACCGTTTATCACATTTTGACTTTCCAACTCTTTAGCATGCTGTGATCGTCTACTGATGTACTATCATTTCCTCTTTTATACAACAAAACTCATTTTGAATTTTATCATGTTTTTGAGTTTTTAAATTTTCAAATATTTTTGGATTTTCTGAAAGTTTTTAAATTTTCAAATGTTTTTTTACTCCCCCTAAAATTCAAAATCATTTAAGAAAAATTTGAAAACAAACTGTATAAGCGAAGTGACAACTGATATCAGATCGCTTCAATTCGCCATCCACTTGACATAAACAATCAGAACTCCCCCTTTCAACAAAACATTTTCCCATAGTGATTTCAAAACACTTAAGTTTGTTTTAATCAAAATGATTGTTCCGGAAAATTAGTTTTGTTGATTTTATCATTTGTAAAATCGGGGATAAACTCATCACTTTGTTTTCTCAACCATTTGAAAAATATAATAGTTTTAATTTCAATCAACAAATACTAATTGTAGAAAATCAAGTACAACTTAATGTCCTTGATTTACCACTTATAAATCGAAATATCACAAACGTGAATTTCTCAAGAAAGATGCCGATACCTGCTCCACACTTACCAACCTGGAAGCTCCGGCAAGTCATACTTATCACTTATGAAACACAGACATCCAAGCTTCACCGAACTTGGATGTTTCTTCTTCAACTTCACTTGGGTAATAAGTTGCTTTCTTTGTTTCATGAAAGTTCTTTACCCCTTCGGCCTTTCCCTCTACTATTTTCCCAAAAATCTTTTTAACATTTCCATTAAACATTTTCTCGACATCAAATTCTTTCTTCTCAAAATAGAATTGTTTCGAGATCTCAACCTTCCCAATTTTTGATTTAAAATTTCCAGCCTTCAATGGTGGAAAATGAACATCATCCATTGGAGGCACTGAGTTTTCTTCTTTAACCTCAACCCGTGGCTCATCTGACTTTATGGAATCATATTCATCGCCAGATTTCACATCAAATTTCTTTACATCTTCATGAAACTTTTTAACAACCCACATTTGGTTGTCATGCTCAGCTCTCTTTTTATAAAAACTTGTTTTTGAACACTCACCAACTTCATATGTTGAATTTTCAAAGATTTTAAATTTATCAGTTGGTGGTTCATTTTTCTCAATAACTTTTTCTTTGAGTTTTTTAGAGACTTCCTGTTTTGTTTTTGTTGCTTGAGAACAGTTCCATGCAATGTGACCAACTTCATTGCATTTGTAACAGGTTCTTGTCTCCTTTCTTTGATTAGCTCCATTCTTCACATTCTCTTGCTTCTTGGCAAGAAATTCTTTGTTTGATTGTTTCCAGAATGAGCTTTTTGATTCCTCTTCACAGCTTGTCCCTGGAACAAATTTTGTATTTGTTTTAGAAGTTTTTTCATGTTTATAATTTTCAGGTGGAATAAATCCAAGACCTTTCTTTTTGAAATTACCGTTATGGTTTGGTTTCTTTCGAAAACCAGAACCAGAACTGTAACCTTTTTTCTTGTTTAACCGTTGTTGAACTCTTGAAGTGTATTTTTTAGGTTTTTCAGTAAGATTTACATCTTTTATTTTAGAAATATTGATTTCTGTTAGTTTGAAAACCTTTTTGATCTTTTCAACTTGAACACTTCTTATTGGAAATTCTTTATCAGAATATAATTTGTCAAAATCATTCAAAGTGTATGCAACTTCGAATGTTTCATCCTTCAAATTAGATCTTGAAAACATAAATTCTTTATTGTAAACTCTTTTAACCGACGACTTTGAACTGTCAACTGATGATGATTCCTGACTTTCAGACTCAGACTTTGACTCCGACTCCTCATCTGTATCCAACACCTGATCGACCACCTTTTTTATTAGCTCAGACTCATGATCAGTGTCAGACGATGTGAACATGATATCAATGTTTTCTGGTAACTTATCAGTTGTTTTCGTTTTTAACTTTATATTGACAGCCTTTTTGACCTGCTCCTCATTCGGTTTTCTAGGAGAATACCCTTCCCAAATCGGAGGCGGACACTTGTTATAACTAACACTCTGTTTCTTACCAGTATCCTTCTTCTCTTTTGGCTTCTCATCTTGAAAATCTTCTAAACCTGCAACAGTTGGGTAAATTCGATCAATTAGATAATCAGAACTAGAATAACTTTGCAGTAAACGTTTAATTCTCTCATTTTCAATCCTCTCAGTCTCCAACTCTTGCTTTAACTTTGCACACTCTTCAATGTGATGATTGATAGCTTTTGCTTCGACATCATCACAGCATTCATCATTTTCAGTGCATCTCCTCTTTCAGAATTTGTCTTTTGTAGATCAGTTACCGTTCTGTTCAAAACGTCATACGACTCTTTCATATAATTGAGATTGAACAGTAATTGTTCTTTCATCTTATCTTGCTCACTCAACTTCTCATCTTTTTCTGCACATTGCTTGCAAGTTTCCAAACACTTTAAGCAAGGCTTGATGACTTCCACAATCTTTTCTATTTCAACGATCTTCTCAACTTCAACAACTTTTTCAACTTCACTCACCTTCTCCATTTCAACAATCTTCTCAGCAATCTTAACCTCTTCATTTTGAACAATCTTTTCATTTTGATCTTTGCTTTCACATTCCTTCTTTTTCAGTTCTTTTGCTGCACGTCTCTTCTTCAACTTCTCCAAGCGATCTGCAAAATAAAATTGAAAACTTTCAGGAGATAAATGAGATTTTGCAATATTGATATGCATTTCTTCCTCATCATCACCACTGTTATCAGTTGGTGATTGATCAAAATCTATTTTCTTTTCTGAAACATTATCTGAAGAACCAGAATCAGATGGTGTTTGATCAAAAACTGTTGTTCTTTCTGAACTTTCGTCTGATGAAATAGATTCTTTTTCTTGACTTGTATCATTCCTATCAAACACTTTCATCCATTCTGTCATTAGATCAGGCTCTTGAACTATCTGTGCAATGAGAGCTACAACTTTTGAATCAGGTGGAATGTACTTGTCCCAGCTAAAACCTGTTGCCACCTTTTCATCATCTTGATCAATGATACCATAATAAGCTTTCTTATTTGCATCTTCGATCATTCTTGCATGCGCAGTTTGTGGTTCTTTTGTTGATATGGTTGATGAGCAACTTGTTGATATATGGCTTTCCGATAGTAATCATCTTTTCCAAAAGGATTCTTTACTCCACTAGCTTCTTGATTTTTGCATTCTCTCTTGAAATGACCTTTCTCCCTGCATCGAAAACAAGTAACTTTTGATTTATCAAAACCCAAAGTAGACACATGTGCATCCAAAAAATCATTTCTTCCTTTAATCATTTTAAACTTTTCTGCTCTTCTCAAAACACTTGCTAGACACCATTTGATGTCCATGAGCTCCATCTCTTCAGCATCAATCTGATCGTAATCCTCTTTTGTCAGCATAGGATTTCCGATCCTCCCTGCAACCAACCCTTCATAGGATTGTAACACAGTTGCAAGTAACGCCATGTGATCTTTAGCAACTTCTTCAGAAAAACTTTGACCATTCAGGAGATTTAATGCAATGTTGCACTGTATCACACAACCATTTCCACTTTTTGAACTTTGAGACTGAAAACTTGAAGTTGAACTCTTTGGATTAACACTTGGATATGAAGAAAATCCAGTGCTACTGTTTGAATTTTGATCAACAGTTCCAGATGAGTTTCCAGCACTAAAAGCAGTTTGGATTTTTGGAATCGTTTCAACCTCTTGAACACTGCCTTTGTAATACATTTTCACATCTTGTTGATTACTCAGATTGTTCATTCTTGCAATCTTTTGCTGTTCAGGATCTTGACCTTCAATCTTTTCGATGAACTGAGAAATCGTCAACCCATCATATTCTCCAGTGTTCTTTAAAATCATCAAATACGTACCCCACTCTTTCTAAGGTAAAGCATCAGCTAATTTATCAACCCATTCCTCTCGCTCTTTATTTTTACTCAACAATGACATTGAACGTACTAAGTGGCAGTATCTTTCAATCAACTTCTTTGTATCTTCTCCTGGCAGACTTGTGAATAGATCAAATTCTTTCTTAAGCAATGCCTTTTTACTCTTAATCATCTTCTCACTTCCCTCAAACTTAATTCTGAGTGCTTCCCAAATAGAACGTGAAGTTTTATCATGTTGAAGCAATATGAAAATATCTTCTTTAATAGCTTGCTGGAGTAAACTGATCATCATTTTCTCTGCTTTGTACATGTCTCGTTCCTTATCTGTAAATTCAAAAATCTTTTTATCAACTCCCAGCTCAGTATGTGGTAGCACATACTTTTTCTCAACACACTCCCATGATCTCAAATGATTGGCTTGGACCCAGTTTTCAAACCTATCTTTCCAACCATAATACTCCTCAATGCTCATTAGTTTAGGGGGTTTTTGCATTGTTCCAGTTTCATTTTCCATGTTCATGTTTTGAGCAATGGCAGCTGGAGTAGTCGGGGATGTGGCAAACGCATTATAGAACTCTTCTTCCATGATTCGGTAATCAAGATTTCAAACACAGACGTTTTCAAGCGAAATCACAACTCAAGCGGAATACCCTCTTCAAGCGGAATACCAAGTTCAAACGGAATCCCTTGCACAACAACTTCAAGCGAAATACCAATTCAACAGTTTCAAACGGAATAATCAGTTCAAGCGGAATCACTCAAACGAAATTACACTTTGGAGCAAAATCACTTTTCAAACGAGATCACTCAAGCGAAATGAGGCTTTCAAACGGAATTACCAGCAATTTCAAGCGACATTAGGTGCAAATTCAAATGGGATTACGCTGATGTCATCATTTTGGTCTGAACTTTGTCAAATTGATCACGTTTTAAGCCGTTTTAAGATCTAAAACTTTCAAGGGTTTATTAAAACACAATTTCGCAAAATATGTGAGAAAATTATCCAATTTTAACCGTAAAAAGTTGTTCAATTTTGAAAAGAAGGTGTAGAAGTTAGAAAATCTGATGATATCAAGCTGAATATGGTAGAACTCCTCCTCCTGAGCTCTGATACCACATATAGGATCGTGTATGGACCCGAAACGAGTCGATTAGAGGTGTTCTACACAATATGAAAGGCGGAAACAGACATATTGTGTGTGATTCAGCAAGATATTCACTTTAACTATTGTTCTGATTAACTTGACAAATTTTTACAGCGAAACAACACTTCGGCAGCACTTCGGCTCCGGAAACACACATACATGAATGACTCAAACGAAATCAGAACAACCTTATATATAGGCAAGCTAATTCCGTTTGAACATGTTCAAGCGGAATTAGTTCATACGGAATTACAGTTTCAAGCGGAATTAACAGGCTAATTCTGTTTGAAATCCCTTAAACATTTCAAGCCAAATTACAACTTGTAATTTCGTTTGAACTTGCCTGAAAACCTATTTTCTCGTTTTTCGTGCCCTGATTAATCTAAAACAATGCAAGACTCGATACAAGACGAAGTCCACAGACGCATGCACCAACAGTTGAAAATTTTGATTTGTGATAAAGAGAAACGAGTCTGTACAACCACTACTAATGTGGTTTACAAAGAAGTTTTACAAAATCTATGATGATACTAAACATCTGTCAACCTGGCAACGTCAGTTGGGTATAATGGAGGAACTGTTGTTAGGAAATGTTTATTGGAAAGCAATACAACTTTTTGAAAGCATCTGATACTTCCTCTGCATTAAGCCTATCCTGAGAACACATGTTGTGAAAAATGTTTATATCTGCCGTTGTATAGCAAGTTTGCGGCTCTCATTTTTTTAATGAGAGTACTAAATTCTTTGTTAATAACATTATTTTCTTAACATCTGTTTACTAAACTTTGTAATTTCTGTTGACTGACCTTTTTAACATGGGTTGACTAACATCTGATAGTTACTATCTATCCATCTGGCAAGCTCTGTTGGAGATAATGGATGACAGTTCTTAGGAAAGTCTGTTGGAAAGCAACAGAATTTTTAACAGTTAATAGACAACAGTGGTTTGCTATCAACATAATGGAATTACTGTTAAATAAACCTATTGATCATTAATTTATATCAATTTTGTAAGTCTGCACTAATTATTTTTTTACTCTCTGTCAATATGTCTTATGCATGGTTTTCTAAGAATCGACCCGTGTTTGCACACGGGTCTTACCGCTAGTAATCCTTAATATATAAAATCACTTTTATTTTCAAAGGTCTGGCCCACATCTACAAAATCACTTAAATTTTCAAACATCTGCCCACATCTACAAATGGTCAGTTGTTTGTAAAAACGCTTCAAACCACTGCCCATATTCAAAATTTAAAATCCTAGCTCCAAATTCAAAATTCAAACTACATATGAATCTGGCTCCCTATAAATAACATATGTGAATTTGGCTCCACATTCAAATTTCAATTTATCTATCTCCTTTATATTTGCGATCATATCTCTCTTACTCAAATGCATAGCTCTCATGATTGAGCCGGTTAATCTTCGATTACAGTCCTTTTAATATCATTGTTCCAACATCATTGTTTCATTGAAGCTCTGTTTCACACACCAACTTGTGACCTCGGCTTTTCTTATGTCACTTGGTTTTCTCCTTTTACAGGATTCCAAATTTGCATATTCAGTCTGTTCATCTGTGATTACAGCTTTTTGTACTTCACGTAATTTTTCCAACATCATTGTTGCAACATCGTTGAGGGTATATTTTCTTCTTTGATTTAGAATCTTAAAATTTGAACTGATCTGTTCTAATTCTCGGTTTATATTTCAGCCTAATCAGAGATGTTTAAAATTCAAACAATCAGTTGCGGGTTATTTTAGGTTTGTGGATTCTTTTAAACTGTTGATATTTGTTGATAATATTTATTTTAAGGTGTTGATATATTTCAGCTTTGTTTTTTCCGAGCGAGCAGTGGGGAGTTCTTCTGCACTGTTTTTGAAGTCTGGAGTGCAGAAAGTGGAGTACTTCATGAAACGCCGATGTTGTTCCAGATTTTCTTGTATTTATTATCACTGATGATGTCCATTTTATATATTAGTTCTTCAATCAGCCTAATCATCAACCTTTTATAGTGTCTAAATTGCATCTTTATGATAAATGAAGAAGTTAATGGTAATTATGAGAGCCTGTTTTTTTATTTTTATTTTTCTTCTTTCGGTTTCTTGATATTTAACTTTTTAGTTTTCCTATGAAAACTTTTTTGAGAGGCTTTGCATTGAATGGCTGCTGTTATTTCTTCAATGTACATGTTTTTTGTATTAAATATACAAGTTAAAAATGTCATCATACCCTTCTGTAGGTTCTTATGATTTAAAGTATCGCTTTATCAAGCAAGTTGAGGATCAAGTATATGATGATAGGGCTACTGTTCAAGAGCTAAAGAGGTGTTTTGATGGACTGCATCTTGGTCTGTTTACGAGAGACCAAGTGTCCAGAAACCTGATAGTGATGTCTTTCTGCACTTCAGACTTCAAAAACAGTGCAGAAGCTTTTCATCATGTTTTACTACCATTATATCCTTCTTTTACATCAGACTTGAAGAAATACACAAGTTAAAAATGTCATCATACCCTTCTGTAGGTTCTTATGATTTAAAGTGTCACTTTATCAAGCAAGTTGAGGATCAAGTATATGAGGATAGGGCTACTGTTCAAGAGCTAAAGATTATTAAATTTCGTTGTTCAGTTCTCAATGTAATTGTTGATCTATCGTTATATGTGATATGTAAATTTTAATTCTATTAATCTTTGTAGAGCATTTTATTTTTACTAATTTGAGCATCAACAGTTGTTAGAGTTAATACCTGCTATTGTAAATGTTGAGTTGCTACTATTGCCAACATCTGTTATTCCCAACAGCAGTTTCCAAAGAATTGTCAACCATTAAAACAATAGAAGTTCTGAACATTCTTAAAAAATAGGTATTTTGAAAAAAATTGACAAAAATCTTTAAAAGTCTGTTGAAAATAGCTGTTTGGCAAAAGATTCATCAACTGTTTAAAGGTATTGTATGTTCTCATAATTTCTGTTTTTTTGTAACGACTGTTGAGTTGCTACTGTTGCCAACATCTATTATTCCCAACAGCAGTTCCCAAAGAATTGTCAACCATTAACACAATAGAAGTTCTGAACATTCTTAAAAAATAGGTATTTTGAAAAAATTTGACAAAAATCTTTAAAAGTCTGTTGAAAACAACTGTTTTTAAACATCTGTTTGGCAAAAGATTCATCCACTATTTAAAGGTATTTTCTGTTCTCATAATTTCTGTTTTTTGTAACGACTGTTGAGTTGCTACTATTGCCAACATTGTGACAACCCTCACCAAACCAGGTATCCGTACGACTTGATTAATAATTAATTACTGCTTAATTACTGTGCTTGCTTGAACTTGTGAATAAACTGCTACTTGAATACTGATACATGTACTTACTTGCATCATACTTTACTTACCGTCACTACATTATTTACATGCTGAACCTTAGTGACAAACATGATGCACAAAAGCACAGTAGCACAATAAACGGATAACCTATTGAACATGCTGATAAAGCCAGCATCAGGCAGACACTGCCCATAAGGCCTGTATGAGCCAGAAATATTTTACTACACTAGTGGTGAGTGTAGGGATACAAGGGTTGTAGAACTGCGTCTCTAGGGATAAGTTACAATGACTGGATGTGCCTAAAACGTACTCTGAGTACAAAATTCAGCACTTTACATAATAATACAGCTTTTAGCTAACTAATAAAGTGCCAAAACATGAGAAAAGTATTACTAGACACTTTCCAAAGTGTCAGAAATAAGTTGTGTCACTAAAAAGGGTAATAACGACACTTTAAAGCTTTGTTAAGCACATTAACGGATTACTATCCAACCGAACAACCGGACTATACCCGGAACATGAAAATATTGTTATTTTCATTATTTATCTTTTTCTGAGCCAGTTAGGGTCCCTGAATACCCTAACACCCGTCATAACACACGACACACAACTAACCGGGTTAAGTACTTAACTAACTTACTTAACCTAACTAATATACCTAACTATTGATTGGATTCGGACTAGGACCCCCCCCCCCCTCTAACCGTCCCCAACTAAGAGGGGACACACTTGTCCTAACCTTGATTATTTAAATCTTCTTGCTTAGTATCTAGAAGACATAGCATCCAATGGTTAAAAGTCTTGTTGATTGTCTATAAGTATAAGCTTAGACCCATATGATCATTCACTTAACACAACACCACTCCACACCTCTCTCTCCCTCTCTTCTAGCTTACGGCCGAACACACCCACCCCCCATCCATCCATTTTCGATTTTTATCTTGCAAGTTCCAAGCTCTACAAGTGTTAAGGATCACATACGAGGAGTCTTGGTGCAAACGGAAGGCGAAGGACCTCACTCTCTTGCTTTTATCCACGCATTTTTCGCATAGATTCTTCCCTAGCCTTGAGCTAGTGGTATGTTACTTAAATCACCTACTCGAACTATTTTAAAGTGGTTAATACGATGTGTAACGGTTAAAACTCGAAATCTTACAAGTTGAAGCTTAAAAGTCTAATAAAAACACTAAAAATGGTGGATAAAAGCTTATAAGTTGTGTAAATGTTGTAGTATTTGAATTGTGTGATTATTTGGACCCGATCTATGTTGTGGTAGCTCGGATCATCATTTAACCCGATTTAGTCATGATCTTGGATTATGACATAAAGCTTGTTTAAGTATAACAAGGGTTAGAAGATGAAACTCTACCACACTCGAATCATGAACTTGTGTAAAAGTGTTTTAGCTTGTAAAATAGTGATTAAAACTAGTAGATCTACGGATCTACAGGTGGTATTTTTAAAGGACCAAGTGTCAAGAGAAAACATACTTTTAAAGACGGATCTTACACTAACACGAATGGTTTTTAGAACACACAAGTGTGTAAACACTTGTGTAACATAAAGTTTCGACAAATAACTATTCTGGTAAATGTTGACAAGAAGTTGTAGAGATGGAATTTCTTTAAAAACGAGGTTTTTACAAAATCGGATTGTTTTATATAAAGATCCACTAAAGGTGATGGGATTTATTTCATAGTTTGGATAAATCACAAGTTCATGAAATTTATGCGATTTGTATATATATTTTAACTAGTTTGTGGTTTGAACATTGTTTTGATTGAATAAGAAGATTGTTGGTTTGATTTATAAAAGAAAATGATACGCTTAAAAGCGTGGCCACCTCCAGTTACAGAGGAAACTCTGGCGAAATTTTTCCAAAAACCTAACACGTAGAAATATTTTCACTATAAGTGTTAGAAATACATTTTGACTTGTTTTCAAAATATAAGTTTCGTCACGACTATATTTACAAAATATCGGAGGTGGGATTTCACAAAATAAAACGTGATACATAAATATATTTAGTATATATTTTTCACAACATCACTTGTATAAGTGTTTATGATTATTTTGTGAACTACGTAAATATTATTTTTAGAGTAAAAATAATATTACTAAGTATTATTTCGGGAAAATCACATGTAGTAAAGTATAATATTTTTGGGAAGAATAGTTATATTTTGGAGTTAAGAATAAAATATATTAAGTGAGACTTAATAGTGTAATCCGAACTATACGAACGCACATGCATTAAATCCCCCATCCTTGGGAAGGAAGAAATAACTACCAAGTATATACAGAATGTAAACATGAAATAGTTGCCTAACTATTTCCCAAAAACTTAAACCATAAAGCTAAGGCACGGCCATCCGTCTAATAGAGTTAGTACGTGTAGGTCGTCACACAGCTGTTTGATTTGGAGGCATACTTGGTAGAGACGCACCACGGTGAGTTCATGTCCCCTCTTTCTCTTAACTGTTTTCAGTTTTCTAAACTACGGGGGTGAAATACATGTTACTTTGATTACAAGTACTTTATACATGGTATGGTTAGCGTAAGGAGGTTTACTACTTAGATCATGTGAGTGGGTAGGCGGGAACTGGAGACCATTAATCCTCATTGTAGGAACCGAGGGACGTAAGCGGTAGATCTATCTGGGTGTAGCGAGCCCAACCCCTGCGCCCGCATAATGGACCAGGTGGTGACTTTGTACCCATCGCCAAATACGCTAGGTTTGAGTCTTCCTACTTGCACTTCACACATATCATTGGCTTTGCAACCCAATGGTGATCTCTTTTTCCTTATTTGCTACATACCAGGAATTTTCATACGAACATACATCTTTACAGAGGTTTTACTTACTCACTTACACATGAACTCGCTCAACATTATTGTTGATTTTTCAACTTACATGTATTTCAGGAAATTAACAGATCTGGCGCGGTATGGCACGTTTTCCCGCTGCACTAGTTACGAGGTCATCCGGGTTTAGGGAATGTGGCTCTTTCCTGGACAAGTCACAGCCCTTAAACTATGCTTATGTTATGTTGTTAAACAATGTTTATGTCGTTAGGATGTGTTTCCGTCAAGACAATGTTATTGTATTTGGTTTTCAAAACTTAATCGAATGGATGATCTTGCATGGTTTTTATTTCATATAGCTTTGTTATGGTTAAGCTATGGTATTAAGAAGTCACACCAAATTAACCACGCTTCCGCAAAGCCAGGGTGTGACAGCTTGGTATCAGAGCTCTGATCATAGCGAACTAGGATTCCTTCTCGAGTCTAGACTATGATCACTAGGGCTCTCACGAAAACATTTTTCTGCATACCACTTAAGTCCAGATCCAACACTTTTTACAAACAAATGTTGAGCACATTTTATTCATTATTTTTAGGCTCAGTCCGGAAAGGCTGAGGCTCGGTCTTGGAGGCCGAGGCTCGGTCTGAGAGATCGAGGTAGTTGGCTAGTTGGACTAGGAAGAGTAGGCTCAGTCTTGGAGGCTGAGGCTCGGTCTTAGAGACCGAGGCTCGATCTAAGAAATCGAGGTAGATGGCTAGTAAGACAAGGAAGAGTAGGCTCAGTCCTGGAGGCTGAGGCTCGGTCTTAGAGGCCGAGGCTCGATCTAAGAGGTCGAGGTAGATGATAGAGCAGTCTTAGAGACTGGGAAGAATTTGGCTAGTGAGACTAGGAGAATTATTTGATTGACTAACATGTTTATATGATTATATGATTGATTATTATACGTATATGTTTTTGTATTGCAAACGTCATGCTTTCATCATGTACTAGAAATATGGGCACTACGAATCCCATGGCCATAGTATCAGACGACATAGTTTCATCGAAGCACGAGGTGTACATTTCCGATACTACCGGCACAGACAATGACGACTTTCAGCCCTTTTGCGCTGCCTGAAGTCGTAGCAGAGCCTACTGATGGCCATCTTGTTGGGAATTTACCCCCTTGCCGCTTATCCTGTTGTTGATATGCCCCCCCCCCCCGACGTGGCCTCTGACGAAGATAACGATCTAATAAAGGAGGACCCATTCGAGGGCAGGGCCCTATTGCTGCTGGTATTAGCCTACTGCATGCGGACGCTCCTGCAGGGGAAACTCATGCCCATTCCCCTGTCCCAGACTCATTTGAGTTTCTAACATCCGCATTTTCGCATATACAGGGAGTGCAGCACCATTCACACGATGCCGACCCTGATACGGCATCATCAGCTGCACCGGTTCCCGCACCCAGCTTTGAGTTTGATCACAGTATTGAGGGTGATCTTGTTCTTCCACCTGGTTTTGATCCAGACCATGACCTTGAGTTCATACACTTAGACCAGCCCTTGGAAGATCCTATAACCCCCTGTGTTTGTTGATCCAGCTGATCTTGAGATGGAGTTTTTGATCCGGAGCCAGCCGTGGCCCCTGAGCCAGGCGTTGCTCCTGACCCCGCATTGGAGCATGACCCTGTTCATGCCGATGCACCTGCTGTTGCTCCTTGATTGATCATCTGCTTGGACGAGAGAAAATTTGGGGTAACTGTGCAAGACAATTTATTATTACGGGGGCCCACGTAATAACGACTTGTAGTGCACAGAAATCCTGGTGGACTCTGCGGGTCAAGCTAATGAAAACCAATGTAGCAGGAAACATCTAAAACACGAATGACAAAGGCGAGGCGATGTAGCCTCGAGTTCATTCTATTACAAGCAACAAGCCAAATTGGCAAGCCTATGTGAAGGCTCAGAAATTTATTTCCCCACTCATACATTGAGTATATTTGTGTGTGAAATTGGGAGATTACATGATGGCTTAGGGTGCTATGTATCTCCTAGACAATTGAGGTGATGTCTAACCCGCTTCATGCCACTTCGGCAGAAGAAAATGCCACCCAGGCGTGACACAAACACCAGTACGTTGCCAAGGATAAAAGCCGAGCTGCAAAAATGCATCTCACAGGCAATTGCACGACATGAGGCCCTCCGCTTTAAGCACAGCAATGGCACTACTGAAAATAACCCTCCAACTGACTGCACCTATAAACAGTTCCTGAACTGCAAGCCTTTGAACTTTGACGGAACAGGAGGCGCCGTTGCATTTGTTCGTTGGTCCAAAAAGATTGACTCCATTCCAAGAATGAGTGACTGTTCGTCCCAACAGAGTGTTACCTACATCCCGGGGTTATTTCTAGATAGCACACTCTCATGGTGGAACCTCCAGGTTCAGACCCTTGGTGCAGATGCTGCTTATACACTGAGCTGGGACGAGCTCAAGGAAATGATGGAGGAGAAATACTGATCTAGGGCTGTAATCCAGAAGCTTGACGCGGAGTTCTGGAATTGAAAATGGACGGACCAAAGATTCCTGAATACGTCCAGCAATCTCAAGACTTGTCTAGGGTCGTCCCCTACTAAGTCATTGACGTTGTATGATAAAGTTAGGTACTTGTAAACCTTGCATTGTGGTCTCGATTTATGGCAATGCAATCGCAGTATTCTCATCACTTGTGTTGATTGATCTACTGTTTATGTTCTATGACATGAGATGTTATGTGGTTGATTTAGTCATAGCAGGAGATGTTATGTGATATTGTTGAATACATACGTACACTTTACTCGCTATGACCTAACCTACGTGAAACATCTTTTAGAAGATGCCACCAAGACGCAAGATGCGCATACCCACCTCGGAGGCAGAACTTCAAGAGATAATTGCCACAACTATAGCACAGCACGAGGCCCATCGCTCCTATTGCAGCGAAGGTACCTCAGGAAATAACCCCCCCAACGGCTGCACCTACAAGCAGTTCTTAGACCACAAACCTCGAGAGTTCGACGGCACCGGGGGTGCCTTAGCCTTCGTGCGCTGGGTTGAAAAGACAGATTCTGTTTTACGATTGAGCAAGTGTGACCACGAACATCAAGTCAAGTATATAACTGGACTATTGATGGATGAGGCTCTGTCATGGTGGAACCATCAAATTCGGACGATGAGCGAGACCGCTGCGCATGCTATGACGTGGGACGAACTGAAAAATCTGATGCGTGAAAGATATTGCTCGAGGGCAGAAGTCCAGAGATTGGAGACAGAACTGTGGAACTTGAAAATGAAAGGACCAAGGATAGCAGAGTATGTGCAGAGATTTAACGAATAATCACAAGTTGCCTTACTCCTGGGGACACCAGAGTTTAAGAGAATCGAACAGTTCATAAGGGGATTGGCACCTCAGATTCTAAGCCTGGTAACAACATCAAAACCCTCAACGATCACCGAGGCTATCAACATAAGCATAGCACTCACGGAAGAAGCAGTTAGACGAGGAGAATTTTCCACTGCGGAGGAGAAAAAGGAGACTGATATAAAGGCATCTGGGGATAACAAGAGGAAGCTCGCAAATTTCAAGATGGTTACTCGGGTAAGTAACAAGAAGAAGGCCAAAAAGGGAAAAGATTACAAGGGTATCCTACCTAAGTGCGACAATTGTTTACGTTATCATGTCGGGCGATGCAAATATGGAAATTGTGGTAACTGTGGCAAGGTGGGACATGTCAAGGAAACTTGTTGGCAAAATACTGAACATAGTAATGGGGGCCAAGACGGTAGTGAGAATCACGAAGGGGACAACAACAATGATAATTGTCGAGGCAGAATGAGTGATAAACAGAAGCGTGCTCGAGGATGTTTAAACTGTGGAAGCAAAAAGCATTTCAGAAGATATTGCCCGAAAAACAATCAGGCGCAAGGATGAAAGCTCCCCATCGGAGCTAGGGAGGCACGCCAGAGATCCAAGCATGGATAGCGGTACGTCCCATATTACTCAATATTATGCATCTGTATTGCCAACTACTGTTGCAAATTTTACGATTCGCAATTCTAGTGTTCAAGGACATAATTGGTTTGCGTAGCAAGTGAGTAGTTATTCCAGTACCCATTAGAACTAGCTTAGAGGAAGCTAGTGGAAGCCAACGCAGTAACTGGAATCGGCACGATAGGACCCGGAGAGCGTAAGTTACGCTAGATCTATTGCCAGTTGAGTTTGGAAGCTTCAACGTGGTAATTGGATGTATTAGTTGGCAAGCGATCAAGCGGAGGTTGTTATCCGCACCTCGATGGCGAATGAAGGAATAATTGTGACTCACGAAGCAAGATACGCCACCGCCGATCACAAATTACTTAGGGCTCGAAAGTTGTTGTGGGAAGGATGTGTTGTTTCCTGGCTCATATCGGGGACAAGGGAGCCGAAGAACTAAAACTTAACGATACCCCCGTGATCGGAGTATACCCTAAAGTCTTCCTCGAAGACTTGCCGGCGTATTCTCCTGGACGACAAGTCGAATTTTGGCTTCAATTTGATTCTAGGCGCCGCGCCTGTAGCTAGGTCACTTTATAGACTTAAACCACCTGAGAGGTAGGAATTGTCGACACAACTTCAAGAGTTGCTAGACAAAGGATCCATCAGACCAAGCTTCTCACCTTGGAGAGCTCCGGTCCTGTTTGTTAAGAAGAAAGACGGTAGTTTTCGTATGTGCATCGACTACCGGGAGCTGAACAAGCTGACGATCAAGAATAGATATCCTCTGCCAAGAATCGATGATCTATTCGATCAACTGCAAGGCTCAAGCTTTTATTCAAAGATCGATCTTCGATCTGGATACCATCAGTTAAGGATACAAGAGGAGAGTATCCCAAAGACAACCTTCAGAACTCGTTAGGGACACTACGAGTTCCTTGTTATGCCGTTTGGTTTGACAAACGCACCTGCAGTCTTTATGGACTTGATGAATAGACTTTGCAAGCCGTACTTGCACAAGTTCGTGATTGTGTTTATCGACGACATCTTGATTTATTCAAGAACAAAGACTGAGCACGAACAGCATCTAAGAGCTATTTTGGAGTTGCTGAAGAAAGAACAGTTGTATGCCAAACTCTCTAAGTGCGAGTTTTGGCTACAAGAAGTACAATTTCTTGGACACATGGTGAACGGAGATGGAATCCACGTGGATCCAACCAAGATCGAAGCAATCAAGAATTGGGAAACGCCAAAAACGCCAACCGAGATTCGACAATTCTTGGGTTTGGCTGGCTACTATCGAAGGTTCATTGAGGATTTTTCAAAAATCGCTCAACCTTTGACACTCCTCACACAGAAAGATAAGAAGTTTGATTGGGGAATCAAACAGGAAGAAGCATTCCAGATATTGAAGGATAAGCTCTGCAATGCGCCAATCTTAGCACTACCGGAAGGTACAGATGATTTCGTGGTAAACTGTGACGCCTCGCGTCAAGGATTGGATTGTGTGTTGATGCAACGCCAAAAGGTTATTGCTTACGCATCACGTCAACTGAAAGTGCACGAAAAGAACTATACCACACATGATTTGGAACTTGGCGCAGTGGTTTTTGCATTAAAGATCTGGAGACACTACCTTTATGGTACAAAGTGTACAATTTTTACAGATCACAAGAGCCTACAACACATATTCAACCAGAAGGAGCTGAATATGAGGCAGAGACGATGGGTTGAGTTGTTGAACGATTACGACTGCGAGATAAAGTATTATCCAGGGAAGGCGAATGTAGTCGCCGATGCCCTAAGTCAAAAGGAGAAGATCAAGCCCATAAGGGTTAGGGCTTTAGAAATGATTATCAGAACCGATCTTTCCTTGCGCATTCGTGCCGCGCAGAAAGAAGCTCTCAAGGAAGGAAACCTTGAAGAAGAATATCTCCGTGGGATGGAGAAGCTACTGGTACCAAACGAGGAAGGAACATTATGTTTTGAGAAAAGGATTTGGGTTCCTTTGTTTGGAGGTTTAAGGAAGGTTATTTTTGATGAAGCTCACAAGTCGCGGTACTCTATCCACCCAGGAGCGGATAAGATGTACCAGGATCTCAAAAATTATTATTGGTGGCCTAGGATGAAAGGCGATGTTGCTGTTTATGTGAGAAAATGTTTAACATGCGCTAAGGTTAAAGCCAAATACCAGAAGCCTTCAGGACTTCTGCAACAACCCGAGATTCCCAAGTGGAAATGGGAACAAATCTCCATGGATTTTATTACAAAGTTGCCAAGAACGCCAAGAGGCCATGACACTATTTGGGTAATAGTGGACCGATTAACGAAGTCAGCACACTTCTTACCTATCAGAGAGAAGGATAATACGAGCAAATTGGCTGAAATTTACATGAGAGAGATCGTCGCACGTCATGGAGTACCTCTCTCAATCATTTCTGATAGAGACGGAATGTTTGTGTCAAGGATATGGCAATCCTTCCAAGAAGCCTTTGGCTCACAATTGAATCTGAGCACTGCGTTTCATCCGCAAACCGACGGGCAGAGCGAGCGAACGATACAGACTTTGGAAGACATGCTGAGAGCGTGTGTTATGGATTTGGGCGGTAGCTGGGATAAGCATTTGCCTTTGGTCGAATTTTCATACAACAACAGCTACCACACCAGTATTGGTGTCGCGCCATTCGAAGCCCTTTACGGACGCAAGTGCCGATCACCCCTATGCTGGGCTGACGCAGGTGATAGGCAGCTTGCTGGTCCCGAAATCGTCCAAGAGACGACGGACAAGATTGCGCAGATTCTAAAACGCATCGAAGCAGCTCGCCACAGACAGAAAGCCTATGCGGATCCGAACCGGAAACATGTGGAATTCCAAGTTGGAGAAATGGTGTTATTAAAAGTTTCACCCTGGAAGGGTGTGGCACGCTTCGGAAAGCGTGGGAAGTTAAATCCGCGCTACATTGGTCCTTTCAGAATTTTGGAAAGAATAGGACTAGTAGCATACAAGCTGGACTTACCTGCTGAACTGAATGGTGTTCACGATACCTTTCATGTATCCAACCTGAAGAAAAGTCCAACTCAAGATAACATTGCCATTCCCATCGATGAGATCCATATTGACGACACGCTCCATTTCGTTGAAGAACCGGTTGAGGTTACGGATTGGAAAGTAAACAAGACCCGCCGCAGCAGTGTCAAGCTCGTCAAAGTTCGTTGGAATGCCAGACACGGTCCTGAATACACCTGGGAACGTGAGGACCGGATGAAAGAGAAGTACCCCCACCTATTTCCTAAGAACCCTGCATCTACAAGCAGAACTTAAAATTTCGGGACGAAATTTTTATAACGGGGGGAGAATGTGACAACCCTCACCAAACCAGGTATCCGTACGACTTGATTAATAATTAATTACTGCTTAATTACTGTGCTTGCTTGAACTTGTGAATAAACTGCTACTTGAATACTGATACATGTACTTACTTGCATCATACTTTACTTACCGTCACTACATTATTTACATGCTGAACCTTAGTGACAAACATGATGCACAAAAGCACAGTAGCACAATAAACGGATAACCTATTGAACATGCTGATAAAGCCAGCATCAGGCAAACACTGCCCATAAGGCCTGTATGAGCCAGAAATATTTTACTACACTAGTGGTGAGTGTAGGGATACAAGGGTTGTAGAACTGTGTCTCTAGGGATAAGTTACAATGACTGGATGTGCCTAAAACGTACTCTGAGTACAAAATTCAGCACTTTACATAATAATACAGCTTTTAGCTAACTAATAAAGTGCCAAAACATGAGAAAAGTATTACTAGACACTTTCCAAAGTGTCAGAAATAAGTTGTGTCACTAAAAAGGGTAATAACGACACTTTAAAGCTTTGTTAAGCACATTAACAGATTACTATCCAACCGAACAACCGGACTATACCCGGAACATGAAAATATTGTTATTTTCATTATTTATCTTTTTCTGAGCCAGTTAGGGTCCCTGAATACCCTAACACCCGTCATAACACACGACACACAACTAACCGGGTTAAGTACTTAACTAACTTACTTAACCTAACTAATATACCTAACTATTGATTGGATTCGGACTAGGACCCCCCCCCCCCCTCTCTAACCGTCCCCAACTAAGAGGGGACACACTTGTCCTCACCTTGATTATTTTAATCTTCTTGCTTAGTATCTAGAAGACATAGCATCCAATGGTTAAAAGTCTTGTTGATTGTCTATAAGTATAAGCTTAGACCCATATGATCTTTCACTTAACACAACACCACTCCACACCTCTCTCTCCCTCTCTTCTAGCTTACGGCCGAACACACCCACCCCCCATCCATCCATTTTCGATTTTTATCTTGCAAGTTCCAAGCTCTACAAGTGTTAAGGATCACATACGAGGAGTCTTGGTGCAAACGGAAGGCGAAGGACCTCACTCTCTTGCTTTTATCCACGCATTTTTCGCATAGATTCTTCCCTAGCCTTGAGCTAGTGGTATGTTACTTAAATCACCTACTTGAACTATTTTAAAGTGGTTAATACGATGTGTAACAGTTAAAACTCGAAATCTTACAAGTTGAAGCTTAAAAGTCTAATAAAAACACTAAAAATGGTGGATAAAAGCTTATAAGTTGTGTAAATGTTGTAGTATTTGAATTGTGTGATTATTTGGACCCAATCTATGTTGTGGTAGCTCGGATCATCATTTAACCCGATTTAGTCATGATCTTGGATTATGACATAAAGCTTGTTTAAGTATAACAAGGGTTAGAAGATGAAACTCTACCACATTCGAATCATGAACTTGTGTAAAAGTGTTTTAGCTTGTAAAATAGTGATTAAAACTAGTAGATCTACGGATCTACAGGTGGTATTTTTAAAGGACCAAGTGTCAAGAGAAAACATACTTTTAAAGACGGATCTTACACTAACACGGATGGTTTTTAGAACACACAAGTGTGTAAACACTTGTGTAACATAAAGTTTCGACAAATAACTATTCTGGTAAATGTTGACAAGAAGTTGTAGAGATGGAATTTCTTTAAAAACGAGGTTTTTACAAAATCGGATTGTTTTATATAAAGATCCACTAAAGGTGATGGGATTTATTTCATAGTTTGGATAAATCACAAGTTCATGAAATTTATGCGATTTGTATATATATTTTAACTAGTTTGTGGTTTGAACATTGTTTTGATTGAATAAGAAGATTGTTGGTTTGATTTATAAAAGAAAATGATACGCTTAAAAGCGTGGCCACCTCCAGTTACAGAGGAAACTCTGGCGAAATTTTTCCAAAAACCTAACACGTAGAAATATTTTCACTATAAGTGTTAGAAATACATTTTGACTTGTTTTCAAAATATAAGTTTCGTCACGACTATATTTACAAAATATCGGAGGTGGGATTTCACAAAATAAAACGTGATACATAAATATATTTAGTATATATTTTTCACAACATCACTTGTATAAGTGTTTATGATTATTTTGTGAACTACGTAAATATTATTTTTAGAGTAAAAATAATATTACTAAGTATTATTTCGGGAAAATCACATGTAGTAAAGTATAATATTTTTGGGAAGAATAGTTATATTTTGGAGTTAAGAATAAAATATATTAAGTGAGACTTAATAGTGTAATCCGAACTATACGAACGCACATGCATTAAATCCCCCATCCTTGGGAAGGAAGAAATAACTACCAAGTATATACAGAATGTAAACACGAAATAGTTGCCTAACTATTTCCCAAAAACTTAAACCATAAAGCTAAGGCACGGCCATCCGTCTAATAGAGTTAGTACGTGTAGGTCGTCACACAGCTGTTTGATTTGGAGGCATACTTGGTAGAGACGCACCACGGTGAGTTCATGTCCCCCCTTTCTCTTAACTGTTTTCAGTTTTCTAAACTACGGGGGTGAAATACATGTTACTTTGATTACAAGTACTTTATACATGGTATGGTTAGCGTAAGGAGGTTTACTACTTAGATCATGTGAGTGGGTAGGCGGGAACTGGAGACCATTAATCCTCATTGTAGGAACCGAGGGACGTAAGCGGTAGATCTATCTGGGTGTAGCGAGCCCAACCCCTGAGCCCGCATAATGGACCAGGTGGTGACTTTGTACCCATCGCCAAATACGCTAGGTTTGAGTCTTCCTACTTGCACTTCACACATATCATTGGCTTTGCAACCCAATGGTGATCTCTTTTTCCTTGTTTGCTACATACCAGGAATTTTCATACGAACAGACATCTTTACAGAGGTTTTACTTACTCACTTACACATGAACTCGCTCAACATTATTGTTGATTTTTCAACTTACATGTATTTCAGGAAATTAACAGATCTGGCGCGGTATGGCACGTTTTCCCGCTGCACTAGTTACGAGGTCATCCGGGTTTAGGGAATGTGGCTCTTTCCTGGACAAGTCACAGCCCTTAAACTATGCTTATGTTATGTTGTTAAACAATGTTTATGTCGTTAGGATGTGTTTCCGTCAAGACAATGTTATTGTATTTGGTTTTCAAAACTTAATCGAATGGATGATCTTGCATGGTTTTTATTTCATATAGCTTTGTTATGGTTAAGCTATGGTATTAAGAAGTCACACCAAATTAACCACGCTTCCGCAAAGCCAGGGTGTGACAAACATCTGTTATTCCCAACAGCAGTTTCCAAAGAATTATCAATGATTAACACAATAGAAGTTATGAACATCTGTTATTGCTCAACAGATCTTTG
The DNA here is from genome assembly GCA_030545235.1 of Helianthus tuberosus. Lineage (NCBI taxonomy): Eukaryota > Viridiplantae > Streptophyta > Magnoliopsida > Asterales > Asteraceae > Helianthus > Helianthus tuberosus. The sequence continues at coordinate 125,141,360 of CM060416.1, forward strand.
TAAAACGTCTTCAGAACATCAAAACTCCATTCTTAAAAATAGCTATTTTTTAAATATTGGAAAAAATTCTAAAAAAATAGCTATTTTTTTAAATATTGGAAAACTCCATCAAAAATGTTTTTTTAGGTTATTATTGCGTCATAATCATAAGTCTTAATATATAAAATCAATTTAAAACTGATTATCAGTGTTTTCATAATATTTGTTGATGTTTTGAATCAACTTCTGTTTGGATAAAGATTCATTCACTGCTGAAAGGTATTGTCTGTTTTAATAAGTGTTGTTTATTCTAGCGACTATTGATTTACCACTGTTTACAACATTTATGTCCGATGAAGTGGTAGTAGTCTTTGTTTGCTATGTAGATTATTGTTGGTCTTTAAATGAAGAGTTTTTTTTTTAAATATGGCAGAGGTTTAAAATTTGTCCTTTCAGTTTTTTGATATTTAATTTTATAGTTTTCCCATGAAAAATTATTTTTTAAATGTTTTGCATTAAATGGCTGCTGATATTTAATATCAATTTATTCATTTATATTAAAAGTCTGTTGAAAACAACTATTTTCCAAACCTGTGTTTGACTAACGACCGCTGAAGGGTATTGTCTGTTCTCATAGGTTCTGTTTAATCTAAGGACTGATGAGTTACTAATGTTGCCTAACATCTGTTGTTGGCCAACAGTGGTTTTCAAACAACTGTCATTCATTATTAGAGCAGAGGATGTGACGTGGACAGATGTTAGCCATCAGATCTTTGTAACTTCTGACACGTCAGCATTCATCTTTTCACTTTATAAACCCCTGTTTCATCCCCAAACAGAGGTTTTACTTTCGTCTCGAGTTTAAAATTCATCAGAGCGGTTTCCACCTTCTTCTTCAACAGTTCTTCGTCAACGTCGCGCAACTTTCAATTCCAATCATGGCTTTGATGATGAAAAATTTGCATAACTACCTGGCTATTTTTGAGAAAACCGAGAACAATACTCTCTATCATTCAATGATTGATGTTCTTACATCATCAAAATATAAGGTCATTCTTACCGCCGACGTACCCATTTACCAAGAGACGCTTCGCGATTTTTGGGCAAATGCGAATATTGAAGAACAAAACAATGTGGCCATAAGTATAACTTCAAAAGTCGGAGGTGAATCGGTTGCTATTACCCCCAGTACCATATCAACAACATTTTAGTTAAACGACTTGGCAGGTAAGACCTCTTTGCCGAAAAATGAGATTCAAACATACTTGATTGGGAGGGGATATGATGGATAGTTGAATCAGGAAACTATGTTTAAAGGTAATTTTCCACCACCAATGAAATTCCTGTTCCATACTCTCTTAATCTGTCTCTCAAATAAAACTACTTCTTTTAATGAAATACCTTTGAAAATTCAGTCATTGTGGTATGCAATTTTGACAAATACTGATTTTAACTACTCCCAAGCACTGTTTGTTGATTAGGTTGCAAATTTAAAAAACATTAAAAAGGGGAAAACTGCTGCTATTAAAAAGGAGAAAACTGATGGTTTTCTTATGTTTCCTAGACTATTAAGCTACTACCTGCAAAAACATGTTTCTCAAAAAGCTTTTGAAAAATGTGAAGTTATTAAAATGAATAGTCTAACATCTGAAACTTTTACTCGCCTTATGGCTAAAGAGTCAAATGTTTTCAAAACTGAAGCAGAGGGGAATGAGGAAATTTTAGATGAGTCCACAACTGCTCCTCAAACGCCTGTTACTGAGCCCACTGCTATTGGTGATCACAGCACTACAACCAATGTTGTGAAAATTGTAAGGACCTGCACGAAAATGTCCTAAAACACTTAGTAAGTGAAAACCCGGAACCCTAAAACCCTAACTTTTATTAAAAATCAAGAAAATCAAAGTTTATCACTTGGTTGCGGGCCGTGAAGGACTTAAGTAAAGTCCACGCGGGGCGCGACAGCTATGCAGATCGCCGGATAAGCTTTAGGACCACGTGTCGCACACGTGGCATGTCTAGGGGTTGACACGGCAGCCGTAGCTAGGGTGGCCTTCGCGGGCCGTGAAGGATTGCCCTTCAGGCTTACGCGGGCCACGAAGAAGTCAAAACTCAGCTATAAAAGGGACGTGCATGGGCAGTTCAAAACTGTCAAAAATTTCCTTCAAAACTACTTCCTTTCTGCTGAAAATAATACGTTTTTGTAGTAAAACGCTGCTACGATCACAGGGTAATAACTCGATCACTGCTACGATACAATGTCCGATCGATTGAAACTGATCCGATGGATGTTTAAGTGTTGCCCGAATTCGGGCTATACTTTGTCATTCGTCGTGAGGGTTTTGATTTCGTAAAATTATCGTAAATGTTGTATTAAGTTACTAACCTAGTTTCGTTTGCATTATTTAACTAGGTTACCAGGCTTAATCAGTAGGCGGACTCTGTCCAGTTAAACTTGCAATGTGAGTCATTCTGTTTTTATAAAAGTTACTGTGTAAAATCTTAAATGTTTTCCAGTTATATTTTACAGGGATTAAGTCGTTGTTATCTTAAATTACTGACAGTAAGTGGGGTACTATGCACATTACTGCTGTTTTATCACTTTTAGGTGAACGGACCTAAATAGTGATATACGTTACTTTTTGGTGAACGGACCCAATAGTGATATGACCAGAGTCATAGATCCGGTCGAGTGACAACTGGACCAGTTAATTATAAGATAGGAGCAATTGTAATCGCTCTTAATACTGTAATTTATAACAATGTGTCGTTTTGTACAACATGAATGACTCGCCAGTATTTCCCCGCTGATAAAATCTTTTTAAACATGTTTCAGGTGATTTACTGTGAACAAGGAAAAGTGCCACGTAGCACCTCAGCTTGAATGAAGTGGCTTAGTAAATAAATAAACATGTTTTGTAATCAGGGAATTTCCCAGTGAAATTCCTTTATTGTAAATTACGGGGTTTGTCCCGAAACTTGAAATAAAATAAATGGGTGTTTTCAGTTTAAACGATCCTGTTAAAATTTCCGCTGCCAAATTACACACCAATACCACGGGTTTCTGTCCCGCGACTTCCGGACCAGGCAACTGTGTCGGGGGCCGTGACAGAAAAAGGTGGTATCAGAGCCACTGATTTAAGCCAATTAAGTATTTAGGAAATACTTAATTTTTCAAATTTGTCATTCTGTGATTCTGTGAAAATTAAATTGATAATAAATACAAATTTAATTTGGATTTTGTGTGTTTCTTTATGTGTGCCTACAGCATGAATGAACTGTCGGAAGCACTCCGAAACTTTACAATCCATACGACTGATATGGATACAACAGGAACCCAGTCCGGTTATCAGGCGGATACCGAGGAGCCACTAGTCTTTCAGGCCCAGCCCCAGGAGAAACCTAAACCTAAAAAGAGAAGAAGACTGTTGGATTGGAAACGAGGCAGGAAGAAGAAACCCGCTGCCCAACGGGTAAAGAAAACAGAGGATCCAAAAGGAAAGGGAAAAGAGATAGGGGAGAGTTCTTGTCAAGCCCAGGAGTTGCCACCTTGGGAAGAACTGGATAGAAAATTGGCAAACTGTGACCTCATCGGGCCTGCTGATGAAACTCTTTTCAATTTCCCCACCCAATCACAACTTCCTATAAATTTGGAACCTGCTGTTCCGTTCCCAATTATCAACCCTCAACCTCTTACAGGGCAGTTGGAAGAATGGTGGACGAGCGACTGGCATTTTCAAAATTTTATGAATAACCCAAATGTGTACTTTCCCCAGTTTGATCCCGAACCTGCACCATTCCCACCCATGAACCCGGAGAACGTTGCCGAATTACGCCGCTACGGCGAGGAACTGGTGGATGCGGGAAATCGGATTCGGGAAGTGGGAGAAAACATCACGTGGAAGTATGACGAGAGGGAGCGTCGTTTTTGAAAAGCCAGTTAACCATAATTGAATGTTTGTATAATAATAATATGTGAAAATATATATATATATATATATATATATATATATATATAATGTATAATAATATTAAAATAACATATCTGTAAAATATATGGCTTGTATTGACGCATAATATTATATGAAAATATAAATGTCGCAAGGTCGACGATTTTGGCTATATGTGTTGACTTAATTGTATTTGTGATTGCCCTATTGTGTTTGGTTGCTATCCATTTTGTGACAGTAATATATATATATATATATATATATATATATATTGTTAATGATTCAAATGGAAAACGCAGTAAACCAACCGGCAAACGAAGTTAATCAATCTGAACCCAATAATGAAGACCATTTTCTTAATAAACAAGATATCGAAAATATAGTTGCTCAGGGTATAGCCAATGCTATCCCGACAATCGTCGTTGCTGTTAAGAATCCTGTTGAACCGTCACAAGCCAACCATAGCAAACACACTCGTGACGATAATTTCAGTAACAGTGTGAATGGAGGCGGCGATAATAATAATAATGTGGTTTAAGCCCCATTACTTAAGAAAATGAAAGTTGCAACACCTGGTTGCACTTATAAAGAATTTCTTGCCTGTAAGCCAGTCGAATTTGCAGACAATGAAGAGGCGACTGCCGCACTACGTTGGTTAGAAAAGACCGAAGCAGTAATTAAAATAAGTAAGTGCACAGAGGAAGACAGGGTGATGTATGCATCCCACCTTTTCAAGAAAGAGGCATTAGAATGGTGGAACACGGTGCTGCAAGCTAAGGGAAGTGACGTGGCTTATGCCATGAGTTTGGAGGAATTGGTGGAAAGAAAATTTTTTCCCTCCTATGAAAAGGAACAAATGACAAATAAGTTCCTGAACCACCGGATGGTGGACATTGACTGTCGAGTGTATACTTCGAAATTCTTCGAGTATGCTAGAATTGTACCAACTCTGGCTTCGCCAGAACCGGTGCTTATGTCTCGCTATATCTGGGGACTAATTAGCGAGATTCGTGATATAGTCAAAGCTGCGAGACCTCGAACAATTGACAATGCGGTCAAATTGGCCAATACCTTGACGGACGGACTAGTGCACACAAGAGAAGAAAACAGGAAAAAGGAATTGGCTCAAAAGATTACCCAAGGATTTCGTGGGGGTAATAATAGTAGTAACTTCAAGAAAAAGGGAACCTCGCAACCCTCCACCACTCCATTTTGCAGTACCTGTAAAAGAAGCATTTTGGGAAATGTAAAGGGTACTGTAATTTCTGCAAAATCCCAGGGCACCGAGAAGAGGAATGCAGGAAGAAATCCATGATCTGCTACAATTACGGAGAAGCAGGGCACTTCAAGCCCGATTGCCCAAAATTGGTTAAGCCAGCAGACAACAAGGCCAAACCTGCCAAAGGAACTAATAAGAAGAATGCAAGAGCCTTTCAGCTAATGACGCAAGAAGCACATCTAATTCAAGATGTGATAGCTGGTACGTTTCTTGTACATGACGTTTACGCAAAAGTATTATTTGACTCTGGTGCAAACCAAAGTTTTATAAATACTTCATTCTGCCAAGCACTTAAGCAACCTTTAACCAAACTTAGGTAGATTTATACGTAGAAACGGCAGACGGAAATTCTGTTAACATAAATAAGGTTCTCCAAGAAGGAAAAATAGAACTCTCTGGCCATAAATTTTCTGCAAATCTTCTACCTATGAATTTAGCAGGATTCGATGTCGTATTAGGAATGGATTGGCTAGTAGCCAACCATGCTCGAATCCTATGTGATAAAAATTCCATAGAAATTCATACGCCAGCAGGAGAAGTAATTTTGGTTACAGGAGATAAGCCACGTAAACCAATTAAGTTCATTTCAGTAATGAAAGTTGCTAGTTATGAACGGAAACAAGGAATAGTGTATATGATTTCGGTAATCATTAACACTAAAAGTAAGGAACTAAAGGAAATCCCAGTAGTATCAGAATACTCTGATGTATTTCTAGAAGAGCTACCTGGATTACCACAAGATAGAGAAGTAGAGTTTAGAATTCATCTAATCCCTGGAACTGCACCAATAGCTAAGGCACCTTATCGGTTAGCACCCACCGAAATGTTAGAACTGAAAAAGCAGTTGGATGAATTGCTAGGCAAAGGATTCATACAACCTAGTTCATCCCCTTGAGGAGCACCAGTGTTGTTCGTGAAAAAGAAGGATGGTTCGATGCGGATGTGTATCGATTATAGGGAATTGAATAAGGTTACAATTAAGAATCAATGCCCATTACCTGGGATTGATGATCTTTTCGATCAACTTCAGGGAGCTAGATACTTCTCTAAGATAGACTTGCTCTCCGAATATCATCAGTTGAAGGTACAGGAAGAAAACATACCTAAAACTGCTTTCAGGACTAGGTATGGTCACTACGAGTTTACTGTCATACCCCTTGGATTAACGAATGCTCCTGCAGCATTCATGGACATGCTGAATAGGATCTGTAAGCCGTACTTGGATAAATTTGTAATTGTCTTCATCGATGATATACTTATTTATTCCAAAAGCCAGGACGATCATTGTGAGCTCCTGCATGCACTCTTAACTTTACTAAGAAAGGAAAAACTTTACGTCAAATTCTTGAAGTGTGAATTTTGGCTACAAGAGGTGCAATTTTTGGGACACATGGTGAATCATGAAGGCATTCACGTGGATCCTTCCAAGATAGAAGTGATCACAAATTGGAAGGTTCCGCAATCAGCTACCGAAGTTAGAAGTTTTTTAGGATTAGCTGGATACTATAGGCGCTTCATCAAAGACTTTTCTAAGATAGCTGTTCCATTAACTAAGCTAACCTGTAAAACTGTTAAGTTTGAATGGGGACCCAAGCAAGAAGAAGCCTTTAGGATTTTAAAGCAAAGGTTAACAAATGCCCCAATTCTGGCCTTACCAGACGGAACAGAAGATTTTGAAGTATTTTGCAACGTTTCTAAACTAGGATTAGGTTGTGTGCTAATGCAACGCAAAAAGGTAATTTTGTATGCTTCAAGGCAGTTGAAGAAGCACGAGGAAAATTATACGACTCATGACTTAGAATTAGGAGCAATAATTTTTGCCCTTAACATTTGGAGAGATTATCTGTGACACCTGTGTCACTGTGACCATCAAAAAAATACCAAACCAATGAAATATTGTATTTCATGCTTGGGATTTGTATAAATATGTGTATCTTTTGCACATATCAATTCTTGTTCGATTTCAAGCTTTAAATCGCTTTCTGGAGAGTTATACGCAAACTGGTGCGTAAACGTAATCAGTTTAAACACGGAAAATACTCTGGAACATCAACATATGCTTAACATACCTTAAATAACCTTTACATAACTTAGAAAAAAGTTTTAAAGGCTTTGGTATGGCAAAATCAAGTTAATTCGCTTACAGGGAATAAATTTGACAAACTGCGAAAGCATGCCAATTTGAACTGTAACGAACATTCCGGAACATGACCATAAGTTAAACATACCCTAAATATCCTTTACATAGCTTAGAAATAGGCTTTGAGGGGTTCGGTATGCTAAAATAAACTTTTGGGTCATTCAGGGACTAAAAGCGTCAAAAAGTGCACAAGTTTGCATTTTCGCGCATACCTTACATTCTGAATACTTCCGGACATCCAAAAATTTATGTAAGCATTAAAATATTTTATTTTAGTGTTTGGCTAAGAAAACTTCATTCGTTTCACAATTTGGATCGTTTTTGAGTCCGTTACGACTTCCGTCGTAATTAACCGAACAACGTAACCGTATGACCAAACGAACCGACATCCGATATATTTTTTAGAACATTTTAAGTTCCCTATACTTTAACTTCATTTTAGAGCTTTGAAATGGGGTTAACGGGGCTTAAACGTGTCAAAAATGCATCAAATGGCAAGTTTGGATGCACAGGGGCCTGTTCTGCCAAAATATGAAAGTATCAGACCTGCAAGGTCCTTACGGACCGTATGGTATTGGTCTTACGGTCCGTAAGCAGGTGCCAAAACATCAGAAAGCTGTTTCCACCCTGTTTTCAGCCAATTCCAACTCATTTCTCTTTTGCACATGGTATTTCAAGATACTAGGGGCTCCAATGGTTTTATAAAACCATAGGCTTGAGGTGTACGGCTTAGATCAAAGCTCGGTTAACGAGGAACGATCTTAACAGTTCAAGGAAATCTATAAATACCCCTCACCCCTCATTTGCAAAACCCACACCTTTGAATCTGAATTTGTTCTCTAAGTTGATGTGTTTATCACTTCATACCTGAGAATATTCGGATCAAAACTTCCGTTCTTGGACCCGTTGTAAGTCCTCTTTCGTTCTTTTAGCGTTTTCTGCGTTGACCAGTTTAAGGTCAACGTGAAGTTTGGTTGAACTTCGCAACGTGAGCATAATCACAATGGTTATAGTCCCTTGTGACTATACCTACTGATTACCACGTTATCTAGGCTTAGTGACGAGTCGTAGTTTCGGCAAAAATGCGTATTCTTGCGTATTTTGTAACCAAACTACTTTTAGGTATCAAACCCGTTTGTTTTGATACCAAACTTGTTTTCTAAACTTGTTAAACATGTTTTAACGTGTTTAGCTCGTCACTTTTAGTTTTGTGCTTGTCTAGGGTAGTAAAAGTAAGCGATCTAAACAATCGCTTATACTTTCGAACCCGACCCATTTGGTCGATCATTAGGATCCGACCAAACACATTAGGTGACCATAGTGTATAGGGAATAACCTTCCGAGGTTATACCTTATGATCACGACGTTTAAGTAGTTGTATGATAGGTAGTTTATATGCCTTAGATAAATTACCAAAATGCCCTTTTTACGCCAAAATTCATTTTAAACATATGTAACATAACTTTTAACATCTAAACTGTTTTTGCAACAATATTAGACATGTTACGGCATAATTTACTTATCATAGGGCTAGTTAGGCATTCTGAACGCGTTTTATGCGAACGACGCGTTAAAGTAGCATAAGCTACCTAAACGGGTCGTAATGGGCCGTAAGCACTTAGGTTAGGTTTCATTGTAGTATGTAGGCTTTGTTAAACCATATTACATGAGTTTCCATACTCATTTGGTTTATGAACCCTCATTCTATCCGATCCTCCGATTTAGGTCCGGTTTATTAACATAGTTACCTATATTAGGTGATGTTGATTTTCCGTGATCTCTAGCATTGCTTAGTTGTTACTCAAGGACTTCTAGGAAATCTCAAGTGAGTACATAGACCCCTCTTTTACTGTTTTTCAAACGTTTTGGGGTAAACACATGTGCCTACTTGTTACTTTCGTGCTTTCCTGTTTTCACATCATATACTTGCTATGCTCATTAGTACATTTATAGTACATGATTTACATTACATTGTTTTGCTATGTATGTTTACTTAGCATACTTAGTACATTGTTTTACTTTACATTTCTGCTATGTATGTTGACTGAGCATGCTAGCACATTGATTTACATTACATTAGTTGCATATGTTTACTCAACATATAGACACATTGTTTTACATTGCATTTTGTTGCATATGCTCATCCAACATATGAACACATTATATTACATTTTGAATCGTTTGTAACTATTTGACTATGTGAACCATTGTAACTATTTGACTATGTGAACCGTTGTAACTATTTTACTATGTGAACCGTTGTAACCATTGATTATATGAACCGTTTGTAACTGTTGAACCGTGTGAACCGTATTTGACCATACATAAACATTTCTACAATTGTTAAACATTTCATCTTGGTGGCTGTTTGGGTAAGTGATTTAAGTAACGAGGCGACGTGTAATACGATAAAAACATGGTGGATACGCCGCTGGTACTTCCTATATATAAGTGCTTTTATGGTATTACATATCGTAGCGTTATTTAAACCATTTCAGTTTAGACATATTACATCTACAATACAACCTTCACATAAACATCGTTTTACAAATAACTTAACCTATACAAACCCATTTTACATGGTTATTCACTTAACCATACATTATTCTTTTATACATATATATCATTTGGTTTATTTATCACTTTTCAAATGATTTATGAAAGGGAACACTCAACAAGATTCATGGCTACTTTTTTTTTATTAAACAGTTTCTTTAAACTCAAGTCATGAGTCCTATTTTCACAAAACCTATATATCTCACAGGCATTTTTATGCTGACGTACCTATTTTCACATGTGTTTTTAGGAGCTGTTGCATAGGATGATCGAGACACACTTAGGCGGACCTGTACCTTAGTGACTTAAAACGAAGCAAGAACTAGTTAAATTATGTTATGCACTCTTTGTTTCTTGTTTAATACAATGTAACTCTCTTGATTGATAAATAAAACGTAACTTTAATTTCCATGGTTGTGAAACAATTAATTCTGTTACAACACTCCCCGACGTTTCCGCCACGTTTCGTTGTTTTACGTGGTCGGGGTGTGACAGAAAAGTTGGTGTCAGAGCCAATGGTTATAGGGAATTAGGTTATTAGTAATGCTTTGACCTAGACTATAACCTTCCTAGGACCCTAACGTGAGTTTACTTGCGTTTAGTCATAAAACAATACCGTTGCCTATCTTTAGGAAGCAACCACAATAAGAACACAAATTCCGAATCCGCTTTGAAAATTAATCATACGTTCTTGGATGATTGATTACTAGGTTTTGAACCCTCTGTTGTAAGGTTTTGAATCCTCTGTTATAAGGTTTTGAACCCCTTTGAGTTTTCAAAATCTCGTCAAAGTTTTGGGTCTTAAATAGTGTGAACATGTGCAAACTGGAAGAATAAATGCCTGTACCCTGGGTTTTCTGTCTAAGGCTAGAGTGTTCGTACAAATCCACATAATCGGACCAGTCACTCTTACCTGGGAACTCTTGGGGTGAGTGTTCACTTATAGGCGAGCATGTCTTCGCGATACATTATTTTTGACCCATTTACTTTGATTAGTCACTATGTGTCATTTGTTTTCCTTGTGGTAACAAACAAATGACCACCATCTTTGTTTTTGTCAAATTTTGTATCACCTCATCCTTTTCATCTAATCATATCGCTCGTTTCCTTTCATGTTTCCCTCCTTTAGAATGCCTCCTTGACGCGACAATCAGATAGCGAATGCCGAACTAGCAGAAATCATCACGCAGCAAATGGCTACTGCTTTCCCAAATCTTATTGCTCAACTGAACCAAGCCAACAACAACAATAATGCTCCATGCAATTTCAAGAGTTTCAATTCGGCTAAGCCACTCAAGTTTAGTGGTTCGGAAGGAGCAACTAGGCTCCTACAATGGTTCGAGAGCACTGAGAGTACATTTCGTCATGTTCAGTGTCCTGATAATCACAAGGTCGAGTTTGCTTCCAGTGTGTTTCAGAAGAGGGCTCTTACATGGTGGAACGGGGTGATGAGAGACTGTGGTGCTAAGGTTGCTTTAGCACAGACTTGGGCCGAGCTTAGGGCTCTTATGATGAAGGAATTCTGTCCTCGTCATGAGCTAAGGGCTCTAGAAAGGGAATTTGATGATCTTAAGCAAGATAGCGGTGAGCATCGAGCCTACACGGACCGTTATGAGGAGTTAAGTCTGTTATGACCAAACATGGTCACGCCTTTGGATAAGGCAATCGAAAAGTACATTGATGGCCTCCCTGACTCAGTTCAAGACATTATAACTGGTAGTAAACCCACTACAGTTAGACAGGCCATTGAGCTATCCGCTACCTTGACTGAATCTCAGATCAGGAAAGGTAAACTTTTCCGAAAAAGTGACAAGAAACCAATCGAGGAATCAAAGACCATGGATGAACAGACTGGATCCCCTAAGAAGTCAAAGAAGCGAAATGCTTCTCAGAACTTCGCCATGGTCGCTCACAATGGTCAAGTCGTCCCCAACCAACCAGCTCAACCCCCTACTAGGAAGCCCTACAACGGAACTGCACCCTTGTGCAACCAATGTAGCCTACATCATCATGCTGGTGTAAAGTGCCGCACATGCCAAGTTTGTGGACTTATAGGTCATACGGCGAGGGTTTGCCCAACAGCAGCTGCACCAAATCAAGTTAACAACAATCCTGCTCAAGGTCGTTTTCCACCAGGTTCTTGCTTCAACTGTGGCGAGATGGGCCATTTTCGAAGAAACTGCCCAAAGCTTGCTAATGCGAATCCAGTGCAGGGATGAGCATCTGACCGAATGGAAGACAACGCTGTTTAAAAATAATCACGTCTTATGTATTATTTTCTTTTGTTGTCAAGGTCCATGAAACAGTTGTTATCGTTGTTTATAAATAGAGCTTTTATTTTACAATGCAATATACAAATATTGATGTGGTTGCATGTGTAAACAACATATCCCCTACAATACCGACAATCAGGGAACCGTATCCCTTGAAGAACATACTACCCCCAAAATTCTTCCACTTTATGATCTCTTGCGTTTTCCACGAAAATCCTAAGTACCCGTTTCTTCCAAGGAAAACGAAGTACAAGGTGCAAGTTACAACTCTGGACGAATACCAACTCCTTAATGGGGTACCTAAGGATATTCCCGTAAGTCCTTAATTGTTGTATACCTTAATTCGAATGTGGTGATTCCTTGTAATAAAAAATCGAATGTTTAGAAGATCATCCTATCTTTTCAGATAGATGCTTGAGGACGTTGAAGTCCATTAACTGGGTTCCTGGTATGCCTTGAATACCCATGTTCAAATCAACGCCAAGTTAATAACAATCAATAACAAGATAATAACAATTAATAACCAAGAAAACAATTATGTGCTTGTGTGTTCATTTTCTTATATTTTTGTGAGATCCAAATTTTGTTATCAAAATCCTCGTAGAATCTTCCATATCTTCGTATAAGGGATTCATAGTAGGATACCCAAAGGTACTACCTTAAATCCTTAATGGGCTTCTTCGTAATAGTTAAGTCCCTTGGATTATAAAGTACTATTCCATAATTAGATCCCTTGAGTGGTCTAATTAAACAGATTGAACCACAAATCCGGTTAGGAATATCATGTGATGATATAGCGGAAAAGACTCCTTGGTGGTCTATTTAAAAAGATCATTTGTCGATCTAAGTAACAAGACCCTATGGTAGTCTAGTCACCCTCATCACAAGATTGATTTTCTTCCCCTAAACATTACAAAACAAACTGTGCGGACTGTGCAAGGAATTACATAATTATGGATGCATACATAATTATGGAATTTAGTGCACAGAAATCACAGCAAGTTCTGTCATGTATCTAGAGTAAACCCAATTCATTTCCAACTCTGATGAAGCAACCGTTGAAAATGACTCTGTCTGTTCATTTTCGTTTCTAAAGGTTATCCGTTGAGGAAATGAATATCTGTTTGTTTAAATCCTTCATTTCCATTTCTGATGAAGCAACCGTAGGAAATGACTCCGTCTGTTCATTTTCATTTCTAAAGATTATCCGTTGAGGAAATGAATATCTGTTTATTAAAATCCTTCATTTCCATTTCTGATGAAGCAACCGTAGGAAATGACTCCGTCTGTTCATTTTCGTTTCTAAAGATTATCCGTTGAGGAAATGAATATCTGTTTGTTTAAATCCTTCATTTCCATTTCTGATGAAGCAACCGTAGAAAATGACTCCTTCAGTTCATTTTCGTTTCTGAAGATTACCCGTTGAGGAAATGAATATCCGTTTGTTTAATCCTTCATTTCCATTTCTGATGAAGCAACCGTTGAAAATGACTCCTTCAGTTCTTTTTCGTTTCTGAAGATTACCCGTTGAGGAAATGAATATCCGTTTGTTTATCCTTTTCATTTCCGTTTCTGAGGAAACAACCGTTGAAGATAACTCCGTCTGTTCATTTTCATTTCTAAAGATTATCCGTTGAGGAAATGAATATCCGTTGTTTAATCCTTCATTTCCGCTTCTGAAGAATACTCGTTGAGGAAAATGTTGGGATTGAACCCTACCAGAGGAACAGATAATGTAAAGCCAAAACCGGATCACATCAGTGGACTATCAATAAGCAGCAGTTTACATTAAGCTTTCCCCTTGAAAGTGATTTATAACAACTGATGGTCTTTATCCGCTGTTCAGATACAACTACTGATGGTCCTTCAACTGCTGATCAAAACCCTGAAGTATCCAACACTGCTGGTCCTATCTACTGATGATAAAGCACTGCCCAGTCAAGGACTGATCAACCTTGAGTAAAGCACTGACATAAAGGGAGAGCAGCTGTTTAGTGATTTAATTGTTTTATTTATGTATAGTCAGTGGTTAGGATAGCAGTGTTTGTGTAAGGACAGTAGATACAGGTTGTTAGGCTGTTAGACGTCGCTTTCATGGTGACGTCAGCTGAGATACCTCAGTGGTTTGGTTTGCCTATAAATGTAACAGTACCCTGTACTGTTACATTTGATTGACTGAGCGGGTTCTTCTCCTCATGTCTAATCCTTTCATCTTGTGTGCAACCAACCTTGGGGCATCAGGCTGAGGGGGAGTTTAGTTTGTAAGCATATCTGTAATCTTTTGCTTTGATTTGTAAATCCTTTGACTCTATGAGAAGCAATTGTCTATCAAACTATTTTCTCCTTTGATTGTGTTTACAAAGTTTGTTTTCATTTCCGCTGCACTTTACATGTTTTCATATTCACAAATTGTTCAAAACATACAAACAAACATAATCATGAGAGCCTCCGATCCTTACAATTGGTATCAGAGCTTGGACAGTCAAATTTGATCCAACAATCAATTTGACATAACAGTTCGGCTCAAAATTCATTGATACTAAGGTTGGTTGTATTTAGTTGAAAAACAGAGTACCGAGTAAATCATGTTCAAAGTGGTTAATCAAAAACTCTGTAAATCAACCAAGATGTCATATGACACACAAATTTCACACAACAAGTGAATTCATGCACAAGTCACTCATAGTTTTTAGATCTGAAAACATATCTGTTGAACTATGGGATTATTTCATGTTTTCAAAATTGATTTAAATTGCTGTTATGAAAATTGTGATGTCACCTTATTAAAATGCTAAAGTATGAACCTCAGATTAACAAAAACCTATGTTCATAAAACATTAGCGTTCTTGTTAACTTAAATAGAGGGGAATTAAAACTTTAGTCATTCAAATCTTATGTGTTGAAAACAGGTTGAGTTCCTCAAAAGGACAAAATCAACTATGTTAAAATACATTGAGGAAATTCACAAAAACTCAGAAGTGTGTCTATCTCAAAACTTTTGAAGTCAAAAGAAAAGAGTATAAACACAAAACACTTATGAGTCAAAGTTTAGGGTAATAATGGTCATTAAGCAATTATGTGCATTCATCTGTTCAGGAAAAGGTTTTGATTCCAATGAATAAACTCCAAAGAGGACTAGACAAATGTTCAAAAATTCATCCATGTGTCCTCATGTTTGCAATCAACTGACAAGGAAAATGGTACCAAACAGTGGTCAAATTGTATCCAAAAGTTTCCTACCACTGTTGTCAAACCACTGACCATTTTCAAAAACTTGTGTATGATGTGATTATATACTCTATTGATAGTATATCAGATCCTTTTTGATACTATTCTCAGAAAATCCTTTAACCATTTTTTTTGTGTTCAAAGGATTTTCTCGAATAACCAGGATATATTATTCATTTTTTTTTGGAATAATATATTTGGAACTGCTGCTTGTTTTTGTTGGCAACAGCTTCAACTCCTGTCAGGACGTAATACCTTATTTTTGGTGGTATTATTGTCCTCATAAATGGGTCAAAAGGAAATGGTACATATGCCAAGATCATGTCATACTCAGTTTTGCCCCTAAATTTTTTAATCAAAGGTTGATTGCAAACTATGCTTGAATTACTAGGGTACTCATGTTTTAATTGAATATTAAACGAAAATGAGTTGCCTTAGCAAAAAGTTTTCATCATCTGGGGTACTAAACTACTGTCTTTCAAAATTGACATGTGGCAAAACCTTGAATGAAGATCTTCAAAACTGTTCCTGAAACACCTGTCCTTCAGATCTGTACCATTTACCCTAACCACTGTTTTGTTCAAACGTCTGATCTCTAAACACTGTCCACTGCTGAAAATTAACCACTGATCCCTCATTTTCTTAAAAAGCACTGATGTTCAAAATCAGTGTCTTATCCACTGATATGCTATCCACTGATAGTAAAAATCATCCACTGCCCACAATTTTTACCGTTGTAACCACTGATGCTTGATACGTCAGTGGCTCTTAAAACAACTGTTCTCTATACTTCATCCGTTTCATCAGTGTTTGACACGTGGTCAGTTTTTAGCCCTCAGATTGTAATAACCGCTGCTACATCAGCGATCATTTTTTTAAAATAAAACCCTGCCCTAAACCCCAAACAGGGTTTTACACTGTCGAATTGAATTCCAAAATTCTCTTCTCATAGCAGTTTCCAACCCTTCTTCTCAAAAACTTCAAAATCATTCTTCGTTCTTCTCTGCGAAAATGACAAAATCAAAGTCAAAATCAAAATCTAAACCACAATCACCACCATATTCAAAAGAGGTTGCTCAAACGGCCGAAGAACCCATCGAAATACCATACAAACAATCTCACAACTATTTGGGTTTACTCACAAAACTCAAAGACAACCACACTTTCGACTCCATCATTGATACAATATCTGCATCAAAGTACAAAACTTTGTTGACAGTAAACGCTCCCATCTATCTGCAAACCCAGAGAGAGTTTTGGAAAAAGGCGACGCTTGAAAAATAAGACGATAAAGTCATAGCCATTAACTCCTCGATACAGGGTAAAGTGATTCAAATCACACGACAATCAATCTCCGAAGTCTTTAATCTTGACGATCAGGAAGGTAAAATCTCTTTTGATAAAGCTGAGATGAAAACTGATTTCGTAAAAAGGGGATATGCAGAAGAATCAAAGGTAGATACCTTACAAAAAGGTTATTTCCCTTCTGCACCTAGGTTTTTATTTCACACACTTCTGATGTGTGTTTCTAATAAAACAACATCATTCAATTAAATACCATTAAAGATTCAATGCCTGGGATATGCTATTCTAAACAACAAAAACTACAACTACTCCCAGGAGATCTTTAATGACTTAATAAAAAATGTTGATAGCAAAGCATTTTTACTTTTTCCAAGATTTTTGAGTTATTATTTTGAACAAAAATTTGAAAAGGAAAATGTAAATTTGCTCAAACAAGGTGTTCATTGTCAAATAAAAAGCTTAACAAAAGAAACATTTTCAAGGATGATGGCACCAATAAAAACAAAAGCAGGGGTACCTGAGCAGATTTTAGCGGTTACAACTGCTCCTCAGGTATCAGCTGCTGAGCCCACTACTCCAGGTGATCAAAGCAGCACAACCACTGCTTTGAAACCCACACCTAAAAGACCAAAAAGAAAACCATTCAGAAAACCCACCAAACCCAAAACAAAGGCAACTCTGGAAGATGAGATCCCAGAGGAAATGCCTGTGACAACACAAAAGTCACCACAAACCACTGCTGCTACTTCCTCACAGCAGTTGGAAGAAAGATCTCAACCCATGCCTAAAACTCCTCCTGCATCCTCACAAAAGGATCAGGTTGTAAGCACAGGGACACCACAATATGAAGCTCTGAATCCACTCGGATCCAACTTCCTCAGTCCTGATCCCAAGGACATGTCTCTTTCAACCCCCATACCCTCACCAATAATAATGCCACAATCCATGCTACCCATGTTGCATGCAGCTGCTATAGCTCAGACACAAACCAGTTCCTCTCTATCACCTGTCACTGAGAGCATGCCCCCACAGGTGACTGGGTCTGATGCTACTACTCCTGCTATCCCAGCAACAATTGAGGAGGTTACACCCCCTGAGTTACAAGTAACTCTCGGTGGTAGTTCAAGTGGAGCAGCAACTACAACTGGTGGATCAACAGGTCTCCAGTTGGCCAGTTGTTTCATAAATCAGACTCCCTTGAAGGCAATTTCTTCAATAGCACCAATGTTAACCACTAGTGAGCCTATTTTGACCACTAGTAACATCAAAGGTTTATCAAGTGCTGAAGAAAGAAGTCCCCAGTACCAAGAACAAGGGGCATCAATGGGTGATTTTTGGGACTCTGTTCCTAAGTCACACATTGATATAACCACTGCTGGTGGGGATTCAGATGATCCCAGTAAAATGGATGATGATTCAAGATATCAGGAATTGACGGGCAGAGTGGATAAACTTGAAGAATCAGTTTCTGAAATAAAGGAGATGGTGCAAGAGATTTTAAAAGCTCAGAAAGCACAATCCAATGCTGTTCCTGCTCAAGCACCTGCTCCACAACAAGCACCTACTGCAAATGAGCTTTGGAATATTTTCCAACCCATGCTTGAAAAACAGCAACAAATGGCTGCTCAAAAGCATGCCATTCAAGTACAAATGCTGACCAACATGGTGGAATCAAGGTTCAAGGACGCTCAAGCAGATATCAAGGCTATTAAGGCCAGCATCCAAACTACCACTGGCAAGGCTCCTTCAACTTTACTATTCTTTGATGACCCCCTTACAGATAATGCCAAAAAGGGGGAGATAATGAAGCAATTGAAGAAGAAGGGAATAGAACATGGCCTTCATATTGAGCCGGAAAAAGAAAAAGAAAAAGAAAAGCAGGTCTCAAAACCTGTTAGCCAAACAGCTGATACAACAGTGGTTACAAAAACTGCTGTAAGTAGCCAAACAGCTGCCATGACACCTTCAACACACACCACTCTACCACACACCATCACAACTACTGCTCTACCACCATCATCTACAATCACACCATCACCACTGCTTCCTGTCATAAAACAGAAGACAACATATGTTACAACATCTGTTGTAATGACAGCAGCGGTTGAAACAACTGGTGTTTCAACAGTTGTTTGTCAGACACTCTCCACCATTCAAACCACTGTTTCACCAACAGCCCCTCCTCAACCAAAAACGAGAAGGGTTTTCGTTTCTTATGATTCACCACCACCATCACCACCATCAAAAACTACTTCACCACTTCCATCCCCTGCTCAAAAGCAGAAGACAACTGCTGACATATCAGCAGTTGTAATGACAACAGATGTTGAGACACCAGTTGTTTCAATAGCTGTTAGTCAGTCATCCACCACTGCTCTCACCTTTCCTATATCACAACCAAAGCTCTTTAGTAGAAAAAGAAAGCCAATCACTGCCGAAGAAGGGATACATGATCCAAACGCTGCAAAATATTCACTGGAACTTGAAGCTATCAAAAATGAGATGAGGCAATTCTATACAGAAGAGGACCCGTCAAAAAGAAGATTCCCCTCACTCATAGGCTACATAGCACCAGAAGATATGGATGAGTATCTCAAGATCAAGGCAAGGCAAGCTAAAGTAAAAGCTAAGGTTGACAGTGAAAGTGAAAGACTAAGTAAAGAAGGCATTGCTAAAAGACTGGAGTTCTACTTATCAAAAGTAAAGCAGATAGAAGAGTTTGCACAAGAGCTACACAAAGAAAAGGCTGAACAAAAGAAAAGGTTAAGAAAACAATATCTAGCCTACATCATGAAAGAGAAATTCTATCCTGCTGAAGAACAACAGTTTAAAGAATGGCCATTAATTGCTTTAAAGCATGAGGCAGAAAGGATTCAAAGAATCAAGGATGATCCTACAAAGAAGAAGAATGCTCCAAACTGGAGTAAATTCAAAAAGCTCATTGATGACCTCACTGCTGAGTATAAGAGAAAGAAAAATGAGCTGGTGGATGCAAAAATGGATACTGCTGAAGCCATATCAAAATGGTCAAAACAGCAAACGGATGAAGCCTATGAAAGGCTGAAGAAAAGAAAGATAACTGTTTCAGGCACTTCAAAGAAGCAAGAACAAATAATGAAGCTTGAACAGAAGATAGAAAACCTCAAAACACTGTTCCGGTCTACTTTTGTGACAAATCAAAAAGAAGGAGAACAGCTGACCACTGAAGAGGAAAAAGAAAAGGAAGTTGAGTACTTCAAAGATTCCATCATGAAAATGGGTCTAAAAGAAGAAAACTCAGAAAAACTTCAAAACCTTTTTAAAAAGGATGTTAACCAAACCTGCATCACCAAACACTTCAACAGACATGACAGACATTGAAAGGCAGGAGCTAATTGAAAGAGAAACTGCGGAAGATATAGCTGCAGCAAATGATGTTATTGAAATGGCTTTCAAAAGAATGTCTGCAAGTTTTCTCAAGGCCTATAACTCAAAGCTCATCTTCAAATAAATCTCTCCCAAGAAATCCATTGGGTTTAAAAGTACTAAAGTGGCTCTCTGATCAAAAGACCCACGTATTGACTCTGGTCAGATCCAATGGAGAGGTGAAGTATATATCAAGGAAAGAAGCACTAGGCCTTAGTGTTCAAGATTTGCAGGATCTCCTTGAACTTTCACTGTGTAGGGATGAGGATGACCAGAGTGCAAAGGAATTTGAAGCTGAATTCAAAGAACAAGCTAAGGCACTCTTGATGAGTAATAAAGGTCCTGAATAATGAAGGGTTTTGGCATTATCTGTTCCAGGGGGAGATTGTTGGGATTGAACCCTACCAGAGGAACAGATAATGTAAAGCCAAAACCGGATCACATCAGTGGACTATCAATAAGCAGCAGTTTACATTAAGCTTTCCCCTTGAAAGTGATTTATAACAACTGATGGTCTTTATCCGCTGTTCAGATACAACTACTGATGGTCCTTCAACTGCTGATCAAAACCCTGAAGTATCCAACACTGCTGGTCCTATCTACTGATGATAAAGCACTGCCCAGTCAAGGACTGATCAACCTTGAGTAAAGCACTGACATAAAGGGAGAGCAGCTGTTTAGTGATTTAATTGTTTTATTTATGTATAGTCAGTGGTTAGGATAGCAGTGTTTGTGTAAGGACAGTAGATACAGGTTGTTAGGCTGTTAGACGTCGCTTTCATGGTGACGTCAGCTGAGATACCTCAGTGGTTTGGTTTGCCTATAAATGTAACAATACCCTGTACTGTTACATTTGATTGACTGAGCGGGTTCTTCTCCTCATGTCTAATCCTTTCATCTTGTGTGCAACTAACCTTGGGGCATCAGGCTGTGGGGGAGTTTAGTTTGTAAGCATATCTGTAATCTTTTGCTTTGATTTGTAAATCCTTTGACTCTATGAGAAGCAATTGTCTATCAAACTATTTTCTCCTTTGATTGTGTTTACAAAGTTTGTTTTCATTTCCGCTGCACTTTACATGTTTTCATATTCACAAATTGTTCAAAACATACAAACAAACATAATCATGAGAGCCTCCGATCCTAACAGAAAATGACTCCGTCCGTTCATTTTCATTTCTGAAGAATGTCCGTTAAGGAAATAACAGGATTATGCCTTGCATATCTCTGGTGGACTATTTGACACAAAGTCACAGACAGACTCCTACGAATAAATTTCGGGAAGAAATTTCCTAAAGTAGGGGAGACTGTGACACCTGTGTCACTGTGACCATCCAAAAAATACCAAACCAATGAAATATTGTATTTCATGCTTGGGATTTGTATAAATATGTGTATCTTTTGCACATATCAATTCTTGTTTGATTTCAAGCTTTAAATCGCTTTCTGGAGAGTGATACGTAAACTGGTGCGTAAATGTAATCAGTTTAAACACGAAAAATACTCCGAAACATCAACATATGCTTAACATACCTTAAATAACCTTTACATAACTTAGAAATAAGTTTTAAAGGCTTTGGTATGGCAAAATCAAGTTAATTCGCTTACAGGGACTAAATTTGACAAACTGCGAAAGCATGCCAATTTGAACTATAACTGTCACACCCCCAAAATCCACACGCGGAGTACCACCGCTTGGAGGCGTGACATGACCAGGATCAAGCCACCAATCATATTGAACATAAGTATATAGTAAAAGTCATTCATCAATACGATAGGTGTTTCCAAAACCAAATATAAACAAGTGTGTAGCGGAAGCATTAATGTAAAACCCAACATAAGTTTAAGTACAAAAAGTCATAATGTTTAACAACACATTCACGATCCATGTCCACAACGACCGTGCCTCCCGTACAAGCTCCAAAAGTACCTAAAGTCCTGCAAGGCATGCAACAGAGAGTCAACAACTAGTTGAGCGAGTTCACAGTAGGTTATTCAGTTATAGTGTTCGTATTGTAAATTGTAAATTCGTTTAGTAGTCATGTATCGTGTGTAATCTCATCGCGGCCCTCTAGGCATGTTTGCGAAGTTTAGTGGGGGTTTCCCATATGTTCACCAGACTAGGTATATTTGTATCGCGGCCCTCCAGGCATGTTTGCGAAGATTAAAGTATAGTTCGCGGCCATTCCAGGCATGTTTGCGAAGATTATTCTAGTATCGCGGCCGATCCCGGCATGTTTGCGAAGAGAAGTATATGTATCACTAGTCTAGTAGTATCTACCATTGACCTTCCTCTCCCGAGGCCTATGGTATGTAATTCCGATAACTCTTAAGCATAAATAATCAACCAACCCATTCCTAACCCCGGGAATCCCATGCCTTGGTAGAAGTGTGAACTCACCTTGTTTGCTCGGTATGCTAAGTTAAGTGCTCACAATTAATCAGTCAAGTCCTAAAGTGCACGTATACTCAATCAGTTCACATTCGAAATGTTTCACATGAAACTAGTGTCATAGTAATATCATAGAGTGTGTTTGACAGTTCATATCATGCAACACATAAACAAGTAGTCACATTCATAATATTCATGCTTCACATACATGTGTTCCACAGTTGATATAATATTGTTATTTGTTAGCATGCTTGACAGGAATAGTAGTTAACCTTGTAAATCAACTAACAGAGCTAACATCCATCAGAACTAGTAACTAACTGTGTCACATGCTTTACTTAACTAAAATAATAGGTTTAACAGAGTTAATAACTTAAATCAAGTTAATAAACTAACAAACTAAATAACCCAGCAAAGTTAACCTCTAACGGAGTTAATTAACTGAGTTAATTATTAACAGTTTAGTAATACATAACATATGGGACGAAATCACTTATGGCCGAAATCCCTCACATGGGCCGAAATCACATTATGCCGAAAACCCTTTATGTGGCCGAAATCCATATGTTGGCCGAAAACACATAATGTGCCGAAATCACTAGTGGGCCGAAAACCCTTTTATAGCCGAAAACACTTATTGGGCCGAAAACACATGTGGGCCGAAATCACTCTTTGTGATTTCGTCCAGGTATCAAAAGTGGGGGTGTTTTCGTTAGCTTCATCATCTTCACCAAAACTCACTGTAACTTAAACCCAGCAACTAAATCTCATTACAGTTACAGGTTTAATCATCTACAAGTCATTTAAATCAATCATTGATATTAAAACAAATACTCTACCAAAACTTTGTGAGATCAAGAACATACTTGAATCAGTTTATCATTCATAACATATACCCACTGTTGATCCAAACATCCAATATTCAGACAGTTCATAGATAATAATTATCTAACAATCACACAATGATCAATCACATATATAAATGTATACATACATCATGAATAAACATCCAAAATCATACGATATGCAACACGAAACAACTTGAATCATGAAATCACTAACCAATGATTAAACAGAGGTTTTGCTTCAAATGAGGAATTCTCTTTGTGGGTTTCAAAGGTAGAGAGAGAAACAATCGTGATAAGATATGGTTTGGTAAATGTGAAACTTCTCTGAGAAGATTGTTTATAAAATGATTATATATAAAATATCTCAACACTGGGCCAAGGCCCATCTTCTGATTTCGTTGGTCATCAGTGGACGAAAACACCTAAAGTGTTTTCACCACTTGGGTGATTTCATGGATACTTGTTTCCAGTAAAAGTTTCATCTTTATTTACCATGTTAATTAATACAAAGCCTTATAAACATACCCTCACCTATTAACAAATATTATGGATTTCCAAGTACAAAATATTAATCGAAATACGATATAACGTATTACAAAGGTAAGCGTTGTGAAACAACGAGTCGTATTAACAAACAACTAAATAATAAAAAAAAATTAACGTGCACTAAATGCGAAGATGGAAATCTTGGAAACTCGAGTTGTCACATTATCCCCAACTTGAAAGAAATTTCGTCCCGAAATTTAGCATGCGGTTACTGAGGAAGCTAGGTAAGTTATCGTTTACTGGTTCTCCTGGGGTGTCACATCATCCCCCCGTTGTTTTGGAATTTCTTCCCGAAATTCTGTAGTAGCTTCAGCCTCAGTAGTAGTTGCATTGTTTTCGAACAACTGGGGATATTTGAGTTCCATTTGGCCTTCGCGTTCCCAGGTATACTCTGGGCCACGACGGGAGTTCCAACGAACTCGAACAAGAGGTATTCTGGTGTTCTTGAGGACCTTAACATCCCGGTCCGTGATTTCAACTGGTTCTTCGACGAAATGCAACCGTTCGTCGATAGTGAGCTCCTTCAGAGGAACTATGTGGGTCTCATCTGACAGACACTTCTTCAGATTTGACACGTGAAAGACGTTGTGAACTGCACTGAGTTCAGCTGGTAAGTTCAGTCTGTAGGCCACTTTGCCTATCTTCTCAATGACTTCAAATGGTCCAACGTATCGTGGATTGAGTTTGCCCCTTTTGCCAAAACGAACAACACCCTTCCAGGGTGAAACTTTAAGTAGTGCTCGATCCCCAACCTGGAACTCGAGTAGTTTCCTGTCTTTATCGGCGTATGCTTTCTGACGGTCACGAGCTGCCGCCATGTGTTGTCGTATTTGAGCAATCTTTTCAGTAGTATCAACTACCATTTCTGGACCTGTGATCTGACTGTCACCCACCTCTGCCCAACAAAGAGGTGATCGGCATTTACGCCCGTACAATGCCTCAAATGGAGCAGCTTTAATGCTGGTGTGGTAACTCTTGTTGTACGAAAATTCCACAAGTGGCAGATGTTTTTCCCAGCCCTTGCCAAAGTCAATTACGCACGCCCGAAGCATGTCTTCTAGAGTTTGAATAGTGCGCTCAGACTGCCCATCTGTCTGAGGATGATAAGCTGTGCTCATGTCTAAACGAGAGCCAAAAGATTTGTGCATTGCTTGCCACAGTTCTGAAGTAAAACGTGCATCACGATCGGAGATAATAGAGGTGGGCACCCCGTGCCTCGAGACAACTTCCTTAAGGTATACGTCTGCTAGAGTGGAGAACTTATCCGTTTCCTTGATAGCCAAGAAGTGAGCAGACTTTGTGAGTCGATCCACGATCACCCAAATAGTATCATTTCCGCGCTGAGATCTAGGCAGGCCAGTAACAAAATCCATGGAAATTTGCTCCCATTTCAATTGTGGTATCTCAGGTTGTTGGAGTGGGCCTGATGGTTTCTGATATTCCGCTTTGACTCTCGCACAAGTCAAACACTTGCTAACGTAAGTTGCTATGTGGGCCTTCATGCTAGGCCACCAATATGTAGTTCTGAGGTCGTGGTACATTTTATCCGAACCAGGATGTACTGAGTAGCGAGACTTATGAGCTTCATCCATTACAAGCTCGCGTAAATTACCATAGAGTGGGACCCAGATGCGTCCGGTTACATAATAGGCGCCGTCTGCCCTTTGTTCTAACCGTTGCCTTGAGCCGCGTAGGGCTTCAGTCCTGACGTTTCCCGGTTTCAATGCTTCTACCTGAGCATCTCGTATCTGTGAAGGAAGACTAGACTGAATAGTGAGTTGCAACGCTCGTACACGCCTAGGTGTAGTATCCTTTCGACTGAGGGCGTCGGCCACCACATTGGCTTTGCCCGGATGGTACTTTATAGCACATTCGTAATCGTTCAGTAGTTCAACCCATCTACGTTGTCGCATGTTCAATTCTTTCTGCTTGAAGATATGCTCAAGACTCCTGTGATCGGTGTAGATGGTGCACTTGGTGCCATACAGATAATGTCTCCATATCTTGAGTGCAAAGACAACAGCTCCAAGCTCTAAATCGTGCGTAGTGTAATTCCGTTCGTGAATCTTAAGTTGGCGTGAAGCATAAGCAATAACTTTATCCCGTTGCATCAACACACATCCAAGACCTTGGATAGATGCATCGCAGTAGACTACAAAATCGTTCGTGCCTTCAGGCAATGAGAGGATATGTGCGCTACAAAGTCTATCCTTTAAGTGCTGAAACGCTGTATCCTGTGTATCACTCCAACGGTAAGCAACACCTTTCTGTGTCAGTAGTGTAAGCGGCTGCGCAATCTTTGAGAAGTCTTTGATGAACCGTCTGTAATAACCCGCCAAACCCAAGAATTGGCGTATTTCGGTTGGTGTACGAGGTGCAGGCCAGTTCTTGATCGAATCTACTTTGGATGGATCGACATGAATCCCATCCTTGGTCGCCACGTGGCCTAGAAAGTAGACTTCACGAAGCCAGAAGTCGCATTTTGAAAACTTAGCGTACAGCTGTTCCGTTCGAAGGAGTTCCAAAATAAGTCGTAAATGCTGCTCATGTTCCTCCCTATTCTTCGAATAAATTAGGATGTCGTCGATGAAAACAATAACAAACTTGTCAAGATAAGGTTTGCACACCCTGTTCATAAGGTCCATGAAAACCGCAGGCGCGTTCGTTAGCCCGAATGGCATGACCAAAAACTCGTAATGACCGTAGCGAGTTCTGAATGCTGTTTTGGAGACGTCCTCATCCCGGACTCTCAGTTGATGGTAACCTGACCTCAGATCAATCTTCGAGTAATAGCTCGACCCTTGCAACTGGTCGAATAAGTCGTCGATGCGTGGAAGTGGATAGCGATTCTTCACGGTCACCTTGTTCAGTTCGCGGTAATCTATGCACATACGAAAGGTACCGTCTTTCTTCTTCACAAATAATACTGGAGCTCCCCAGGGCGAAGAGCTAGGACGTATGAAACCCTTTTCCAAGAGTTCTTGCAATTGCTTAGACAGTTCTTCCAGTTCAGTTGGAGCTAAACGGTAAGGCGCTCGAGCTATAGGTGCTGCTCCTGGAGCTAGCTCGATCTGAAATTCGACCTGGCGATGGGGCGGTAGCCCAGGTAACTCTTCAGGAAACACTTGAGGGAAGTTGCGTACTACAGGAATATCCCCAATCTTTTTCTCTGTCGTCGATGTATCAGTAACGAGTGCTAAAATAGCTATGTGGCCTTTTCGCAGACACTTCTGAGCCTTCAAGAGGGAGATGATGCCACTCACGACACCACTCTTGTCGCCTTGAACTTCGAGAGGTTCTTTGCCAGTACGGGGAATACGAATGATCTTCTCCTTGCATAGGATCTCTGCTTGTTGTTGGGATAACCAATCCATACCAATGACGATATCAAAACTACTCAGAGTTATAGGAATGAGATCGATAGAGAAAGTCTGACCAGCGAGGATAAGATTACAACCCTGAACTATGTGTGTGGCTTCTAGACTTTTACCGTTAGCTAACTCTACGACATGTTTGGTGTTCAACAGTGTTGGTGCACGTTTAAGCATTTGACTAACTTTCAGAGACATATAACTGGTATCCGCACCCGAATCAAATAGTACAGTAACATAAAAGTCGTCGAGAAGAAACTTACCCATAACCACATGAGGATCGTTCCTTGCGTCACTCTGACCAATCACAAATACACGACCCTTTGCACCATTGTTGTTGTTGTTTCCCCCATTGTTGTTCCCACTGCCCTGATTATTGTTGTTGTTGTTCTGATTCTGATTTAACTGGGGACAGTTCCGCTTGAAGTGACCTTCAGCCCCACACTGAAAGCATGCCTTATTTCCTTGCTGTTGTTGCTGTGACTGGTTTCGTGGAACTGGCGGCTGTTGTTGCTGGTTCTGATTCGCAGGCCTTGAGCTCCTGCAATCTTTAGCTTCATGACCTACCCTTAGACATCTCTGACAGCGGCCTTTACGACACTGACCACTGTGGTGTTTGTTGCACCTGTTACACAGTGGATGAGTTCCCCGATATCCACTCTGCCCCTGACCACCAGACGATTGCTGACTCGGGCTCTGGAAATCACTAGTCTTGCGCTGCTGCTGTGCTTGAGACTGTACAGTAGCTGAACCCCTGCTGGAATCCCCTTCCCATTTCCGCTTGTTGTCACTGGGATTAGCAGGAGTAGCTGGAGTGGTAGCGGTAGTAGTAGCGTTGATACGTTTAGGCAGCCTGTTCTGTTCCACTGCCTGATCGGTGAGGCGATGAGCTAGCTTGACGATCTGTTGAATGGTGCCAAGATTCGCTGAAGTTACGTGACTTTGAATTTCTGGCACAAGACCATTGAGATACAGTTCGATACGCTTAATGGGAGGGTCTACCATAGTAGGACACAAAATAGCCAACTCATTCGATCTTCTGGTGTACGCTTCAATTTCTGACCCCGTCATTTTCAAGTGGTAAAACTCTACCTCCAGCTTATGAATATCATCACGGCTACAGTATTCCTCTTTGATCAATTCCTTGAAACCGTTCCAGGGTGTGGCATTAGCAACAGCCAACCCTAACATCTGAACCTGCGCATTCCACCAAGTCAGCGCAATGCCTTCTAGAGTACCAGTGGCGTACTTCACCCTGCGAGCCTCAGGGCATTCACACATTTCAAATACTGACTCGAGCTTTTCAAACCAATGGAGGAGTCCAACCGCTCCTTCCGTGCCACTAAAAGTAGTAGGACGACAGTCCATGAAAGTTTTGAAGGTGCAAACAGGTGGTTGACCTCCTGCTTGTGCGGCTGCAACTGCCGCAGCAACTTGTTCGTTAATGAGAGCCGTCAATTGGGCTTGCGTCATGTTGATACGTCCAGACATGATCTTCATAGCAAAGATAACATAAATGAGAGAGGTTCGCGAGTAGTGCGATGACAGAAGAGAGTAAGCACACAAGTGTTCTCATGCAATAGTGTTACGTTAATCTAAGCATACCCTGAGCAAAGTTCTATGCAATTCAAGCAAGTAGGCAATAAGACATGTACCATATTACCTAGGATGTTGAGTCTTGCACGCGGAGCGAGGCGTCGTTGTGGATCGTTGAGCACTGTTTCGGTTATAGTCTGGTTTTAATAAAAACGTTTTCCCCTTATTAAAACCGAGTTCTCTATAACCAATGGCTCTGATACCAATCTGTCACACCCCCAAAATCCACACGCGGAGTACCACCGCTTGGAGGCGTGACATGACCAGGATCAAGCCACCAATCATATTGAACATAAGTATATAGTAAAAGTCATTCATCAATACGATAGGTGTTTCCAAAACCAAATATAAACAAGTGTGTAGCGGAAGCATTAATGTAAAACCCAACATAAGTTTAAGTACAAAAAGTCATAATGTTTAACAACACATTCACGATCCATGTCCACAACGACCGTGCCTCCCGTGCAAGCTCCAAAAGTACCTAAAGTCCTGCAAGGCATGCAACAGAGAGTCAACAACTAGTTGAGCGAGTTCACAGTAGGTTATTCAGTTATAGTGTTCGTATTGTAAATCGTAAATTCGTTTAGTAGTCATGTATCGTGTGTAATCTCATCGCGGCCCTCTAGGCATGTTTGCGAAGTTTAGTGGGGGTTTCCCATATGTTCACTAGACTAGGTATATTTGTATCGCGGCCCTCCAGGCATGTTTGCGAAGATTAAAGTATAGTTCGCGGCCATTCCAGGCATGTTTGCGAAGATTATTCTAGTATCGCGGCCGATCCCGGCATGTTTGCGAAGAGAAGTATATGTATCACTAGTCTAGTAGTATCTACCGTTGACCTTCCTCTCCCGAGGCCTATGGTATGTAATTCCGATAACTCTTAAGCATAAATAATCAACCAACCCATTCCTAACCCCGGGAATCCCATGCCTTGGTAGAAGTGTGAACTCACCTTGTTTGCTCGGTATGCTAAGTTAAGTGCTCACAATTAATCAGTCAAGTCCTAAAGTGCAGGTATACTCAATCAGTTCACATTCGAAATGTTTCACATGAAACTAGTGTCATAGTAATATCATAGAGTGTGTTTGACAGTTCATATCATGCAACACATAAACAAGTAGTCACATTCATAATATTCATGCTTCACATACATGTGTTCCACAGTTGATATAATATTGTTATTTGTTAGCATGCTTGACAGGAATAGTAGTTAACCTTGTAAATCAACTAACAGAGCTAACATCCATCAGAACTAGTAACTAACTGTGTCACATGCTTTACTTAACTAAAATAATAGGTTTAACAGAGTTAATAACTTAAATCAAGTTAATAAACTAACAAACTAAATAACCCAGCAAAGTTAACCTCTAACGGAGTTAATTAACTGAGTTAATTATTAACAGTTTAGTAATACATAACATATGGGACGAAATCACTTATGGCCGAAATCCCTCACATGGGCCGAAATCACATTATGCCGAAAACCCTTTATGTGGCCGAAATCCATATGTTGGCCGAAAACACATAATGTGCCGAAATCACTAGTGGGCCGAAAACCCTTTTATAGCCGAAAACACTTATTGGGCCGAAAACACATGTGGGCCGAAATCACTCTTTGTGATTTCGTCCAGGTATCAAAAGTGGGGGTGTTTTCGTTAGCTTCATCATCTTCACCAAAACTCACTGTAACTTAAACCCAGCAACTAAATCTCATTACAGATACAGGTTTAATCATCTACAAGTCATTTAAATCAATCATTGATATTAAAACAAATACTCTACCAAAACTTTGTGAGATCAAGAACATACTTGAATCAGTTTATCATTCATAACATATACACACTGTTGATCCAAACATCCAATATTCAGACAGTTCATAGATAATAATTATCTAACAATCACACAATGATCAATCACATAATCACATATATAAATGTATACATACATCATGAATAAACATCCAAAATCATACGATATGCAACACGAAACAACTTGAATCATGAAATCACTAACCAATGATTAAACAGAGGTTTTGCTTCAAATGAGGAATTCTCTTTGTGGGTTTCAAAGGTAGAGAGAGAAACAATCGTGATAAGATATGGTTTGGTAAATGTGAAACTTCTCTGAGAAGATTGTTTATAAAATGATTATATATAAAATATCTCAACACTGGGCCAAGGCCCATCTTCTGATTTCGTTGGTCATCAGTGGACGAAAACACCTAAAGTGTTTTCACCACTTGGGTGATTTCATGGATACTTGTTTCCAGTAAAAGTTTCATCTTTATTTACCATGTTAATTAATACAAAGCCTTATAAACATACCCTCACCTATTAACAAATATTATGGATTTCCAAGTACAAAATATTAATCGAAATACGATATAACGTATTACAAAGGTAAGCGTTGTGAAACAACGAGTCGTATTAACAAACAACTAAATAATAAAAAAAAAATTAACGTGCACTAAATGCGAAGATGGAAATCTTGGAAACTCGAGTTGTCACAATAACGAACATTCCGAAACATGAACATAAGTTAAAAAGACCCTAAATATCCTTTACATAGCTTAGAAATAGGCTTTGAGGGGTTCGGTGTGCTAAAATAAACTTTTGGGTCATTCAGGGACTAAAAGCGTCAAAAAGTGCACAAGTTTGCATTTTCGCGCATACCTTACATTCTGAATACTTCTGGACATCCAAAAATTTATGTAAGCATTAAAATATTTTATTTTAGTGTTTGGCATAAGAAAACTTCATTCGTTTCACAATTTGGATCGTTTTCGCGTCCGTTACGACTTCCGTCATAATTAACCGAACAGCGTAACCGTACGACCAAACGAACCAACATCCGAGATATTTTTTAGCACATTTTAAGTTCTCTATACTTTAACTTCATTTTAGAGATTTGAAATGGGGTTAACGGGGCTTAAACGTGTCAAAAATGCATCAAATGGCAAGTTTGGATGCACAGGGGCCTGTTCTGCCAAAATATGAAAGTATCAGACCTGCAAGGTCCTTACAGACCGTATGGTATTGGTCTTATGGTCCATAAGCAGGTGCCAGAACATCAGAAAGCTGTTTCCAGCCTGTTTCCAGCCAATTCCAACTCATTTCTCTCTTGCACATTGTATTTCAAGATACTAGGGGCTCCAATGGTTTTATAAAACCATGGGCTTGAGGTGTACGGCTTAGATCAAAGCTCAGTTTACGAGGAACGATCTTAACGGTTCAAGGAAATCTATAAATACCCCTCACCCCTCATTTGCAAAACCCACACCTTTGAATCTGAATTTGTTCTCTAAGTTGATGTGTTTATCACTTCATACCTGAGAATATTCGGATCAAAACTTCTGTTCTTGGACCCGTTGTAAGTCCTCTTTCGTTCTTTTAGCGTTTTCTGCGTTGACCAGTTTATGGTCAACACGAAGTTGGGTTGAACTTCTCAACGTGAGCGTAATCACGATGGTTATAGTCCCTTGTGACTATACCTACTGATTACCACGTTATCTAGGCTCAGTGACGAGTCGTAGTTTCGGCCAAAATGCGTGTTCTTGCGTATTTTGTAACCAAACTACTTTTAGGTATCAAAACCATTTGTTTTGATACCAAACCTGTTTTCTAAACTTGTTAAACATGTTTTAACGTGTTTAGCTCGTCACTTTTAGTTTTGTTCTTGTCTAGGGTCGTAAAGGTAAGCGATCTAAACAATCGCTTATACTTTCGAACCCGACCCGTTTGGTCGATCATTAGGATCCGACCAAACACATTAGGTGACCATAGTGTTTAGGGAATAACGTTCCGAGGTTATACCTTATGATCACGACGTTTAAGTAGTTGTATGATAGGTAGTTTATATGCCTTAGATAAATTACCAAAATGCCCTTTTTACGCCAAAATTCATTTTAAACATATGTAACATAACTTTTAACATCTAAACTATTTTGGCAACAATATTAGACATGTTAAGGAATAATTTACTTATCATAGGGCTAGTTAGGCGTTCTAAACGCGTTTTACGCGAACGATGCGTTAAAGTAGCATAAGCTACCTAAACGGGTCGTAATGGGTCGTAAGCACTTAGGTTAGGTTTCATTGTAGTATGTAGGCTTTGTTAAACCATATTACATGAGTTTCCATACTCATTTGGTTTACGAACCCTCACTCTATCCGATCCTACGATTTAGGTCCGGTTTATTAACATAGTTACCTATATTAGGTGTTGTTGATTTTCCGTGATCTCTAGCATTGCTTGGTTGTTACTCAAGGACTTCTAGGAAATCTCAAGTGAGTACATAGACCCCTCTTTTACTGTTTTTCAAACGTTTTGGGGTGAAACACATGTGCCTACTTGTTACTTTCGTGCTTTCCTGTTTTCACATCATATACTTGCTATGCTCATTAGTACATTTATAGTACATGATTTACATTACATTGTTTCGCTATGTATGTTTACTTAGCATACTTAGTACATTGTTTTACTTTACATTTCTGCTATGTATGTTGACTGAGCATGCTAGCACATTGATTTACATTACATTAGTTGCATATGTTTACTCAACATATGGACACATTGTTTTACATTGCATTTTGTTGCATATGCTCATCCAGCATATGAACACATTATATTACATTTTGAACCGTTTGTAACTATTTGACTATGTGAACCGTTGTAACTATTTGACTATGTGAACCGTTGTAACTATTTGACTATGTGAACCGTTGTAACCATTGATTATATGAACCGTTTGTAATTGTTGAACCGTGTGAACCGTATTTGACCATACATAAACATTTCTACAATTGTTAAACATTTCATCTTGGTGGCTGTTTGGGTAAGTGATTTAAGTAATGAGGTGACGTGTAATACGATAAAAACATGGTGGATACGCCGCTGGTACTTCCTATATATAAGTGCTTTTATGGTATTACATATCGTAGCATTATTTAAACCATTTCAATTTAGACATATTACATCTACAATACAACCTTCACATAAACATCGTTTTACAAATAACTTAACCTATACAAACCCATTTTACATGGTTATTCACTTAACCATACATTATTCTTTTATACATATATATCATTTGGTTTATTTATCACTTTTCAAATGATTTATGAAAGGGAACACTCAACAAGATTCATGGCTACTTTTTTTTATTAAATAGTTTCTTTAAACTCAAGTCATGAATCCTATTTTCACAAAACCTGTGTATCTCACAGACATTTTTATGCTGACGTACCTATTTTCACATGTGTTTTCAGGAGCTGTTGCATAGAATGATCGAGACACACTTAGGCGGACCTGTGCCTTAGTGACTTAAAACGAAGCAAGAACTAGTTAAATTATGTTATGTACTCTTTGTTTCTTGTTTAAGACAATGTAACTCTCTTGATTGACAAATAAAACGTAACTTTAATTTCCATGGTTGTGAAATAATTAATTCTGTTACAACACTCCCCGACGTTTCCGCCACGTTTCAATGTTTTACGTGGTCGGGGTGTGACATTATCTGTATGGAAGTAAGTTTACTGTCTACACAGATCATAAAAGTTTAAGATACATATTTGGGGAAAAAGAATTGAACATGAGGCAAAGAAGATGGATGGAAATTATAAGTGATTACGACTGTAATATTCTATATCACGAAGGATAGGCAAATGTAGTCGCAGATGCCCTAAGTTGTAAGTACCATGAGAAACAAAGGCGGGTTCGTTCTCTTAGATTAAATCTCCAATTAGATTTAATGGAACAACTGAAGAACGTTCAGGAAACTGCAATCAAGGATGATGCTGAAGGAATGAAAGGATGGATAAAGGAATTAGAACAAGGGACTGGTGGAATTTGGAGATTCCATAAGCAAAGGATTTGGGTACCTAGACAAGGGAATTTAAGAGATAAGATTATAGAAGAAGCCCATAAATCTAGGTATACGATGCATCCTGGTAATAACAAGATGTATCAAGATTTAAGGAAACTTCTAGTGGATAGGAATGAAAAAGGACATAGCTAGATATGTTTCTAAGTGTCTAACTTGTTCGCAAGTTAAGGCAGAACACTAGAAACCTTCAGGTTTACTTCAACAATTAGAAATGCCGATATGGAAATGGGAACTAATAACAATGGACTTTGTTACTAAGTTGCCCAAAACCAAGAAAGGTAACGATGCAATCTGGGTGATTGTAGATCGATTAACCAAATCAGCTCATTTCTGTAACACCTGTGCCTCTACGGCCATCAAACAAATACTGAACCAATGAAATATTTTATTTCATACTTGGGATTTATAAAAATATGTGTATCATTTACACATATCAACTCTTGTTTGATTTCAAACTCTAAATCGCTTTCTGGAAGGTTATACGCGCACCGATGCGTAAATATAACCAGTTTAATGCAACAAACACTCCGGAATAGTGACATAGGCTTAACATACCTTAAATAACCTTTACATAACTTAGAAATAAGTTTTGAAGGCTTTGGTATGGCAAAAACAAGCTAATTCGCTTACATGGACTAAATATGACAAACTGCGAAAGTATGCCGATTTGAACTGTAACAGACATTCCGGAACATGACCATAAGTTAAACACACCTTAAATATCCTTTATATAGCTTAGAAATAGGCTTTGAGGGGTTCGGTGTGCTAAAATAAACTTTTGGTTAATTCAGGGACTAAAAGTGTCAAAAAGTGCACAAGTTTGCATTTTCGCACATAAGTCACGTTCTGAATACATCCGGACATCCAAAAATTTATGTAAGAATGACTATATTATGCTTTAGTGTTTGGCTTGCCAAAAATCCATTTGTTGCGTCATTTGGATCGTTTTTCGTGCTTATGCGCATTCCGTCGTAATTAAGCGAACATCGCGTTCGTACGACCAAACGAACCATCATCAGATATATTTTTGAACATGTTTCAAGTCCACAATGTTTAGGGCCTTAAAGTTGGCTTTACGGGCCTTAGAAGTGTCGGAAATGGGCTTAAACACGTGCAGGGACTGAAACTGTCATTTATCAAACATGTTTGCTGATCAGAAGTCTCAGGCGGCCCGCCTGAGTTTTCACTGATCCTGAAGCGGGCCGCGTCCGCATGTCTGATCAGATTAGATCGAACAGTCAGCACGATCCAGCTGTTTTAACCACAACCACACC
This sequence comes from Helianthus tuberosus, assembly GCA_030545235.1. Taxonomy (NCBI): domain Eukaryota; kingdom Viridiplantae; phylum Streptophyta; class Magnoliopsida; order Asterales; family Asteraceae; genus Helianthus; species Helianthus tuberosus. Next base: position 125,177,383 of record CM060416.1, read on the forward strand.
TTTCCCACTTGCATATTCAGCTGATAAACACCATTTTTAGGCACCACAACTTTCCGACACTTGTACGGATACGATTAAGGCATGATATTCGACAAACGATCTTAACGGTTCGGGTATTCCTATAAATACCCAACCCATTCAACCTCTTTTCTCACAAGAATCTGGATTTGAGAGCTCTAAGTTGAAACCATTGTTTCATACCTGAGTTCTTGGATCGAGATTAGCATTCGGGGACCCTTCGTAAGTATTCTTTCGTTCTTTTCCTTATTTTATTGCTTTTCGAGTCAGAAAGTCAAACTTTGTTTGACTTTCAGCGTTGACCAGTAATGGTCAATGCGAAGTTCGTTTGAACTTCGCAACGTGATTGTAATCACGATGGTTATAGTCCCTTAGGACTATGCCTACTGATTACCACGTTGTCTAGGGTCGTAGGGTAAGCGATCTGATAAATCGCTTATACCTTCGAACCCGACCCAGTTTGGTCGATCATTAGGATCCGACCAAATACATTAGGTGACCATAGTGTAGGGAATAACCTTCCGAGGTTATACCTTATGGTCACATCGTTTAAGTAGTTGTATGATAGGTAGTTTATATGCCTTAGGTAAATTACCAGAATACCCTTTTCATGTATAATTGGTAATTTAGCATATGTAACCTAAACTTTTGTCACATAACTGATTATGTAACATGTTTAGGCATATAACACTTGTCATAGGACTAGTTAGGCGGTCCGAACGCGCTTTGCGCGCACGACGCGTTAAAGTAACGTATGTTACCTTAATGGGTCGCAATGGGTCGAAAGCACTTAGGTTTGGTTTCATTGTAGTATGTAGGCCTTGTTAAACCATATCATATGAGTTCCAATACTCATTTGGTTTACCAAGCCTCATCCTATCCGATCTCCCGATTTAAGTCCGGTTTATTTATATAGTTTTAGATTGCCGACTGATTCCGTGCTCCCTCAAGCTTTGTTTGGTTGTTGTTCAAGACCTCTAAGCACTCTCAGGCGAGTACATTATTCCCCTCTTTTACTGTTTTCAACTGTTTTGGGGTGACTCATATGTGCTAAATGCTTTATCAATGATTTCAATAACAATTACAATGTGGTTTCAAGAACGATTACAATAATTTCAATAACAATTACAATGTGGTTTCAAGAACAATAACAAGGGTTTCAAGAACGATTTCAATGGTTCAAAAACTAATTACAAATTTCAAAAAGTGAACAAACTTGTTGGTTATAGTTACATAACCAAATGACATTCATTAGCAATGATCAAGCCAACCAGTATTAGGTTATGGTACCATAGGATCTGACAAATCCCGTTATTTTCTATACCCATGGTTATGTGTGGGTATTTTGGGTAACGACTGAATCTGTAATTATTAATTTACCCTTTGGTAAGGGTTTGTTAAGAACGAGAGCGAGAGCGAGATGGAACGATGAACGCGTCAAGAAGGTTTGAATGTTATTAGAGAATCGACCATTAAGTATTTTCACAATTAAAACAAGAACGATTTGAATGATTAAAACAACAAGAACGATTGGAACGATTTCACAAAGAGGTTTAACGATTGGGTAAACATTTGGACATGATTTACATTTGATCATGCATTTCCACGAAACATAGTATTGATTTAAACCAAGTTTTACTTCAATACTTTGTTTTGTGCGTTTCACCTATGGTTTAGTTGATGCATTTCACTAGCCATACATATCATTTTGGTTACACGTTACGTGGTTTACGTTCGACACAAATACTTTTGACATTGGTTATACGTTGCATGATTCACATCTTGACATAAACATTTTGATATATTATTCAATACATTTGACAATTGGTTTAAACATAGACATCTTACATTGGTGGTTTGGTTTGGTTTGATTAAGTAACGATGCGTGTGTAATATGATACAAGCATGGTGGATACGCCGCTGGTACTTCCTATATATAAGTGTTTGTATGGTATTACATATCGTAACGTTATTTGAATCATTTCAGTTTGAGACATAGAACATTTTATACAAGTAACATACTTTTCACAAGACATTTATTTACAAACAACTTATCTTATACAAACTCATTTTACATGGTTATTCATTTAATCATGCATTATTCTCTGAATTATACATATCACCTGAACTTATTATTTTCCAAATGATTTACAAAGACAAAGCAAATTACAAGGTTCATGACTAAACATTTTCTTAAACAGAAGTCATGAATCTTATTTTCACAAAACCTATGTACTCGCCAGCATTTCTTTGCTGACCTCATTTTCACATATGTTTCAGGTATTGTTGAATGATATCGATTGATAAGATGCATGCTCACATAGGACTGGACAAGGCCTTAGTGACTCAATAACAATGATAGATTATGTTTAAATTGTGTATTTAGATTTCCAGACGATGTAATTATTCAATGTTTAATAAAACAAAACACTTTTGGTATCCATGGTTATGAAACATTAATTCTGTTGCAACACTCCCCGACGTTTCCGCCACGTTTTGTATGTTACACGTGGTCGGGGTGTGACAGAAAAGATGGTATCAGAGCCAATGGTTATAGGGAATTAGGTTATTAGTAATGCTTTGACCTAGTCTATAACCTTCTTAGGACCCTAACGCGAGTTTACTTGTGTTTAGTCATAAAACAATACTGTCACCTATCCTTAGGCGACAACCACAACAAGAACATAAAATTCAAAACCGCTTTGAAAACTAATCATCTGTTCTAGGATGATTGATTACAAGGTTTTGAACCCTCTATTGTAAGGTTTTGAACCCTCTATTGTAAGGTTTTGAACCCCTTTTAAATTTTCAAAATCTCGACAAAGTTTTGGGTTTTAAATAATGTGAACACGTGCAAACTGGAAGGGTGAATGCCTGTATTCTGGGTTTTCTGTCTAGGCAAGCACTTCGTATACATCTCATCAGACGCGAGACCAGTTGTGCTTACCTGGGAATTCTTGGGATGAGTGTTCACTTATAGGCGAGCATGTCTTCGTGATACATTATTTTTGACCTATGTACTTTGATTAATCACCGAGGTCGTTTGTTGCTTTGTAGTAACAAACAAATGACCACTATCCTTGCTTTCATCAGATTTGTTTCATCTCATTCTTTTCGTCTATTTCTCTCACTCGTTTCCTATCATGTTTCCTCTTTTAGAATGCCTCCTCGACGCGAAAGCCAGATAGAGACTGCCGAATTGGCAGAAATCATTGCGCAGCAAATGGCTGCTCAATTCCCAAACCTCTTTGCTCAATGGAACCAAGCCAACAACAACAACAATGTTCCATGCAAATACAAGGATTTCAACCAGGCTAAACCACTCAAGTTTAGTGGTTCTGAAGGAGCGACTAGGCTTCTTCAATGGTTTGAGAGCATTAAGAATACTTTCCGCCACGTGCAGTGTCCTGACAATCGCAAGGTTGAGTTTTCTTCGAGTGTGTTTCAGAAGAGGGCTCTCACATGGTGGAACGGGATTATGAGGGATCGTGGTGCAGAAGTTGCTCTAGCACAGACGTGGGCTGAACTTAGGGCCCTTATGATGAGGGAATTCTGTCCTCGTCATGAGCAGCGAGCTTTGGAGAAGGAATTTGATGAGTTGAGGCAAGATAGTGGTGAGCACAGGGCGTATACTGATAGGTTTGAAGAGTTGAGTCTGCTTTGCCCGATAATGGTTACCCCACTTGACATAGCTATCGAAAGGTACATCGACGGCCTACCTGACTCGGTACAAGACATCCTTACTGGTAGTAGCCCTGCCACACTCCGTCAGGCGATCGAGTTAGCTGCGACATTGACTGATTCGCAGATTTGGAAGAATAAGTTACACAGAAAGGGTGACAAGGGTAAGAAGCAGGGGTCTGACAAGGAGGATAGCAAGAAAGGTCAAAACGAGAAGGGAAAGGAAGGTGAGACGTCAAAGAAATCAAGAAAGCGAAACGGTGGTCAGAACTTTGCTGTTACAGCACAGACTGCTCAGAACCCGCGGAACCCACCAGCTCAGCCACCTGCAAAGAAAGTATATGCCGGTACCGCACCTCATTGTGCACGCTGCAACGGTCATCACGCGATACAACAAGCTTGCTGGCAATGCACGACGTGTGGTAAACTTGGGCATTTGGCCAAAGTTTGTCGTTTGGGACAAAATCAGGCTGCTCAGGTTCAAGCTCCGGTTCAAGGGAATGCTGTGAGATTCCCACTGGGCTCATGTTTCAACTGCGGAGAGATTGGTCACTTCCGCCACAACTGCCCAAGACTGGTGAATGCAAATGCTAACGCAAACCCAAATGCGAATGTCAACGTCAATATGAATCCAGCACATGGTCGAGTGTTTAACATCAATGAGGCACTCAATGATGAAGGAGTGAACAATTAGTATTTTGTTTTTCCTCTGGTTGGTATCTTGTAACATTTAAAGACAATGCGGTTGTTACATAAATAAAAATTTGTGGTTTTATTTTCTAACTAATGCCATTGTATGAATGTTTGATTCAACCTTGTGATGTCAACACAAAGACAAAACTACTCGTGTGGTTCTGTCATTTTTACGATCACTTGAGATCTCCCTAAGAACCTCAAACACTTGTTTCTTTTAAATCTAAAGTATCTTATCGTCTTGCACCGTTCAAGAGGCAAGAATTATCAAAACAGCTTCAAGAGTTGTCTGATAAAGGATTCATCCGTCCGAACTTTTCACCTTGGAGAAATTCCTGTTCTCCTTGTGAAAAGAAAAAAATGGATCTTTTCGAATGTAAATCGATTAACGTAAGCCTAGTAAGCTTACCATCAAGAATCGATATCCCCTACCTTAAATCAACGATTTCTCCGATCAACTGCATAGCGTTTCATGCTTTTCCAATATCGATTTGCGTTTTGGGTATCATCAACTTTGTATTCTCGAAGAAGATATTCCCAAAACGGTTTTCTGCACGAAGTATGGCCATTACGAGTTTACAGTCATGCCTTTTAGGTTGACAAATACTCCAGCCATCTTCAAAGACTTAATAAATAGAGTCTGCAAGCCATATTTGGATCAGTTCGTCATTGTTATTAATGACATCTTGATCTATTCATATCCCGAGCTGATAACGATCAACACTTTCATTGACACTGGAACCCTTAAAGAAGGAACAAACTTTTCGCTAAATCCTCCAAGAGGAAATTTTGGCTTAAAGAAGTTCAGTTTTTGGGTCATGTAGTCAACAAACAAGGTATTCATATGGATCAATCCAAATTACCGCAATTAAGGATTTGATTCCTAGTATGCTTTAAATACCCGTGTCCAACGATAACAAATTAAACAATTAAACAATTGAACGATTATGCGATTATATGTTATGTGTTTATGTGTTCTCCACTATGTTTTTGTGTGATACGATTTTCAAATCCTCATAGAATCTTTCATATCTTCATATGAGGGATTCATAGTAGGATATTCAAAAGGTACTACCTTAATCTTTATGGGCTTCTACGTTGTAGTTAAGACCCTTAGGTTATATGGTACCATTCCCTGGTTCGATAAGAGACCCTTTTAGTGGTCTAGTCAAAAAGATTGATTCACAATTTGGTTGAAGAACGACATCTAGTGATGTAGCTGAACAGACTCCTTGATAGTCTATTTAGATCATTTATTGATTTAATTAAAAGGACTCTATGGCGGTCTAGTCACACTCATCATAGGAATGTTCATCTGGTTTTACCCTACACATTATAAAATAGACTGTGTGAACTGTGCAAAGAATTGTCTGATTATGGACGCGTACATAATTATGAAATTTAGTGCACAGAAACCCAGTAAGGTTTATTATGTGTAAGAACCGATAGTGACAACAATAACAAAATGAGAACGATGTAATGGAGGTACGGTGGACGCACCAATGACGCTTCATATACTTGTATATAAGCATCCCTCTTACATTGCAAGCATGATTGTTAGGCCCTTTAAGGTTTATGGATAAGACAATGTGTGGATTAGTGGGTATTGTGGGTTAATTATGGGTTTTGGGCCTAATTATGTAGTCATGGGCCTAGGGTTTAGGGAGCACACTCCCTAATCCCTTTCTATAAATAGCAAGTGATGTAATAGGTGCATGGTTGGTGATTTTGGCATATCTTGTATTAGACAATCATTGTATGCAAGATTATTCAAGCTTTTTGAACATCAATCATCCTACTTTTCATCTTCATTTCTTTTTACAACTTGTTTGTGTGATTTCGCCACCTTACGAGTTGTGCGATATCATTGTGATCTCGTTTTCGGGACTTACAATTGGTATCAGAGCCTGTTGAACCTGATTTCCAGGCTCGGATCTGATATCGCGTTGTTTTTTTGTTCGCTGTTACTGTTCATTTTGGCTACTGTTCCGTTTTTCTGGAGTTCTGCTGTTTCCGGACTGTTTCTGCTGATTCCGGACTATCTTCAAGTGATTTCGGACCATTACGGATTTGAAGTTTGCTTGATTTCGGATCGTCTTCATCAGATTTCGGATCGTATCATCAGATTTCGGATCACATCATCAGATTACGGATCACAATCATCAGATTACGGATCACAATCATCAGATTACGGATCACCATTATCAGATTACGGATCACCATCATCAGATTACGGATCACCATCATCAGATTACGGATCACCATTATCAGATTACGGATTAAGTTCATCATAAAGTTCATCAGATTTCGGACTAAGTTTGTCATTCCGGACCATTTCGAACCATTTCGGACCTCAGACCTCATTTCGGATTAGATTTCGGATTAAGTTTGTCATTCCGGACCATTTCGAACCATTTCGGACAACAGACCTCATTTCGGACCTCAGATTTCATTTTGGACCTCAGATTTCGAACCCCATCTTGAATTCAATCTCAAATCATGTTGAACCAATCCGGTGTCATGAACGGTGTTGTTACCGCAGCCGATCTCGCTAATGCCACACTGGCTGCAATCCAGACCCAGTCTTTGGCATTTCATCAAGAACTTGACCAAGTTATCGGGACATCCACAAAAGTTCCACGTTTCTTGTACGGGGATGACTACTACGAATGGAAATTTCGATTTGAACAATACTGCAAGGCTAAAGAGCCTCACGTTTGGAGAAGTATCAAAAACGGGCCACGTGTGATCATGTATGCTACTGAGGATGACCCTCAAACTCAAATTCCGAAGCCTGACAACGTTTTCACTGATGATGACAGAAAGATTGTTGCAGAAGATGAAGCTGCTTATGGTACTCTGTCAATGGCTCTCGGCCCAGACATCTCGATTGGAGTCAGGAACTGCAAAAGCGCCAAAGAAATTTGGGACACACTAGTACATCTGTTTGAAGGGAATGCCGATATGAAAGCCAGTCGTGTTAACATGATGAACCAGCAATTCAGCTCTTTCAATCATATCTACGGAGAAACGGTTGAAAATCAAATCAGAAGATTCGTTAAGCTTGTATCTCAAATGGTGAGTGCTGGAATCGATGTCTCAAACAGTGCAATGAATCGTCAATTGCTTAACTCTCTACCTAAGGGATGGGATGCGGATGTTTCAATGATCAAGCGTACCAAAGATCTGAGTGAAATGACACTAACTGAGTTGATTGCCACTATTAAGTCCTGCGAGATCGATAATAAGCAAAGAGAAATCAATCACAAGAACTCTCTGATGGCTGCAGGAGTAACCAGTTCAAACAATGCTGCACTGATGTCTCAAGCTCATCCAAATCTGGTGTTCAGTCCTGTTCATGGAATGGTGAATCACAACCCAAACATTGTTTTCAGTCCCATCACTGCCCCAAAGCCAAATTATGTGTATGGAATGGCTGCTCCTTCCTCTCAGGCACCTGTTGTCAATACCACAAATATCACTGCTCCACAATCTCAACCCCAGCCTCAGCCACAACATGCTAATGCTGCTTTCAGCTCAAACACTCAGTCTGTTCCTCAGAACAACCCATCAGTGAATCACATGGCCTTCTTGACCAAACAGAATGAAGAAAAACTTGCTCTTGCAGCTTCTATGATCAACAGTTTCAACGCCTTCTTGGCAGGAGAACTAATACCTTCAACAGAACTGACACCAGAAGTGAATCAAGTCGTGGAAGAAGACTTGGATGAGCTGGATGTGGCTTGGAACATGGCTATGTCAGCCTTTAAAGCTGATAAGTTTGCAAAAAGATATGGGCGTCGTCCTATGCATGCTAGTCCAAATTTTCTGAAAAACAGACTAAGGTGCTACAGGTGCTATGAACCAGGGCATTTCGCTAGGGATTGCAAGAAGGTTGTAACAGGGTATGAAGCTACTCAGGCAGCTGCAGCAAGGAACAAAGAGAGGTCCATGGTTCCCGTCACGCCTGCAGAAACTTCTACCTCAAGTGGACAAGGAAACTCTGGAGCCGGAAGAGCTTTGATTGCTCAAGAGCAAAATGGTTTTAGCTGGGCTGATGCTGTTGCTCAAGTGGAATCTATGAAGCTGTCTGAATCTGCTGCTGTGGACAAAGTTCATCAATGCTTGATGGCCATGACTGAGGAACCAAAGTCACTCGTTGAGATGGTAAACTCTCTTTTATGTACTGAACACTGTAGGAAGAAAGTTGCTTTGCTGAGATCTCAAAACTCAGCATTAATTACTGATTATAATACTGTGATGGGAAAGTACATCAGTCTTCGAGAGAATAACAAAATTCTCTATGAGAAGATTGAAGCACTCAAAAAGGACATAGCTCAACTTCACAGAGACGTGAACCAGCAGCAATGTTGGGTTCACGACTATAAACATAGACTCACAGTCAAAACTCTTGAGTGTGGCTCTGTGAAGGGTGAGCTAGAGCTCCTCACTGGAAAGTACAAACAGAACGAGTTTAACATCAAGAAGTTTGATACTTCCAGTGCCACAGTCCAGAATCTGTGTAATGTGCAACTTGCATATCAAGAAAACAAGGGAAAGGGTCTGGGGTATAAAAAGGTCCCGCCACCATATAATCATAATTATTCCAGACTGCCAGTCACTGAGCAAGAAATGGAAAATTATGATACTATGATGTATGGCAAACCTAGTGACTATGTTGATTATGATCCATCTAAGTCTAAAACGAATCAATATACTGATTTCAAGAAACCAATGAGTTTTGTTAAAGATGAAATTGTTCAAAATCAACCAGCAGACAATGAGTCCGATCAAAAAATTGAAACCATGGTAAATGCTGAAACCAAAACTGAAACAAAAACGGAACCGGTTAACAGCCTCGCAGAGGAGATGAAGGAAAGTTCATCGAATTCTGATTCTGTTGAAAATACTAACTTTTCTAGTTCGTGTGCAGAGTCAGTAAGAACTGAGGAAGAGTCTAAGGAGGATGATGAATCACGTCCAAGTGCTGCTAATAATGTTGTTTCTGATAAAAATGGCATTTATGCTTGGAACACTGTTTTTTCTTGGTTTGCTGAGACTTGGGGTGTTCCCACTAAGACTGATGAATTTGGTGCTATTATTTTGGATTATGCTTGTGATAAGAATGACTTTGTTGAAAATGTTGAAAATATTGTGAATGTTGAGAATGACGTGGCGGGAGAGTCTGATGTGTCGTCTGAGGAATTCGAAACATCTGTTTCAAACAACTCAGAAAATCATTCTGATAATGCGGAATACCACACCTGTATGTCTGAGACATTAAATGACACATCAGACACTTCCTGCAACAATGATGATTTTGAAATAACAAATTGTGATGATGAAAATTTTACTGTTGAACAGGGATCATCTGATGATCTTGGCAGTCAATCAGAGGATTCATGGATCCCAGATAATGAGCATAAATCTTCAAACATCTCCGATTGTGAAAATCATTCCGATTCTTGCAGTGTTACTGAAGAAGAAAGTCAAGTTGTCCTCGACACAGACTGCTCATCATCTGAGTTACCAGATTCATCTAATGTCGAGAACTCAGAAGGTGATTTGACTGAAGAGGAGACATTCATTGAATCCTGTCCTGTAGAAACTCATGAAGATATGGAAACTATGGAGAAGGAATTCATTGAAATTAACTCCACAGTTGAATCAAATGATGAAACTGTAGAAGAAATTAATGTGGAAACCTTCTCTCAAGATTCTACTAAGGACATGACCTCTACAGAAAAGGAAGACATGAGAGTAACCTCTACAGACAGCTCACCTATTGACTCCAACAGTAACTTCAACAAGACAAAATCGTCTGAATCTGTTCCCCTTAAAATAAAATGATCACGAAAAAACAGAAGGCCGAAAAGGAAGCATGCAAAAAGAGAAACCTCAAATCTCAAGCAAACTGAACCCAAGCTCAAGAGCAAAGTTGAGGACACTAGCTCTTGTGCTGACAGCTGCAAAGCGGGTTCCTCCAGGAAAAGGCACACTCCAAGGCGCTCAGCGACAAATAAATCGAAAGGACATGATCAGTTCTCGAGAATAACACAAGCCGAACTAGATGTCTTTTTCTCAAAAAGACAGACATGTTTTAACTGTGGAATTCCGGGACACATCGCAAGAAATTGTGTTCATCCTTCCTACTACTCTAGGAACACGTACCATCAGAAGGCCATGCACTCCAGTTTTTCCAAACGACAGTGTCAAATGGCAAGGCCTTCTGACAGAGACTGGAATCTGACCAAACAGGAAAAACAAAAGTTTTTTAAAACAAACAGTTTTCAAGACAAGACAAAATCATTTTACTCAAACAGAAATGTTTCAGATGACAAATATTGGAGACCAAAAGGTCCTGTTAGATCCCAGTCTCCGTGTTCACAACCATCAACTTCTACCATGCCACCAAAAATCCCAAATAATGATAAAAACTGTATGATCTTTCGCGAAGTCACCTACACAGATAGCGATGGTAAACTCAGGTCCTCTATGGCCTGGGTTCCAGTCTCTAACTGATTCCGTTTTATGTGCAGGAACGACTATGGAGGGCTATCTTTAGACTTTGGTTTATCGATAGTGGTTGTTCTAGACACATGACGGGAGACATATCCCAGTTGAATGATATCAAGATATTCGACGGTGGATGTGTCAATTTCGCGGGAGGAGAATCTGGAAGAATCACTATGAAAGGCACTGTCAAGAATGGCGTCCTTACCTTTTCAGATGTTAACTATGTCCCTGAGCTTAAGCATAGTCTGCTAAGTGTATCACAGATGTGTGACAAAGGAATGGAAGTTCTGTTCACTAAGAGTGGGTGTGTCATCTTGAAACCAGGAATCCTCATACCTGAAGACTGGTTTCTGATTGAAGCTGAACGAAGAGGAAATGCTTACGTTATCGATATGAACAAAGCCCCTACTGATCAAGTTACTTGTTTGTTTTCAGAAATTGCTGAACATGATGCTATGCTGTGGCACCGTCGGTTGGGTCACCTAAACACGAAAAATTTGAATCGGTTAGCTAAAGGAGGTCTCGTCAGGAACTTGCCAATCAAGGATTTCATGCAAATAGAGAAATGTGAAGCATGTGCTCGAGGGAAGCAACATCGCAGACCTCATAAGTCCAAACCTGTTCACACTACTTCGAAAGTCTTGGAACTTTTGCATATGGACTTATTTGGTCCAGTCAATGTTCTCAGCATCGGAGGGAAGGCTTACTGTCTGGTCATCACAGATGATTTTTCACGTTTCACTTGGGTATTCTTCTTGGAGCAGAAAAGTGAGACAGCTGGTTTAATAAAGAAATTCGTAATTCTCATGGAGAATCAATCAAATGAACGTGTAAAGATTATTCGCTGTGACAATGGAACAGAATTCAAGAATGCTGAGCTGAACGAATTTTGTACTCTCAAAGGAATCGATCGTCAATTCAGCACAGCAAGATCGCCTCAACAAAATGGGGTTGCAGAAAGACGCAACCGTACTCTCATTGAAGCCGCTCGCACAATGCTGATAGATTCAGGTCTTCCACTTATTTTCTGGGCTGAGGCAGTAAATACGGCTTGTTACATTCAGAATCATGCTTTAATTAACAAGCGTCACATGAAAACTCCTTATGAAATAGTTGAAGGTCAAAAACCCTCGGTGCAACATTTTCGCACCTTCGGCTGCCCATGTGTTCTTCTTCTCATGGATTCCAAAGGAAAATTTGAAGCTCGAGGAGATCCATGCTACTTCATTGGTTATGCTAAGAATACCTCCTATCGTGTGTACAACAAGATCAAGAAGCAAGTTGTGGAAGCATATCATGTTGACTGGCTTGAAGAAAATCCAAAAGACGCTCGCATTGGACCTGACTGGCTATATGACTATTCCTCCTTGTTTAAATCGTTTCCTATTTTGTCTAACGAAACTGTTGTTGCAGAGAACTTAACAGAAGAAATTCCAACTCCTGTTGAAGATGAAGATGAGAACGTGCCATTGCAAAATCTAATCAGAAATCTTACTGTGAATCCATCAGGATTTGACAAAGAAAACTCAAGTCCATCATCCACTCAGGCTTCACATCCTGAACCCCCAACAGAGAATTCAAACAGTAAAACTAACAACACGGAAGGATTTGCCGGTCAGTCAAACGTTCAAGGAGCTTCCCTATTTCAAGAACCAATTCCGTCTGACTGCACTGTAGAAACACATGTGATTAGCACCACAGCACCAAGTGAGGGGGAGCCATCTGGAATAGCTTCTAGAAGCTTTTCAAACTTGCAAGCAAATCTACAAGCTCCGGCAACAGCAATTCCGCAACGTGTTCAGAGAAGTCACCCAATCACAAATATCATCGGCCCAGTATCTGCTGGTGTTCAAACCCGCAGCAAATCTGGAGACATCAACACGTGCTTGTACTCTTGTTTCATATCACAGATTGAGCCTAAAAATATTAATGTTGCCTTGCAGGAACCTGGATGGGTCGATGCAATGCATGAAGAACTCAATCAGTTCGAACGACTTGGAGTATGGAAACTAGAGAAGCTGCCTCAAGGAAAAAAGGCCCTTGGCACACGATGGGTATTTCGTAACAAGCAAGATGATTCGGGTGTGATCGTGAGAAATAAGGCCAGATTAGTTGTCCAAGGATTCAGTCAAGTGGAAGGCCTAGATTATGATGAAGTGTATGCCCCAGTCGCTCGTCTAGAAGCCATTCGCATCTTCTTGGCATACGCATCCTTTATGGGATTTACTGTCTATCAAATGGATGTTAAGACAGCCTTTCTTTATGGAAAGGTCAAGGAAGAAATCTATGTCGCTCAACCGCCGGGCTTCGTTGATAAAGAAAAGGAAGGGTATGCTTACAAGTTAGACAAGGCTTTGTATGGTTTGCACCAAGCACCTCGTGCATGGTATGCAACTCTAACAGAACATTTGCTCGCCCATGGATACACTCGAGGAATGATAGATCAGACATTATTCATCAAGCGTGTTGACAAGGACATTATTCTTGTGCAAATATACGTTGACGACATCATTTTCGGGTCAACCAATGATGATCTTTGCAGAGAATTTGAAGAAGTAATGAAGAAAAAATTTGAAATGAGCTCCTTAGGAGAGATGACGATGTTTTTGGGTCTGCAAGTCCGTCAAAACAATCAAGGAATACTTATTCATCAAAGTAAATATGTAACTGACGTCCTTGCTAAGTTCAGCATGACAGACTCAAAGCCGAGTGAGTCCCCAATTGCAGAAAGACCATTGCTTACTGAGGATCCAGAAGGAAGTCCTGTTAACCAGACACTCTATCGCTCAATGATCGGGTCACTAATGTATCTGACTGCCAGTCGGCCAGACATTCTGTACGCCGTGTGTCAGTGTGCTCGTTATCAGGCTAATCCTAAATTCATTCATTTGACTGCTGTTAAAAGAATTTTCAGATATTTGAAGGGAGCTCCCAAACTCGGACTCTGGTATCCCAGAGATTCGAACTTTGATCTGTTTGCCTTTTCAGATAGCAATTTTGGAGGAACTGACAGGGATAGGAAGTCCACATCAGCTGGATGTCAGTTCTTGGGAGAAAGGCTCATATCTTGGCAATGCAAGAAGCAGCAAACAGTATCTCTTTCCACAGCGGAAGCAGAATACGTTGCAGCATCTGCATGCTGCTCCCAAGTTCTATGGATGCAGCATCAACTGGAAGACTACGGTTTGACTTATCTTGACACAACCATTTATTGTGATAATGATGCCGCCATCCAGATCACTAAAAACCCTGTTTTTCACTCCAAAACCAAGCACATTGACATTAAAATTCATTTCATAAGAGATTGCTTTGACAGAGGTCTTATTAAACTTGAACAGATCCATACTGATGCTAACACAGCAGATCTTTTTACCAAACCTGTCAGCATCTCTAGGTTCAATGTGCTTGTAGACCTCTTGAAAATGATTCGCTTCACCGACTGAGCAAAAAAAAAAAAAAAAAAAGGGGCTTTTATGTGTTTCCGTCTGGTAATTTGGGCATAAAGTACGTTACTTTTGCACAAATTTAGGGGGAGAATAGTTGCTGGGAAATGAAATGAATTTTCGTGATAAAGAACTTGATTAACACACGTAAGGTTTCAATGTTAAACAGGTTCGGCTCCACTGCGATGTGTTGATAGGTCTGCCGCTCGAAAAGCAAAAGAAGCAAAAGTGATACAAACATAATGGACTGGACATCTCGTGGGTAACAGACCAACGGTATATGATTTCATGGTCTTAAATCCTGCGTTGATAGATAGCCAACATCTGAAGTTTCGGGTCTTTATGCTGATGATTCATCCGGGATATCAGGGCTGTCCCTCTGCTGTACGAAAGTACTGACCTGGACACAGTCAGGATATCCTGCTGAAAAGAGCCCGTGTCAGATCTTCCTTGGTCTCTCTGCTGTACGGAAGTACTGACCTGTTCACCAGGAAGTCTGGCAATTTAAAAAAAAAATGGGGCCACCGTCAGATCTTCTTTGGTCTCTCTGCTGTACGGAAGTACTGACCTGTTCACCAAGAAGTCTGGCGTTGAATAATAAATTAAAATAAAAGGATGATCTCAGTATACTCACCTGCTACGATGAGCAGTTGCGCTTACCTTGATCGCGGGGGTATACCTTGGAATGGGACAAACAGATGTCACAGTATAAATCTATCTAAAAGCGTATCACAAAGCAAAAGTTGAAGTTTGAGCGGTGGATTTAAGTGGACAAACATATCAACAATTGCGTGGACCAGCCTAAGTAAACGAAGAGCTGAAAAGTGTTCCTTAATCAGTTCAAGAACGATTTGATCCCGTGACAGTCTTCCCAATATTATCCTAAAGTTGGTAACTTGTACATATTTTTATAGCTAGTTTTTATTATAATTATTATTTTATTTTTATTTTGATTTTGATTTTTATTTTATTTTTGGTAATTTAATTGCTCAGTGGGGTGTTGGGTTGAATTTAAAAGGGGGTATTTTGTCACTTTTTGAAAAGGTTGAACAATTTTCAAAGTTTTTTTTGTTTTGTCTGGATGGCCCATGGGTCGAAATGGGCCTTTCATTACGGACAATCCGGAATGGGCCTGGCCCAGAACCATTCCGGAAGTACTTAAAGTAGAAAAAGGACAAGAGTCCGCATTCTCATTGCGGACCATTACGGATTCAACTGATTTCTCTCTCAAGGATCTTCATTACGGACTCATTACGGACTCATTACGGATTGATTACGGACGATGGGTACAGCATTCCGGATCATTTCTTGGCATTACGGATGATTCCGGATCATTCCGGACAAGGAATTCTCCATTACGGATGATTCCGAACGATTCCAGATCATTCCGGACTGAAAAGGGTTCATTACGGACGACTTCATTACGGACTCATTCCGGGTGAAAAAGTTCATTTGAAATGAACCCAAAATTTGTGATCTTTTGACTGTTTGACCTGTCTGTCTGAACCTATTGGCTTGTTTTGGACTGTTTCTCTTAAAAGGGCTCCATATGTTTGAATTTTCAACGAATTGACTTTGTCAACTCGTCGTCAACTCAAATATATGTGATACCTTTGATATTATCTAACGGCTATTTGTGAAGTGCAGAAAATGGCAGGAGCAATGTTGAAAGATGGAAATCAACGGCAACTGGAGGTGAACGAATTTCACAATCAAGCAGGGTATCTATCCAATCCTCCAGCAGATCAAGCAGAGTTGTTTGGATCACTAATCAGGGGACTAAACAGCTGTCCTCTTGCACATGCTTTGAGAGCAAACCCAGTGATCTGCAACAACTGCATTAACACTTTCTGGAATACCGCAAAGATCGACAGGCAAGGTGCAGGTTTCATCGAATCAAATGTTCAGGAGACAAAGATTATCATATCAGAAGCCATAATTCGAGAAGTATTAAGACTAGGAGATCAGCCGGACCATCCTACGTCGTACGATCAAACCCGAGTTCAAAATGCTTTAAGAAGAATGGGCTATGAAGGAAGATATCCAACTGTGCTAAAGAAGCTATTTCCATCCTACTGGAGACTGTTAGTTCATTTTTTCCTCCAGTATATTGCGGAAAACAAGGGTGGATAGGATCAATTGAACAAAACGCAAACTTCAGCAGTTGTTGCTCTTGTGAATGGTTGGGACTACAACTTCTCAGCATTCATCTTTGATAACATGAAAAAGATGCTGGAAGATCCAAAGAAGAAGATATTCATGCTATACCCAAGGTTCATACAGTTGATTCTTGATGAGAAATACCCATCATTGGTCAAGGGGCCAAATTTCATCAACTTGAAGCCGATGGGACCAGGATGCTTTGAAAATGCATGCAGAAACAAACGAACCAAATATCAAAATTTTGAAGGACTATATGCTCTTGAGAAACATGGGAGGTTTGCTGATAATGTTCAAGAAGCTCACATTGCACCAGCTCCTCCTGTCATTCCTGCTGCTCCAGTTCCGCCTCCAGTAAATGCACAAATAGCGGAAGAGCATGACGTACAATTGTTGCAACAAGAACAACTTGCAGGAGATGATGAAGAAGAGGTTGTGATGGTTGATACTGAATCTGACACCGACTCTAGTGAAGAGACAGACTTTGAAGGCGAAGCAGAAATAGTGACATCTGACAAAGAAAAGGATACCGTTCGTGAGCCTGTGCCAATGACCGCTGATAATCTTGCAGCTTTGATTCGTAGTTTACAGGGTGGTGATGGAGACTCTCCATCCATCCCCACTCCTGTTACTCAAGAAACAGCTGATGTGACTGATGAACCAACTCAAAAGAAGCAGAAGATCGACAATTCACCTGACAACACTCTTTCTGGGCCTACGACTACCTCTGAGCCCACTCCTACAGTCAACCCTCAACCTGATCCACACCCTACTGATGCATCAAAGAAATCAGACCTGGAGGACGCAGACTTGTACGGTTTCGACTTCGACTTCGAATCCACCCCCTCTCAGCCAGGCAATTCAAGTGGTGGTGTTCACTTTGAAGCAGGAAGCTCAAGCGGAGCTCATTTAACTGAGCATGATGAAGCTGGATTCCGATATGCAAGCGAAAAGAGACAAGTCTATGAAAGCGACAGTGATGAAGAAGAGTATGTTAAAAGATTAAAAAGGCGTGTAGTGATATTGGAGCAAGACGGAGAACTGAAAAGTGCTCAGATTGTTTCTCTACAACAAGACGCCGCATTAAAAGAAGTCCAAATCTCCTCATTACAATCTCAGCTCACAAGCAGAGATCTTACTATCGATCAATTGCAAGGGGATGTAGGAATGCTGATGTCAACTGTGTATGATCTTAAAGCGAAACTTGAAAAGAAGTTCGGAAATGAATTTGTTGATAAGGAGGAGGAGCAGTTCCATGTTGGAAGACCTGAACAGACACAAGAACAAAGAGCAGCGGATCATGCAGCAGCTGAAGCTGAACGGGCAGCTGCCTTAGAAGCTTATTTGGCAGCAAAACCAAGGAAATCGAGAAGAAAGTCCAAACAGAGACAATTAGAGAAAGAGCAGGAGAAGCAAAGAAAGAAGCAGCTGCTGGTTATGAAAAATCAAGACTTGAATCCTTTAGATGAAAACTTTCAGCTAAAAGATCCCACAACAAGGCCTGACAGACTTGTGATGGAACTTGGATCTACCTTTTATGATGAAGTAGGAAACAAATCAGATGTGGCATGTTGGAGATATGAGCCAGAGAAAGCCAATTCCAATCCTGGACTCAAATTGATCTGAAGTCCCTGTTGCGAGCTCCTTATTATGATCCAGATCTGAACAAGAGAGGTCCAGGTTGGGCATTCCACTCACGTCTTGAAAAGGAAGTTAGAACAAATTTCAAGACCATGAAGACTGCTGAACCGATAGTTAGAAGTCATCCTGGTGTTCGTGACTCCTTCACCAAGAGGACTGTGAAAGCTATCGTCTGGCCTCCCACTGAGAAAGCGAAGATCATTCCACTCACAAGAAAGTTTGAAAAGGGGATACTCAAGAATTTCAGGTTTTGGGCTTATGATCCTGTTATGGCAGAAGCAGTTATTGTCACTGAAGAACAGTCGATCAGGATTCCCAACTCTTACGACCTAATGAGCTTTCATGAAGAAGATATCTTGGTCCTCACAAATCATCAAATAAAGTGCAATGAAAAATATGAAGAATGTGCAAAATCGTGGACGAGTGCTGCTGGCAACATATTGAAGAATTATCTTTTTGTTGATCCGCCTCCAGGTCCTCTCAATCCAAATGTCTGATGCGTCTACTTATCCAGTAAACCTAGGGGGAGATTGTTAGGCCCTTTAAGGTTTATGGATAAGACAATGTGTGGATTAGTGGGTATTGTGGGTTAATTATGGGTTTTGGGCCTAATTATGTAGTCATGGGCCTAGGGTTTAGGGAGCACACTCCCTAATCCCTTTCTATAAATAGCAAGTGATGTAATAGGTGCATGGTTGGTGATTTTGGCATATCTTGTATTAGACAATCATTGTATGCAAGATTATTCAAGCTTTTTGAACATCAATCATCCTACTTTTCATCTTCATTTCTTTTTACAACTTGTTTGTGTGATTCCGCCACCTTACGAGTTGTGCGATATCATTGTGATCTCGTTTTCGGGACTTACAATGATGTTATTAAAAGTTACTAGAAGTTCAGAACCCTAACCAACGTTGTTTGATCTTTTCGACTTCATGTTTTAAACTCTCACAAGTTTCCTCTAAATAAATTTCGGGACGAAATTTCCTAAAGTAGGGGAGACTGTAACACCTGTGCCTCTACGGCCATCAAACAAATACTGAACCAATGAAATATTTTATTTCATACTTGGGATTTGTAAAAATATGTGTATCATTTACACATATCAACTCTTGTTTGATTTCAAACTCTAAATCGCTTTCTGGAAGGTTATACGCGCACCGATGCGTAAATATAACCAGTTTAATGCAACAAACACTCTGGAATAGTGACATAGGCTTAACATACCTTAAATAACCTTTACATAACTTAGAAATAAGTTTTGAAGGCTTTGGTATGGCAAAAACAAGCTAATTCGCTTACAGGGACTAAATATGACAAACTGTGAAAGTATGCCGATTTGAACTGTAACAGACATTTCGGAACATGACCATAAGTTAAACACACCTTAAATATCCTTTATATAGCTTAGAAATAGGCTTTGAGGGGTTCGGTGTGCTAAAATAAACTTTTGGTTAATTCAGGGACTAAAAGTGTCAAAAAGTGCACAAGTTTGCATTTTCGCGCATAAGTCACGTTCTGAATACATCCGGACATCCAAAAATTTATGTAAGCATGACTATATTATTCTTTAGTGTTTGGCTTGCCAAAAATCCATTTGTTGCGTCATTTGGATCGTTTTTCGTGCTTATGCGCATTCCGTCGTAATTAAGCGAACATCGCGTTCGTACGACCAAACGAACCATCATCAGACATATTTTTGAATATGTTTCAAGTCCACAATGTTTAGGCATCATTTTAGGGCCTTAAAGTTGGCTTTACGGGCCTTAGAAGTGTCGGAAATGGGCTTAAACACGTGCAGGGACTGAAACTGTCATTTATCAAACATGTTTGCTGATCAGAAGTCTCAGGCGGCCCGCCTGAGTTTTCACTGATCCTGACGCGGGCCGCGTCCGCATGTCTGATCAGATTAGATCGAACAGTCAGCACGATCCAGCTGTTTTAACCACAACCACACCTTTCCCACTTGCATATTCAGCTGATAAACACCATTTTTAGGCACCACAACTTTTCGACACTTGTACGGATACGATTAAGGCACGATATTCGACAAACGATCTTAACGGTTCGGGTATTCCTATAAATACCCAACCCATTCAACCTCTTTTCTCACAAGAATCTGGATTTGAGAGCTCTAAGTTGAAACCATTGTTTCATACCTGAGTTCTTGGATCGAGATTAGCATTCGGGGACCCTTCGTAAGTATTCTTTCGTTCTTTTCCTTATTTTATTGCTTTTCGAGTCAGAAAGTCAAACTTTGTTTGACTTTCAGCGTTGACCAGTAATGGTCAATGCGAAGTTCGTTTGAACTTCGCAACGTGATTGTAATCACGATGGTTATAGTCCCTTAGGACTATGCCTACTGATTACCACGTTGTCTAGGGTCGTAGGGTAAGCGATCTGATAAATCGCTTATACCTTCGAACCCGACCCAGTTTGGTCGATCATTAGGATCCGACCAAATACATTAGGTGACCATAGTGTAGGGAATAACCTTCCGAGGTTATACCTTATGGTCACATCGTTTAAGTAGTTGTATGATAGGTAGTTTATATGCCTTAGGTAAATTACCAGAATACCCTTTTCATGTATAATTGGTAATTTAGCATATGTAACCTAAACTTTTGTCACATAACTGATTATGTAACATGTTTAGGCATATAACACTTGTCATAGGACTAGTTAGGCGGTCCGAACGCGCTTTGCGCGCACGACGCGTTAAAGTAACGTATGTTACCTTAATGGGTCGCAATGGGTCGAAAGCACTTAGGTTTGGTTTCATTGTAGTATGTAGGCCTTGTTAAACCATATCATATGAGTTCCAATACTCATTTGGTTTACCAAGCCTCATCCTATCCGATCTCCCGATTTAAGTCCGGTTTATTTATATAGTTTTAGATTGCCGACTGATTCCGTGCTCCCTCAAGCTTTGTTTGGTTGTTGTTCAAGACCTCTAAGCACTCTCAGGCGAGTACATTATTCCCCTCTTTTACTGTTTTCAACTGTTTTGGGGTGACTCATATGTGCTAAATGCTTTATCAATGATTTCAATAACAATTACAATGTGGTTTCAAGAACGATTACAATAATTTCAATAACAATTACAATGTGGTTTCAAGAACAATAACAAGGGTTTCAAGAACGATTTCAATGGTTCAAAAACTAATTACAAATTTCAAAAAGTGAACAAACTTGTTGGTTATAGTTACATAACCAAATGACATTCATTAGCAATGATCAAGCCGACCAGTATTAGGTTATGGTACCACAGGATCTGACAAATCCCGTTATTTTCTATACCCATGGTTATGTGTGGGTATTTTGGGTAACGACTGAATCTGTAATTATTAATTTACCCTTTGGTAAGGGTTTGTTAAGAACGAGAGCGAGAGCGAGATGGAACGATGAACACGTCAAGAAGGTTTGAATGTTATTAGAGAATCGACCATTAAGTATTTTCACAATTAAAACAAGAACGATTTGAATGATTAAAACAACAAGAACGATTGGAACGATTTCACAAAGAGGTTTAACGATTGGGTAAACATTTGGACATGATTTACATTTGATCATGCATTTCCACGAAACATAGTATTGATTTAAACCAAGTTTTACTTCAATACTTTGTTTTGTGCGTTTCACCTATGGTTTAGTTGATGCATTTCACTAGCCATACATATCATTTTGGTTACACGTTACGTGGTTTACGTTCGACACAAATACTTTTGACATTGGTTATACGTTGCATGATTCACATCTTGACATAAACATTTTGATATATTATTCAATACATTTGACAATTGGTTTAAACATAGACATCTTACATTGGTGGTTTGGTTTGATTAAGTAACGATGCGTGTGTAATATGATACAAGCATGGTGGATACGCCGCTGGTACTTCCTATATATAAGTGTTTGTATGGTATTACATATCGTAACGTTATTTGAATCATTTCAGTTTGAGACATAGAACATTTTATACAAGTAACATACTTTTCACAAGACATTTATTTACAAACAACTTATCTTATACAAACTCATTTTACATGGTTATTCATTTAATCATGCATTATTCTCTGAATTATACATATCACCTGAACTTATTATTTTCCAAATGATTTACAAAGACAAAGCAAATTACAAGGTTCATGACTAAACATTTTCTTAAACAGAAGTCATGAATCTTATTTTCACAAAACCTATGTACTCGCCAGCATTTCTTTGCTGACCTCGTTTTCACATATGTTTCAGGTATTGTTGAATGATATCGATTGATAAAATGCATGCTCACATAGGACTGGACAAGGCCTTAGTGACTCAATAACAATGATAGATTATGTTTAAATTGTGTATTTAGATTTCCAGATGATGTAATTATTCAATGTTTAATAAAACAAAACACTTTTGGTATCCATGGTTATGAAACACTAATTCTGTTGCAACACTCCCCGACGTTTCCGCCACGTTTTGTATGTTACACGTGGTCGGGGTGTGACAATTTCCTACCAATGAAGGAAACCTCTAGCATGGAGAGATTGGCTAAGTTATACGTAGACGAGGTAGTATCACTACACGGAGTTCCACTCTCCATTGTGTCAGATAGGGATAGTCGTTTCACTTCGCATTTCTAGACAAGTTTCCAAGAAGCAATGGGGACACGTTTAAATTTAAGTACTGCATACCATCCCCAAACAGATGGACAAAGTGAAAGGACAATCCAAACCCTAGAAGACATGCTTAGGGCATGTGTAATAGATTTCGTTGGAAATTGGGATGACCATTTACCATTAATCGAATTCTCCTATAACAATAGTTATCATACAAGTATCAACGATGCGCCATTCGATGCACTATATGGACGAAAGTGTCAAACTCCAGTATGCTGGGCAGAAATAGAAGAAAGTCAATTATCAGGTCCCGAGATTGTGCAGGAAACCACCGACAAGATAACTCAAATTAAAGAAAGACTGAAAACGGCTCGAGCTCGCCAGAAAACTGCAGAACTGAAGTTCAATGCCCTGGGTTGCAAGGGAGTAACAGTATCTTCAGCAGGCCTACTTGGGCCGGATTTCAAGAGTTGTATCTCTCTCATCAGCATCTGATTAGTTTCCTGCTGCTGCCTCATCTGTTCATGTACACTACCAAACAAATTTAGAATTTCTTCGTTAGAAGCCAAAACAGGGCCAGATCCCTGGATATTGCGAGCGGGGATAACGTCCCGAGCCACATGACTTTCAGTTCCCTGTGAAGAGGCTTGCATTCTCGGAGGAGGTGGTGGAAGCACCGAACCAATTGTTGCAGAGGTTGTAGCAGACACGGTGGAAGAGCTCATGTTTGATCTCGAGGCCATTGAAAATACTGTAACAAAAAGTTTTGAAAATAGAAAACCAAGTAACGATTTTGCAAAAGATTTTAGTAGAAATAGCACCACTTGCCCCACGGTGGGCGACAAATTGTTTTGGTCAAAAATTACCGAAGCAATTAAGTGATCAAATTAGTTAAGTGAGGTAGTGTGCTTGAAATGTGTGTTGAAAATATGCTAGTTAAGTTATTTGCAAAAACAGTTTCAGGATACGGCTCAGGATATAGAGCTGTATCTTTGATCAAACAATGAGCGAAAATGTAAAGGGTGACACGGGATGTACGAGGAAAGCCCTTGATCAATCTAGATCGCCGGTACAAAACCTTGGGAGCTGACAATCGCAGCTGCCTTGTTCTTCTATTACTTCAAATATCAGGATACAGTGCAGGATATGATGCGGATCAACTAGGTGTTACAATGTAATTCGAGTACAAGTGTTTGTGTATAGTGATTGTTTGCAACAGGAGAGTAAAAGTGTACGAAAGAGTGTGTGCCTTAATCTGATCCGATCAATCTATTTATAGTAAAAGGAAACTAACTAAACATCCTATTATTCCGGGATTCAGCGGATATTTCCCATATGAACGTTGCAGTCCTGGTCTTCCGGGTCCAACGTTTATAAGCCAACTGATTTGCCCGAGTCTTGAGGATAAGAAGTCCACTTGAACGTTGGAGACTCGCACCATCTAATCTGCACGTGGTTAAATCAGTTACTACCAGGATATCATACCAGGATGTTACCAATATCCTGATCCGATATCCTGATCTCAAATAAACAATCAAAGCCAAAATATTAGTCAGGATATATGTTCAGAAAATGACCCATAACATTAAGCAGTTCGATAATTGCCTGATCTAAATTCTCATGTTCTACCAAATATGATTTAGCTTTATTATTCACATTAGAATTCTTGAAATTGATTTTCTTATTTGTTTAATTGAATGGGTTGGTTGAGTTCCTAGTATTATAGTATGTTAAATCTCACATTCTACTGGTGTTACTTTGTTGGTTTAACACTTAGTTGCTAAGTGTTAACTTGTTAGTTGTTAATTTTCGACAATATAACAAATGAAACACAATGAAGTTATTAATCAAATAAAAAACTATCTAAAGTTACATGCGGAATTAAAAACCTTAGATTTACACTTGAAGACCCGAAACTTAAGTAGTGACTGACTTATCGTGTAAAATAAGTTGCGTTAAGTATTTTGCCATGATCAAACTTGACAATAAATCCCGTCTTCATAGATGTGTGAAGATAGAAAAATTTTGGCATCAACAGAAAAAAATCTTAGGTCCATCTGTAGATGTGTGTGGGTATCTCAAGGAGTTATTGGGAGATAATTTTCATCTCATAGTACATGGTTCCATAACTGGATGATATGAGTGAGTTAACTAGTTGTTAACCTAACCAACAAATGGCGCAAACAAAACATGCCTACGAGGTTGATGAAAACAATTAAGCAGTAGATGAAAATCTCTACTAAATTATGTTAATGATTACTATCTTTTCCTCATTCATTTAAGTTATACTTGTGTAGGAGATGATTTAGGAGCTTTTTTATAGTGAATGGTTGGCGAGACTTAGACCAGGCTTTGCTACAACAAAATTCGCCCTTCCTAGTTGCTATGAACCTAATGTGTGAGTATGTGAAACTATGATTCTATCTTTAAAAACGGAATATAAGGAAAAGATCTAGCCGATCCATGTAGAGCATCTATCATTCTCCTCCACAAGGCCTTCGACTCCGTTTTGTATCGCCACGACCACTTGGAGAAAAGAGATGAATTAATGTCCCTCAACGGAGCCAATCCGACACCACCTTCCTCAATAGGTTTCGTCACCCTCTCCCACTTAACCCAATTCATCCTCCTCCTTTCTTCGTTGCCTCCCAAAAAAACACCGTCTTTTCGTTTCCAATCTATCGATGACTTTCTGTGGCGCTTTAAAAAAAAGAAAAATAATAAGTTGGTAAGGATTCCATAACCGATTTTAACAGAGTCAATCTTCCTCCAACCGAAAGAAAAGAAGCCTTCCATTGCGAGAGTCTTTTATCAAAAACCTCAACCACTCAATCCAATTTCCAATCCGGTTCATATTAGATACCAAAACCAAACCCAAATATGTGCAAGGAAGATATCCTGGGTTGTAATTAATACTTTCTGTGATCACCTTCACCTCATAATTAATTTGTAATCCAAAAACAAGATGGAAAATATGAAGAATTCTTGCAATGTTTAACACATTGTTTCTAGATCGTTCACCCATCAAAATCGAGTCGTCGGCAAACAGTAAGTGTGACATAATCGGAACGTTTTTAGGCGCCTTGAAACCTGTAAACACATTGACTTCCGTAGCTCACTTTATTAAACAGGAGAAGCCCTCCATACCAATGAGGTACAAAAACGGCGACAGAGGGTCACCTTGCCTCATGCCCCTCGCAAACTGAAACTCGAAAGTTGGCGATCCATTAACCAAAATCGAGGATCTCGCCGTCGCCAAGATCACTCCCACACATTTCCCCCATTCTATTAGAAAATTCATTTGATCTTGCACCTCGTCTAAAAACCACCAACTAACATGGTCGTACGCTTTTTCGAAATCTATCTGAAATAGTAGAAGCTTCTTTTTTTTTCCTTTCAATCATTACTTTGGTTTCGGTTTTTTCTCCATTGGGTGTTAAAATAGAAATGTCACTCCCTCTTCATGCCTCTATAATGCTCACGGAGACGATATTGAAGGCGTGATCGATTTCAATAAATGCACTTAATTTTCTCTCCATTGGGCATTTTCCTTCACGCCCCTATAATACCCTATTACGCATGACCTAATAGACTAGTAATCAATTTCAATGAATGATCCATTTATTTATCAAGTTCCAAATAAAAAATTGAGGTTGCCGGTCCCAAGAAGTAAAAACCAGATTATATAATAAGAGAAAAGTTATTGTACAAGAAGAAAAAATTGTACGAAGTGTAGGAGAGAAGTTTGGCTCTTGATTTGTAAGATCAGTGGTTGAGATTAAGTGGTCCCCAAATATAGAATTCACATAACTAAAAACAAGGGAAACAAGTGGGAAAAGGGGTAAAATAGAAAAATCCAATATTGTTGACTCGTAAACCCATTTCCTCTTGATTTTCAAACAGCTATAACTTTTTTACACATTAATATTTTTTTATAAAAGATACATTGTATTAATGAGCATTTCATTCTCTTTAATTCGAGCAGACTATTGCTATATTTTTCTTAAAAAAATTGCAGGATTTTGAGTACCTATTACATGATTTTGAATACCCAGTAAGTGACTACGTGATTTTCAATACACATTACGTGATTACTTGATTTCATTATAATATTTTATGTGAAACCCCAGTAAGTGATTACGTAATTACGTAACAATAGTTGACTATGTATTATTATGTGACTACATGATTTTAAATACTCATTTTGTGATTACGTGATTTCATTATAGTATTTATGTGAAACCCTACTGAGTGATTACGTAATTATGTAAAAACAAAACATGTAATACATAATATTTCATACGAAATACCTAATATTTCAGGTATAATCACATGTTAAGGATAAATTATATATAAAACATTAGCCAAACCAACCTATAATACAACATAATGTCGTATATTAGAGATTTAACCACGTAATAAAGCATATACAATCAAGTTCTTATTATGGAATGTGTAATCACGTAATAAACAATTGTTGTTGGTGCATATTTGTATGTCCGCCACTGTGCTAATAGGCTAGATAGAGCGTGTGTTGAATATTGTATAGAATAGTGTGAAAACGGACAAGATTTTGTGAAAAAAAGTCCATTCGCACGAATGGAGTCCATCCATGCGAATGGACATACCTGATTCGTCCGTTAACAGCCCATTCGTCCCTATAGGTTCATTTGTTGTTATAAGTCCATCCGCACGGATGGACATGTGGTTGATTCGCGCAGATGCAGTCCATCTGTTCCTAGGTTCATGCGGATGGACAATGTCTATATATAGGGATGAGGGGTTCCTCATTTAGATAAGCTTTGGTTCCTAGAGGGGAGATGTTGTCCAATTGGTTTCACGGGTATGTAACTTCAAACATTGAATAGAAACCAGTTTAAATTAACTTGTTCGGTGTCGATTCTACTTCTACTCATTTCTTATCAATAATACTCCACCGAACCGGTTATCTCGGGGCCAAAACTCCGTCAAACCTGCTGGATCCTGGAATCTCAATTGGTATCAGAGCTACGGTACCGATTCAATTGATCTAACAGTTGATTGAATCACCTACGCTCATAAATTTTGGATTTTTTGGAGGTTTTGACGTTAAACATCAAATTGAAGGTCAATTCACGGATGGATTTTGAAATTGAAGACATCACTATGTTCGTGATTGATTTTCACACAATCCTGTGAAGTTTCATCATGAAATTCGTAGAAATAAAGATTTTGGATCGAAAAATGTGATTGGGAATGTTCTTGAGATGGTCAGACATGTTCGAGCAGATGAGCAGGTTCGCACGGATCGGGGATTTGTCAAATTTTACGAATGTGGATCTGCAGATTCGCATGGATCGACCTTGAAGATTCGCACGAATGGACATTGGTTCTTTATTATCATTTCGTTCCAAAATTAGCTCCGTTCGCACGAATGAACAAATGCCTAAAAAAAGACATTTTTTTATCGTAATGACGAGATGAGTCTCCAGAAAAATGGTGATTGAAATTTTTTTGAGTGTTTAACGACCAAGCTAGGTTGTTCGGGGACACGTCAGGGCTTCAGAGAACAGATATGATGATGCGATCACAGATTGTGGAAATTAGTAGGGTAGTCATGATACTGGTGCAGAATGATTATCATCTGGATTATCTGACTACTAATGGGCCTTAACGAAAAATCCGCATTGATGAAAAACTAACTTCTAGAGGCCAAAATGACACATTTTCGGCATAGTTGAGTTTTTCAGAGATAAGAGAAGACTGAATTGCTCGATTTGAGGGGGAATTCAATGGTAAGATGTCAGAATTTGCAAAAATGAAGGGGAATAAAAATTTCATATTGAAATTCCAACATTTTTGAAATTCATGACGATGCAACAGTATGCGGGTGGTTCCGACTTCAGATTGTCTGGAGATGCATATGATCTGGATTTGTGATTTCGTGATCATAGGAAGTTCAGACTTTATAGATCAGGGTCAGATTGACGTCTTAGGGTTTGAGTCCCGGGTCTTCGTCAAACCGGTCAGCGGGATTAGCATCAGGAGATGCATCTGTATTGTGGATACTTATAAGATATCATAGACGTGTGATAGTCTAAAGTGTCAGAATGGTTAATCTTCAAGCAGATGAATTGTTTTTCGGACTAACCGCCGGGGAATAATGATGTTTGTTGGTTAAGTTGTTGCCAGAACTAGCGGAGAAGACTATACATCTGTTTTCGTGACTGAAGAGAAAGTATGTGAATCTGGTCGTGGATGAATGTTTCTAAGATCTGAATGTGTTACCAGATGATGTGTTATCCATTGAAGATTTGCTGATTGTGGATAATACCGTTTATACAGATCTATCATTCAGGAAGGTGCTTAAAAGTGATCATGGAAAACGGGATTTCAGATTTTTGTGGGTATTCATAAACTTGAAGGTTATTGGTGTAGTGTTTGAAGTTTATATCAATTGTCGGTTGGGTTTTTGAACATTAAAAGATCAAGCAGGCGGAATGCGCAATAGATGGTGCTGAAACGGTATAGCAAAAACCGAACGCGGATGTGGTTAAAGCCAAAACAGAGAAGCTGCATTGATTAGTTTCAAGTTGGTGATTATTCGTGAAGATTGCAGTTTAGCAAACCAGAGGAGGAGTCGTGAACTATGCAAACAAAGACCTGAAGATTCATTTCAGGGGGGAATTTGTGCATAACGAAGATAATGCAAACCCGGATCATCAATCAAGGGGGAATCGATTGAAGATTTCAAGATGTCTGATTGAAGTTGCAGAATATTCAAAACACGGCTCTAGGTTTTCAAAGACACGATTCGACAGTGATGGCCAAGGGGGAATCTGTTGGTGCATATTTGTGGTGGCGCCACTGTGCGAACAGGTTAGATAGAGCGTGTGTTGAATATTGTATAGAATAGTGTGAAAACGGACAAGATTTTGTGAAGAAAAGTCCATTCACACGAATGGAGCCCATCCGTGCAAATGGACATACCCGATCCGTCCGTTAACAGCCCATTCGTCCCTATATGTTCATTTGTTGTTATAAGTCCATCCGCACGGATGGATATGTGGTTGATTCGCGCAGATGCAGTCCATCTGTTCCTAGGTTCGTGCGGATGGACAATGTCTATATATAGGGATGAGGGGTTCCTCATTTGGATAAGCTTTGTTTCCTAGAGGGGAGATGTTGTCCAATTGGTTTCACGGGTATGTAACTTCAAACATTGAATAGAAACCAGTTTAAATTAACTTGTTTCTGTGTCGATTCTACTTCTACTCCTTTCTTATCAATAATACCCCACCGAACCGGTTATCTCGGGGCCTAAACTCCATCAAACCTGTCGTATCCTGGAATCTCAATTGTATTAACATTAGTTATAACAAATCATATTGAATGTGTAATCACGTAATGAATTTACATTGAATGCGTAATGATTTATGTTGAGTGTGTAATCACGTAGTCATGTACCGGGTATTCAAAATTACGTAATGGGTACTGGGTATTCAAAATCACGTAATGGGTACTGGGTATTCAAAATCACGTAATCACGCAATAGTTATTCAAAGTCCTGTAATTTTTTTAAGAACACTATAGCAATAAGCTGCTCGAATTAAAGAGAATGAAATGCTCTTTAATAAGGTGTAATTTTTTGTAAATATTAACGTATGAAAAAGTTATATCCGTTTGAAAATCAAGGAGGAAACTAGTCAAAAAAAGAAACGACTATCATACTATTCCCTTCTCAATTTGAGAAAAACAAATGTATGGTCATGATTCTCTCTTACACTTCGTACAAATTTCTCTCTTGTACATGATCTCTTATCTATATAATAAATGCTCTTAATTTTGTCTTATTATTTATTATTATCTATAGCTATTTATACTTTCTATAAAAGGAGAAAACCAGGTGACATAAGAAAAGCTGAGGTGGCTGCCATAGAGGTTGTCCAATAAATAAATGTATGGTCATGATTCTCTCTTACACTTCGTACAAATTTCTCTCTTGTACATGATCTCTTATCTAATGAAGTAGTGATTCAATAAATAAAGAGTTGTTAGAGAGTCTGCCTGGTGAAGAAAAGGTTTATTTTAGTTCAGATAGTTTATGCCAATCGGAGGAAGAATCAGAGCTTAATATGGCATTGTTTCCTCCTGATGTATTAAACAATCTTCGTTTATCTAGTTTAACTAACCATAAATTAGTACTGAAACTTGGTGCTCCAGTGATGTTACTCAGAAACATTGATCACGCAAATGGATTGTGTAATGGTACACGTTTACAAGTCACGAGGCTCGGAAAAGTTGTGATTGAAGCAAAAATTATCACAGGGACTAATATAGGTCATCATACTTTGATTTCAAGAATGAAGATGACACCTTCTGATAAAAGAATACCAGTGAAGATTTCTCGAAGACAATTCCCACTTTCACTGTGTTTTGCTATGACAATAAATAAAAGTTAAGGACAATCATTGGAGCATGTTGGTTTATATCTTCCACGTCCAGTGTTTAGTCATGGCCAGCTCTATGTTGCTGTATCTAGAGTAAAAAGTAGGAAGGGGTTGAAAATTTTGATTTGTGATAAAGAGAAACGAGTCTGTACAACCACTACTAATGTGGTTTACAAAGAAGTTTTACAAAATCTATGATGATACTAAACATCTGTCAACCTGGCAATGTCTGTTGGGTATAATGGACGAACTGTTGTTAGGAAATGTTTGTTGGAAAGCAATACAACTTTTTGAAAGCATCTGATACTTCCTCTGCATTAAGCCTATCCTGAGAACACATGTTGTGAAAAATGTTTATATCTGGCGTTGTAGTAACAAGTTTGCGGCTCTCATTTTTAATGAGAGTACTAAATTCTTTGTTAATAACATTATTTTCTTAACATCTGTTTACTAACCTTTGTAATTTGTGTTGACTGACCTTTTTAACATGGGTTGACTAACATCTGATAGTTACTATCTATCCATCTGACAAGCTCTGTTGGAGATAATGGATGACAGTTCTTAGGAAAGTCTGTTGGAAAGCAACAGAAGTTTTTAACAGTTAATAGACAACAGTGGTTTGCTATCAACATAATGGAATTGCTGTTAAATAAACCTATTGATCATTAATTTATATCAATTTTGTAAGTCTGCATTAATTATTTTTTTACTCTCTGTCAATATGTCTTATGCATGGTTTTCTAAGAATCGACCCGTGTTTGCACACGGGTCTTACCGCTAGTAATCCTTAATATATAAAATCACTTTTATTTTCAAAGGTATGGCCCACATCTAGAAAATCACTTTAATTTTCAAACATCTGCCCACATCTACAAATGGTCAGCTGTTTGTAAAAACGCTTCAAATCTTTGCCCATATTCAAAATTTAAAATCCTTGCTCAAAATTCAAACTACATATGAATCTGGCTCCCTATAAATAACATATGTGAATTTGGCTCCACATTCAAATTTCAATTTATCTATCTCCTTTATATTTGCGATCATATCTCTCTTACTCAAATGCATAGCTCTCATGATTGAGCCGGTTAATCTTCGATTACAGTCCTTTTAATATCATTATTCCAATATCATTGTTCCAACATCGTTGTTTCATTGAAGCTCTGTTTCACACACCAACGTGTGACCTCGGCTTTTCTTATGTCACTTGGTTTTCTCCTTTTACAAGATTCCAAATTTGCATATTCAGTCTGTTCATCTGCGATTACAGCTTTTTGTACTTCATGTAATTTTTCCAACATCATTGTTGCAACATCGTTGAGGGTATATTTTCTTCTCTAATTTTTTAATCTTAAAATTTGAACTGATTTGTTCTAATTCTCGGTTTATATTTCAGCCTAATCAGAGTTGTTTAAAATTCAAACAATCAGTTGCGGGTTATTTTAGGTTTGTGGTTTCTTTTAAACTGTTGATATTTGTTGATAATATTTATTTTAAGGTGTTGATATATTTCAGCTTTGTTTTTTCCGAGCGAGCAGTGGGGAGTTCTTCTGCACTGTTTTTGAAGTCTGGAGTGTAGAAAGTGGAGTACTTCATGAAGCGCCGATGCTGTTCCAGATTTTCTTGTATTTATTATCACTGATGATGTCCATTTTATATATTAGTTCTTCAATCAGCCTAATCATCAGCCTTTTATAGTGTCTAAAATGCATCTTTATGATAAATGATGAAGTTAATGGTAATTATGAGAGCCTGGTTTTTTTATTTTTATTTTTGTTCTTTCAGTTTCTTGATATTTAACTTTTTAGTTTTCCTATGAAAACTTTTTTGAGAGGCTTTGCATTGAATGGTTGTTGTTATTTCTTCAATGTACACGTTTTTTGTATTAAATATACAAGTTAAAAATGTCATCATACCCTTCTGTAGGTTCTTATGATTTAAAGTATCGCTTTATCAAGCAAGTTGAGGATCAAGTATATGATGATAGGGCTACTGTTCAAGAGCTGAAGATGTGTTTTGATGGACTGCATCTTGGTCTGTTTACGAGAGACCAAGTGTCCAGAAACCTGATAGTGATGTCTTTCTGCACTTCAGACTTCAAAAACAGTGCAGAAGCTTTTCATCACGTTTTACTACCATTATATCCTTCTTTTACATCAGACTTGAAGAAATACACAAGTTAAAAATGTCACCATACCCTTCTGTAGGTTCTTATGATTTAAAGTGTCGCTTTATCAAGCAAGTTGAGGATCAAGTATATGAGGATAGGGCTACTGTTCAAGAGCTGAAGATTATTAAATTTCGTTGTTCAGTTCTCAATGTAATTGTTGATCTATCGTTATATGTGATATGTAAATTTTAATTCTATTAATCTTTGTAGAGCATTTTATTTTTACTAATTTGAGCATCAACAGTTGTTAGAGTTAATACCTGCTATTGTAAATGTTGAGTTGCTACTGTTGCCAACATCTGTTATTCCCAACAGCAGTTTCCAAAGAATTGTCAACCATTAAAACAATAGACGTTCTGAACATTCTTAAAAAAATAGGTATTTTGAAAAAATTTGACAAAAATCTTTAAAAGTCTGTTGAAAACATCTGTTTGGCAAAAGATTCATCAACTGTTTAAAGGTATTGTCTGTTCTCATAATTTCTGTTTTTTGTAACGACTGTTGAGTTGCTACTGTTGCCAACATTTATTATTCCCAACAGTAGTTTCCAAAGAATTGTCAACCATTAACACAATAGAAGTTCTGAACATTCTTAAAAAAAATAGGTATTTTGAAAAAAATTGACAAAAATCTTTAAAAGTCTGTTGAAAACAACTGTTTTTAAACATCTGTTTGGCAAAAGATTCATCCACTGTTTAAAGGTATTGTCTGTTCTCATAATTTCTATTTTTTGTAACGACTGTTGAGTTGCTACTGTTGCCAACATATGTTATTCCCAACAGCAGTTTCCAAAGAATTGTCAACGATTAACACAATAGAAGTTCTGAACATCTGTTATTGCTCAACAGATCTTTGTAAAACGTCTTCAGAACATCAAAACTCCATTCTTAAAAATAGCTATTTTTTTAAATATAGCAAAAAATTCTCAAAAATAGCTATTTTTTTAAATATTGGAAAACTCCATCAACAATGTTTTTTTAGGTTATTATTGCATCATAATCATAAGTCATAATATATAAATTCAATTTAAAACTGATTATCAGTGTTTTCATAGTATTTGTTGATGTTTTGAATCAACTTCTGTTTGGATAAAGATTCATTCACTGCTGAAAGGTATTGTCTGTTTTAATAAGTGTTGTTTATCCTAGCGACTGTTGATTTAACACTGTTTACAACATTTGTGTCCGATGAAGTGGTAGTAGTCTTTGTTTGCCATGTAGATTATTGTTGGTCTTTAAATGAAGAGGTTTTTTTTTTTTTTAAATTATGCCAGAGGTTTAAAATTTGTCCTTTCAGTTTCTTGATATTTAATTTTATAGTTTTCCCATGAAAATTTATTTTTTAAATGTTTTGCATTAAATGGCTGCTGATATTTAATATCAATTTATTCGTTTATATTAAAAGTCTGTTGAAAACAACTGTTTTCTAAACCTGTGTTTGACTAAGGACTGCTAAAGGGTATTGTCTATTCTCATAGGTTCTGTTTAATCTAAGGACTGCAGAGTTACTAATGTTGCCTAACATCTGTTGTTGGCCAACAGTGGTTTTCAAACAACTGTCATCCATTATTAGAGCAGAGGATGTGACGTGGACAGATGTTAGCCATCAGATCTTTGTAACTTCTGACACGTCAGTATTCACCTTTTCACTTTATAAACCCCTGTTTCATCCCCAAACAGAGGTTTTACTTTCGTCTCGAGTTTAAAATTCATCAGAGCGGTTTCCACCTTCTTCTTCAACACTTCTTCGTCAACGTCTCGCAACTTTCAATTCTGATCATGGCTTTGATGATGAAAAATTTGCATAACTACCTGGCTATTTTTGAGAAACCGAGAACAATACTCTCTATCATTCAATGATTGATGTTCTTACATCATCAAAATATAAGGTCATTCTTACCGCCAACGTACCCATTTACCAAGAGACGCTTCGCGATTTTTGGGCAAATGCGAATATTGAAGAACAAAACAATGTGGCCGTAAGTATAACTTCAAAAGTCGGAGGTGAATCGGTTGCTATTACCCCCAGTACCATATCAACAACATTTTAGTTAAACGACTTGGCAAGTAAGACCTCTTTGTCGAAAAATGAGATTCAAACATACTTGATTGGGAGGGGATATGATGGATAGTTGAATAGGCAACTATGCTTAAAGGTAATTTTCCACCACCAATGAAATTCATGTTCCATACTCTCTTAATCTGTCTCTCAAATAAAACTACTTCTTTTAATGAAATACCTTTGAAAATTCAGTCATTGGGGTATGCAATTTTGACAAATACTGATTTTAACTACTCCCAAGCACTGTTTGTTGATTTGGTTGCAAAATTAAAAAACATTAAAAAGGGGAAAACTCCTGCTATTAAAAAGGGGAAAACTGCTGGTTTTCTTATGTTTCCTAGACTATTAAGCTACTACCTGCAAAAACATGTTTCTCAAAAAGCTTTTGAAAAAGGTGAAGCTATTAAAATGAATAGTCTAACATCTGAAACTTTTACTCGCCTTATGGCTAAAGAGTCAGATGCTTTCAAAACTGAAGCAGAGGGGAATGAGGAAATTTTAGATGAGTCCACAACTGCTCCTCAAACGTCTGTTGCTGAGCCCACTGCTCTTGGTGATCGCAGCACTACAACCAATGTTGTGAAAACTGTAAGGACCTGCACGAAAATGTCCTAAAACACTCCGTAAGTGAAAACCTGGACCCCTAAAACCCTAACTTTTATTAAAAATCAAGAAAATCAAAGTTTATCACTTGGTCGCGGGCCGCGAAGGACTTAAGTAAAGTCTACGCGGGGCGCGACAGCTATGCAGATCGCCGGATAAGCTTTAGGACCACGTGTCGCACACGTGGCAGGTCTAGGGGTTGACACGGCAGCCGTAGCTAGGGTGGCCTTCGCAGGCCGCGAAGGATTGCCCTTCAGGCTTACGCGGGCCACTAAGAAGTCAAAACTCAGCTATAAAAGGGACGTGCATGGGCAGTTCAAAACTGTTGAAAATTTCCTTCAAAACTGCTTCCTTTCTGCTGAAAATAATAGGTTTTAGTAGTAAAACGTTGCTACGATCACAGGTTAATAACTCGATCACTGCTACGATACAATGTTCGATCGATTGAAACTGATCCGATGGATGTTTAAGTGTTGCCCGAATTCGGGCTATACTTTGTCATTCGTCGTGAGGGTTTTGATTTTGTGAAATTATCGTAAATGTTGTATTAAGTTACTAACCTAGTTTCGTTTGCATTATTTAACTAGGTTA
Organism: Helianthus tuberosus; assembly: GCA_030545235.1. NCBI lineage: Eukaryota > Viridiplantae > Streptophyta > Magnoliopsida > Asterales > Asteraceae > Helianthus > Helianthus tuberosus. Next base: position 125,213,993 of record CM060416.1, read on the forward strand.
CCAGGCTTAATCAGTAGGCGGACTTTGTCCAGTTAAACTTGCAATGTGAGTCATTCTGTTTTTATAAAAGTTACTGTGTAAAACCTTAAATGTTTTCCAGTTATATTTTACAGGGATTAAGTCGTTGTTATCTTAAATTACTGGAAGTAAGTGGGGTACTATGCACATTACTGCTGTTTTATCACTTTTAGGTGAACGGACCTAAATAGTGATACACGTTACTTTTGGGTGAACGGACCCAATAGTGATATGACCACAGTCATAGATCCGGTCGAGTGACAACTGGACCAGTTAATTATAAGATAGGAGCAATTGTAATCGCTCTTAATACTGTAATTTATAACAATGTGCCGTTTTGTACAACTTGAATGACCCACCAGTATTTCCCCCTGATAAAATATTTTTAAACATGTTTCAGGTGATTTACTGTGAACAAGGAAAAGTGCCACGTAGCACCTTAGCTTGAATGAAGTGGCTCAATAAATAAATAAACATGTTTTGTAATCAGGGAATTTCCCAGTGAAATTCCTTTATTGTAAATTACGGGGTTTGTCCCGAAACTTGAAATAAAATAAATGGGTGTTTTCAGTTTAAACGATCCTGTTAAATTTTCCGCTGCCAAATTACACACCAATACCACGGGTTTCTGTCCCGCGACTTCCGGACCAGGCAACTGTGTCGGGGGCCGTGACAGAAAAAGGTGGTATCAGAGCCACTGATTTAAGCCAATTAAGTATTTAGGAAATACTTAATTTTTCAAATTTGTCATTCTGTGATTCTGTGAAAATTAAATTGACAATAAATACAAATTTAATTTGGATTTTGTGTGTTTCTTTATGTGTGCTAACAGCATGAATGAACTGTCGGAAGCACTCCGAAACTTTACAATCCATACGACTGATATGAATACAACAGGAACCCAGTCTGGTTATCAGGCGTATACCGAGGAGCCACTAGTCTTTCAGGCCCAGCCCCAGGAGAAACCTAAACCTAAAAAGAGAAGAAGACTGTTGGATTGGAAACGAGGCAGGAAGAAGAAACCCGCTGCCCAACGGGTAAAGAAAACAGAGGATCCAAAAGGAAAGGGAAAAGAGATAGGGGAGTGTAAGTCCCAAAACAATACAATCGGATATCAAACACTTATCAAAGCGCGGAATACTGAGAAAAGTGTTAAGAACAAGAACAATCAATCGATTATAACCAAAGTGCACACGGTTTCTAGAGAACCGTCTGGTACACCGAATTCGATAAAACTCAAGAAGAACAGAAATAAGAACAGCCTCTCTAAAATGTCTAACCTGATAATGAACTAGGTTCACCCTATTTATAGTTACATAGGGTGACCTAGTTACAAGCTTGGCCAAGCCCAAATGCATATTACTAACCAAACAGGCCCAAATCACTAATTTAGCCCACATGGCTTATTCTAATATTATCTAACCCACTACAAGGCTAAGCCCAATAGCCTATAATGGTGTTTGATAAAGATAAGCGTAAACCTACACCATTATAGGGCCTTACAATATCCCCCTAGGTTTATGTTGTCTTTATCAAACTGCAGTCTTCATCATGTGGGAAGATGCTTCATGTCTTCATTCTAAAAATTGGGCTCTTTGTTCTTCTAAATCACGATCAGCTTTGCTTGAAAATTCTTGTTGAAAAGAATGCAAGAGGAGGATTCTTATCAACTCTTTTCTTTGTCAGTGTCTTCTCTTTCAAGCAGGTTCACAGGTACCTCTTCAAATGTACTATCACTGTCAGAGGACTTGTATCCGGTGCTTCTGACTCAGGCACATCTTGTTGTTGTGATGCTTCAGGCTTTGTGAGCAACCAACAGCATATCAACCTTCAACAACCCCTGTTTCTTGATTTGAATTTTAAATTCTGCACCTACTCATAAATTCATAAGCAAACATTTATGTGCAACAGAGGGAAATACCACGTGAACACTCGGTACATCCAAGTGTTTGTACTCGGATTTTACAATTCAAATTTCTTTCAAATTATGATGATCAATCAAACTTCAAGAACGGTTAAAAATTTTAATAAAACAAATAAGCACTCTATTTTTGGATTTTTGATTTTATAAAAACTAACAATATAAACTAAAACACAAATAGACAAAGAAACTAATATACAATTACAGTTGCAATGGGATCAAATCACAGTGTTTCGGGCCAGACTACACTTATCAACACTAATTTACTTTGGGTGATCCGAGCAATTGCCAGTATATTTGTCCACTTAAACTTGTCTCCTTAGGCCTTTTTCAAGTGACGGTCTGCAACTGATTTATCATGGTTTCATTTTAAATTAATATGAACACTCAATTTAATCACAATCAATTCTCGGAATTTTAATTCGAACACGCTATCATACGTATAGTTTCCCTACCACATATTTCACAAGCCCGTTCTAGGATTCTGAAACCTTGACTGGGACTGGATTGAGAAGAGAAAAGAATAGATCATTTGCAGAGATGGATATAATATACAGATCAAATGAGCTTTCTCAGTTTGATATAGGTTTTTTTTTTCGGGTTTCTTTTGGGCACTAAAGGGCCTCTTTCGGGTGTAATTGATCTATAGCGCGACAACGTACAACTAGGTCAGCATGTATCTGGATGCAGCAGAAGCTGGCGTTGCCTAGCACCTCCAGGTCTTTGCTCACGCAAAACAGAGGAGATACACGAGTTGGACAGAAAAGATTTCAGAACTAGAACGAAATTGTGTGTATCGGGACGTCACACACGCATTCAAATAGCCATGTCCTAATTCCAAGTGACCGATCTTTCCTGAGGTCATAGAATAAATTTAGTGTTCTAAGCAGTACCAGTCAAAGAGTCCAGCCATCAGGATAAAGCCTACCAGCACATCACTCTGGAGTCAGACCATTTCAATATTGGTCTTACATGAGTCAGCCTTAATCCACATAGTGAAGTTATTTCATTTCCCATTTGTGCAAAAAAATATTTTTGATTTTTCTGTTTTTCGAATGTTTTGGTATTTTCTCATTTTCTATATTTACAGATATCTCTGGATATCCCCCTAAATTTGTGCGTAAATCTTACGCGCAAATTTACCTGACAAACGAAAACATATGTACAACGAGAAACACAAAAGAAAATGAAAATATTTTTGTTGTTTTTGCCTAACCGTTCCATCACAAGATTTAAGACTAATCAATATTGAAATTAGAATACGAAATTCAAATTTTGTACCTTTTCGCTGATCTAGTCTTACTTCTCTTTTATCTCCTTCAAACGAAACATATCAATTGTAAAGAAATGTACATTTTGAAACAGTGAAATGTTACCCGTTATGTCTCTGGAACAACCGCTATCAACATCCAAGGATTGTCAACAGCTCCTCCTTGGTTGTCCCTGAAAAGTAAGGAGATTAGTAAGACATTGGTACCCAGGCCATCGTGGTCCTGGGTATTCCTGAAGCATCAACGTAAGACACTTCTCTAAAGCACATGGTCCCTTTTGATTCAAGGACTGGTGATGTTACTGCTTTATATTTTGCCTTCCAAACTTGTTTAGGCTTCTCTAATTTCTTAGGAGCCTTGGGCAAAACAGTTTGCTTTTCAACCTTTTTGTTTTTCAAAACTTGTTTTGGTTTCAAAGCTTGTTTTCGTTTAGTTTTTGCAGCATTCCAGTCCCCATCAGATGGTTTCACCTTGGGACTCTTATTCATCATTGCCTTAGGCTTTTCAACCTTCATCGGCTTAGAATAAGATTTGTCCCTTGGTGTAACCTTCTGATGTTGTGTATAGTATGGCACGTAGGAACGATGTGTGCAATTCCTAGCAATGTGACCGGGTATGCCACAGTTGTAGCAGGTTTGCTTTTTCACGTAAGGAGCATATCCCGATCCATTCCATCCAACTGATGCTGAATATGAGTTATAAAATTGGTTGGATGATTTGTGTGCAGTTTGTTCAGTCTTTTTCCCTTGTTTCTTATGTCCCTGTTTACAACAATTAGCACATTCATTGGATTTAACATTTTCATTTCTAACTGTTGGCTTTGGAGGCACATATTTATTTGTAGGGCCTCTCAAAGCTTGCTCAGAAACAGCCTTTTTCACATAAGGAGGAGCATCAGCAGATAAATTTGATGTTTTTAAACAAACATCGTCAGTTTTTTGACAAACAATATCATCCTCCTCAACCCAATCCTCTACTATTACCTCATCTGCACATGAAGTAAAAGCATCAGTAACGTTCAGTTTTTCACAAACGGTGGCAGGCGAAGCCATAGTAACATGGTCATTCTCGAGTGACACCGTTTGTTCAGTAGTTTCGGAATCATCAATATTCAAAGATGGAGCAGAGGCTTCAGTTGTCAATTCACCACTAATCTTAACAGAAGCTCCTGATGTCGATTCTGATTCTACTTTTATCTGATCTGATTCAACTTCTTCCGGTGATTCGCTACTAGACTCAGCTGAATCAACTAACCTCGACTTTTCACAGTTAGCTGTCTCTGAGGAGTCACATGACGAATCAGATGAAGAAGTCGATTCATTTTTAGATGCCTCTGCCTCCTCAGGTGATACACTGTTGACACTACATGATTCGCCCATTTCTGATTTCTCAGAAGTGGATGTCTCAGAAGTGTCACAAGATGTATCACGTGACGAGGCAGATTCACTTTGTTTGCCCTTATTGAATTCTTTCATAAACTCAGTCAAACCTCTTAACATGGCAAACTCGATGTTGTCTACATTAACTCTAGGCTCTGTTAATTCAGACTCTTTTGTTTGAGGTTGCACTTCAGATGAATTTTGAGAAAAACTTGACACAGTATTATCTAATACTTGAAAATGTTTGTCAATGTTCGCATTATTCTCAAAATTTAGAGTCTCGGTTTGCTTTAAAACATCAGCAGGTTTCACGAAAGTTTTATCAAATGCCTGTTTTTCTAGAACAATTTCAGTTTTATCTGGCCTTGTGATTTTGACTTTCTTCGGCTTAACAGGCTCAACCTTCCTATCCCCGGGCTTCCCATATTCCATTTCAAGCAAGTCGGCTATCTCCTCATCAGTCATGGGAATTGAGATGTAATTGTGATTGTATGGTGGAGGTATGCATACAAATCCCAATCCCTTATTCCTCACTTCCTTTTTGCTATACTTTAACTGTTGATTTATCATTTTCTCGACCTTTTCGCTTGAAACATCAAATTTTTTGAAATTAAATTCAGTATTTTCATAAGTCGATTTTAAGTTGTTTAATTCAACAGTTAATTTTTCAGATAGCTCCTTGAAGTGGAGATATCGACATTTGCTTCGCTTAGATCACTATGCAACTGTCGAATGTCACGTTTTTGAGCCTCTACCACTTCCTTATACCCATCCAGTTTCTTTTTAACTTCGTAGCTACTGGATTTGGTACATTGAAGTTGCATAGAAAGCGATTGAGCCTATTCTTTAAAACCTTTTACTTTCTCTCTACATTTTAAAGTACAACAAACATCATCTACACATACCTCATTGGGAATGGTAGTGAAGTCGTGAATTTGAATCCCTGCATCAGAAGTGGATGAGCAAACTGCAGCAGGCAATGGAGCAGTAGAAGTAGGAGTGGGTGAGCAAACTGCATCAGATGTGTTGCATTGAGCCTTCTGCTTTTCAGCATTGTCATATGATTTGATGAGTGTGATCAGCTCATCCGTCTTCATTTTGTAACAGTAGCAGTCGGTTGTTACAATTATCTGATTAACATTTCTAAACCAACTACAGTTTGCCTGATCTGGAATCCTTTTTAGAACATCTAGAAGCTTGCTGTTGCTCGTGCGAGTAGACACCACCATCTCTGCCTTCTCCATTTCAGAGAGCAATTCAGCAAACCGGCTTGTAAGTGCTTCTATAGATTCACCATATGAATATCTGAATCCTTGAAATTCCTGCTCAAGCACTTCTCTCTTAGAAGACATTTTTAGATTTTGAACTGTGATCCCCCGGAAGTATGATCCCCCGAATATGTGATCCCCAAAAAATGTGATCTTGTACCGCGCCTTCAAACCTATCAAAACAAATTATTATGTTATTATTATTATAGACTAATTTAAAGAAACTAAACAATCAAGACAACTGTCAGTGCGTCTTCTTCGTTTCCGGAACCCTAAATTGAAAACAAAACACAGATTCTGTTGATCGTCTTCTTCATTTCAACGAACACACCCAAACCAAAACCCTAATTTTTAAAAACCACAGCCGCCAAGACTCTTCTTCCCTTAAACAAAACGTCGAACCAAAACTTTAATATGATAAACAAACTTCAGCCGTCAATGGTGTTGATGGTGAACAGGAACGATGATAATGATGATCGAATTGAGGTGGTTCGAAGTGGTGGCTGTCGGAGTAAAACAGCGGTGATGAACTTCGGAGATGAACAGAATGACGGTTACGGTGTGTTGCAGGTTTATCGGAAGTGGTGAAGGTGGTTGTTCTCGGATAGTGATGATGACGGTCGGGTGAGGCTGTGGTAAAATCGTGTAGCAGTTTCGAACCCAAACCAACACCGATGATGATGATTCTTGGATTTCGGATTGTTTTGAATGAACGGTGTCGGAGGGTTGAAGACGATGAACCGCAGGTGATTTAGATGGTGCTATGAATGTGATAGTGTTTCGGATGTAGACGGAGGTGGTGGCTAGAGGTTGAAGGTGACCGGTGCAGTGGTTGTGTTATTACAGGTGGCCGGAGTTGATGTTGGATGTGGTTGATTAAACTGATGATGAATGACTGTTGTTTGTTTGTTGATGATGACTGCTGGATCGCACAAGATTGTAATCGCACAAGAATGATTTAATCACACAAGATGTCTAGGATCGCACAAGAATGATAGGATCGCACAAGAAGAAAATAGTCGCACAAGAATTTGATGATGATGTAAAAAGATAACCGCACAAGATTCAAAAATTGTTGCACATTTGTAGTAGTCGCATAAGATAAAGGAAGATGTTGACTTTGTGTTGATCGTATAATTTTAATTGCAGAACTATATTTGGAAGTAGATAACAACTGCAATCTCGTAAATCAAGGAACCAACAAAACAAGATTTGAAAATTTCCACCAATGAAATCCTAAAAATAGCAAACACCTTCTCTCTCTTCCCCAAACGAATCAAACACAAAATTTTCAACTGTTCTTCAAGATCTTCAATAATTTCTTCGTGTTCTTCAATCTTCAAAAAAAAAATCTTGTTCTTCGAATGATATCCAACGAACCGAGCCTTCGCAAGACTACTTAGGCTCTGATACCAATTGTAAGTCCCAAAACAATACAATCGGATATCAAACACTTATCAAAGCCCGGAATACTGAGAAAAGTGTTAAGAACAAGAACAATCAATCGATTATAACCAAAGTGCACACGGTTTCTAGAGAACCGTCTGGTACACCGAATTCGATAAAACTCAAGAAGAACAGAAATAAGAACAGCCTCTCTAAAATGTCTAACCTGATAATGAACTAGGTTCACCCTATTTATAGTTACATAGGGTGACCTAGTTACAAGCTTGGCCAAGCCCAAATGCATATTACTAACCAAACAGGCCCAAATTACTAATTTAGCCCACATGGCTTATTCTAATATTATCTAACCCACTACAAGGCTAAGCCCAATAGCCTATAATGGTGTTTGATAAAGATAAGCGTAAACCTACACCATTATAGAGCCTTACAGGGAGAGTTCTGGTCAAGCCCAGGAGTTGCCACCTTGGGAAGAACTGGATAGAAAATTAGCAAACTGTGACCTCATCGGACCTGCTGATGAAACTCTTTTCAATTTCCCCGCCCAATCACAACTTCCTATCAATTTGGAACCTGCTGTTCCGTACCCAATTATCAACCCTCAACCTCTTACAGGGCAGTTGGAAGAATGGTGGACGAGCGACTGGCATTTTCAAAATTTTATGAATAACCCAAATGTGTGCTTTCCCCGGTTTGATCCCGAACCTGCACCATTCCCACCCATGAACCCGGAGAACGTTGCCGAATTACGCCGCTGCGGTGAGAAACTGGTGGATGCGGGAAATCGGATTCAGGAAGTGGGAGAAAACATCACGTGGAAGTATGACGAGAGGGAACGTCGTTTTTGAAAAAGCCAGTTAACCATAATTGAATGTTTGTATAATAATAATATGTGAAAATATATATATATATATATAATATCACCATCATCATCATCATACTCAGTATATCCCACCAATAGCAAAGCAAAGGTAGGGTCTGAGGAGGGTAAGATGTAGACAGCCTTACCTCTACCCCCGTAAAAACCCCCGGCTCGATAGTAGTTTTGCATCAAGCCTTGAACATAAGGCACATAACACTCAGCAATCGGGACAAAGACCGATTAGTGCATGTACCCTTTTGTCTTCCAGCTATCAACGCCACCACATGATGCATGATTAACCGTCCTCAACTTTTAACGTTATTTTCACGAAATTAGTAATAATATATAATAATAATAATAATAATATAATGTATAATAATATTAAAATAACATATCTGTAAAATATATGGCTTGTATTGGCGCATAATATTATATGAAAATATATATGTCGCAAGGTCGACGATTTTGGCTATATGTGTTGACTTAATTGTATTTGTGATTGCCCTATTGTGTTTGGTTGCTATCCATTTTGTGACAGTAATATATATATATATATATATATATATTGTTAATGATTCAGATGGAAAACGCAGTAAACCAACCGGCAAACGAAGTTAATCAATCTGAACCCAATAATGAAGACCATTTTCTTAATAAACAAGATATCGAAAATATAGTTGCTCAGGGTATAGCCAATGCTATCCCGGCAATCGTCGTTGCTGTTAAGAATCCTGTTGAACCGTCACAAGCCAACCATAGCAAACACACTCGTGACGATAATTTCAGTAACAGTGTGAATGGAGGCGGCGATAATAATAATAATGTGGTTCAAGCCCCATTACTTAAGAAAATGAAAGTTGCAACACCTGGTTGCACTTATAAAGAATTTCTTGCCTGTAAGCCAGTCGAATTTGCAGACAATGAAGAGGCGACTGCCGCACTACGTTGGTTAGAAAAGACCGAAGCAGTAATTAAAATAAGTAAGTGCACAGAGGAAGACAGGGTGATGTATGCATCCCACCTTTTCAAGAAAGAGGCATTAGAATGGTGGAACACGGTGCTGCAAGCTAAGGGAAGTGACGTGGCTTATGCCATGAGTTTGGAGGAATTGGTGGAAAGAAAATTTTTTCCCTCCTATGAAAAGGAACAAATGACAAATAAGTTCCTGAACCACCGGATGGTGGACATTGACTGTCGAGTGAATACTTCAAAATTCTTCGAGTATGCTAGAATTGTACCAACTCTGGCTTCGCCAGAACCGGTGCTTATGTCTCGCTATATCTGGGGACTAATTAGCGAGATTCGTGATATAGTCAAAGCTGCGAGACCTCGAACAATTGACAATGCGGTCAAATTGGCCAATACCTTGACGGACGGACTAGTGCACACAAGAGAAGAAAACAGGAAAAAGGAATTGGCTCAAAAGATTACCCAAGGATTTCGTGGGGGTAATAATAGTAGTAACTTCAAGAAAAAGGGAACCGGGCAACCCTCCACCACTCCATTTTGCAGTACCTGTAAAAGAAGCATTTTGGGAAATGTAAAGGGTACTGTAATTTCTACAAAATCCCGGGGCACCGAGAAGAGGAATGCAGGAAGAAATCCATGATCTGCTACAATTGCGGAGAAGCAGGGCACTTCAAGCCCGATTGCCCAAAATTGGTTAAGCCAGCTGACAACAAGGCCAAACCTGCCGAAGGAACTAATAAGAAGAATGCAAGAGCCTTTCAGCTAACGATGCAAGAAGCACATCTAATTCAAGATGTGATAGCTGGTACGTTTCTTGTACATGATGTTTACGCAAAAGTATTATTTGACTCTGGTGCAAACCAAAGTTTTATAAATACTTCATTCTGCCAAGCACTTAAGCAACCTTTAACCAAACTTAGGCAGATTTATACGTAGAAACGGAAGATGGAAATTCTGTTAACATAGATAAGGTTCTCCAAGAAGGAAAAATAGAACTCTCAGGCCATAAATTTTCTGCAAATCTTCTACCTATGAATTTAGCAGGATTCGATGTCGTATTAGGAATGGATTGGCTAGTAGCCAACCATGCTTGAATCCTATGTGATAAAAATTCCATAGAAATTCATACGCCAGCAGGAGAAGTAATTTTGGTTACAGGAGATAAGCCACGTAAACCAATGAAGTTCATTTCAGTAATGAAAGTTGCTAGTTATGAACGAAAACAAGGAATAGTGTATATGATTTCGGTAATCATTAACACTAAAAGTAAGGAACTTAAGGAAATCCCAGTAGTATCAGAATACTCTAATGTATTTCCAGAAGAGCTACCTGGATTACCACAAGATAGAGAAGTAGAGTTTAGAATTCATCTAATCCCTGGAACTGCACCAATAGCTAAGGCACCTTATCGGTTAGCACCTACCGAAATGTTAGAACTGAAAAAGCAGTTGGATGAATTGCTAGGCAAAGGATTCATACAACCTAGTTCATCCCCTTGAGGAGCACCAGTGTTGTTCGTGAAAAAGAAGGATGGTTCAATGCGGATGTGTATCGATTATAGGGGGAATTGAATAAGGTTACAATTAAGAATCGATACCCATTACCTTGGATTGATGATCTTTTCGATCAACTTCAAGGAGCTAGATACTTCTCTAAGATAGACTTGCGTTCCGGATATCATCAGTTGAAGGTACAGGAAGAAGACATACCTAAAACTGCTTTCAGGACTAGGTATGGTCACTACGAGTTTACAGTCATGCCCTTTGGATTAACGAATGCTCCTGCAGCATTCATGGACATGATGAATAGGATCTGTAAGCCGTACTTGGATAAATTTGTAATTGTCTTCATCGATGATATACATATTTATTCCAAAAGCCAGGACGATCATTGTGAGCACCTGCATGCACTCTTAACTTTGCTAAGAAAGGAAAAACTTTACGCCAAATTCTTGAAGTGTGAATTTTGGCTACAAGATGTGCAATTTTTAGGACACATGGTGAATCATGAAGGCATTCACATGGATCCTTCCAAGACAGAAGCGATCATAAATTGGAAGGTTCCGCAATCAGCTACCGAAGTTAGAAGTTTTTTAGGATTAGCTGGATACTATAGGCGCTTCATCAAAGACTTTTCTAAGATAGTTGTTCCATTAACTAAGCTAACCTGTAAAACTGTTAAGTTTGAATGGGGACCCAAGCAAGAATAAGCCTTTAGGATTTTAAAGCAAAGGTTAACAAATGCCCCAATTCTGGCCTTACCAGACGGAACAGAAGATTTTGAAGTCTTCTACGACGCTTCTAAACTAGGATTAGGTTATGTGCTAATGCAACGCAAAAAGCTAATTGTGTATGCTTCAAGGCAGTTGAAGAAGCACGAGGAAAATTATACGAATCATGACTTAGAATTAGGAGCAATAATTTTTGCCCTTAAGATTTGGAGACATTATCTGTATGGAAGTAAGTTTACTGTCTACACAGATCATAAAAGTTTAAGATACATATTTGGGCAAAAAAGAATTGAACATGAGGCAGAGAAGATGGATGGAAATTCTAAGTGATTACGACTGTGATATTCTATATCACGAAGGAAAGGCAAATGTAGTCGCAGATGCTCTAAGTCGTAATTACCATGAGAAACAAAGGCGGGTTTGTGCTCTTATATTAAATCTCCAATTAGATTTAATGGAACAACTGAAGAACGTTCAGGAAACAGCAATCAAGGATGATGCTGAAGGAATGAAAGGACGGATAAAGGAATTAGAACAAGGGACTGATGGAATTTGGAGATTCCATAAGCAAAGGATTTGGGTACCTAGACAAGGGAATTTAAGAGATAAGATTATAGAGGAAGCCTATAAATCTAGGTATACGATGCATCCTGGTAATAACAAGATGTATCAAGATTTAAGGAAACTTCTGGTGGATAGGAATGAAAAAGGACATAGCTAGATACGTTTCTAAGTGTCTAACTTGTTCGCAAGTTAAGGCAGAACACCAGAAACCTTCAGGTTTACTTCAACAATTAGAAATGCCGATATGGAAATGGGAACTAATAACAATGGACTTTGTTACTAAGTTGCTCGAAACCAGGAAAGGTAACGATGCAATCTGGGTGATTGTAGATCGATTAACCAAATCAGCTCATTTCCTGCCAATGAAGGAAACCTTTAGCATGGAGAGATTGGCTAAGTTATACGTAGACGAGGTAGTATCACTACATGGAGTTCCACTCTCCATTGTGTCAGATAGGGATAGTCGTTTCACTTCGCATTTCTGGACAAGTTTCCAAGAAGCAATGGGGACACGTTTAAATTTAAGTACTGCATACCATCCCCAAACAGATGGACAAAGTAAAAGGACAATCCAAACCCTAGAAGACATGCTTAAGGCATGTGTAATAGATTTCGTTGGAAATTGGGATGACCATTTACCATTAATCGAATTCTCCTATAACAATAGTTATCATACAAGTATCAATGTCGCGCCATTCGAAGCACTATATGGACGAAAGTGTCGAACTCCAGTATGCTGGGCAGAAATAGAAGAAAGTCAATTATCAGGTCCCGAGATTGTGCAGGAAACCACCGACAAGATAACTCAAATCAAAGAAAGACTGAAAACGGCTCGAGATCGCCAGAAAAGTTATGCGGACAATCGACGCAAGCCGTTAGAATTTCAAGTTAGAGACAAGGTACTCTTGAAAGTTTCTCCTTGGAAAGGGGTAGTTTGGTTCGGTAAGAAAGGAAAGCTAAGTCCAAGGTACATAGGACCATTCACAATTACCCAATGAATACGGCCAGTTGCCTATAAATTACAACTACCAGAAGAACTCGTCGGGGTACATGATGTGTTTCATGTATCTAATCTTAAAAAGTGTTTATCCGAGGAATCCCTGGTAGTACCTCTTTAGGATATAGAGGTAAATGAAAAGTTGAAATTTGTTGAGAAACCGCTTCAAATAAAAGACAAAAAGGTCAAACACCTTAAACACAAGAGATTGGTACTGGTCAAAGTCAAGTGGGATTCGAAAAGAGGACCTGAGTATACGTGGGAATTGGAATCGGAGATGAAGCGAAAATATCCTTACTTGTTCCGGTAAATCTCGAGGACGAGATTTTAAATAAGGTGGGGAGGATGTAAGGACCTGCACTAAAATGTCCTAAAACACTCCGTAAGTGAAAACCCGGACCCCTAAAACCCTAACTTTTATTAAAAATCAAGAAAATCAAAGTTTATCACTTGGTCGCGGGCCACGAAGGACTTAAGTAAAGTCTACGCGGGGCGCGACAGCTATGCAGATCGCCAGATAAGCTTTAGGGCCACGTGTCGCACACGTGGCAGGTCTAGGGGTTGACACGGCAGCCGTAGCCATAGCTAGGGTGGCCTTCGCGGGCCGTGAAGGATTGCCCTTCAGGCTTACGCGGGCCGCGAAGAAGTCAAAACTCAGCTATAAAGGGACGTGCATGGGCAGTTCAAAACTGTCGAAAATTTCCTTCAAAACTGCTTCCTTTCTGCTGAAAAAATACGTTTTAGTAGTAAAACGCTGCTACGATCACAGGGTAATAACTCGATCACTGCTACGATACAATGTCCGATCGATTGAAACCGATCTGATGGATGTTTAAGTGCTGCCCGAATTCGGGCTATACTTTGTCATTCTTCGTGAGGGCTTTGATTTCGTGAAATTATCGTAAATGTTGTATTAAGTTACTAACCTAGTTTCGTTTGCATTATTTAACTAGGTTACCAGGCTTAATCAGTAGGTGGACTCTGTCCAGTTAAACTTGCAATGTGAGTCATTCTGTTTTTATAAAAGTTACTGTGCAAATCCTTAAATGTTTTCCAGTTATATTTTACAAGGATTAAGTCGTTGTTATCTTAAATTACTGGCAGTAAGTGGGGTATTGTGCATATTAGTGCTGTTTTATCACTTTTAGGTGAACGGACCTAAATAGTGATACACGTCACTTTTGGGTGAATGGACCCAATAGTGATATGACCAAAGTCATAGATCCGGTCGAGTGACAACTGGACCAGTTAATTATAAGATAGGAGCAATTGTAATCGCTCTTAATACTGTAATTTATAACAATGTGACGTTTTGTACAACTTGAATCACTCGCCAGTATTTCCCCGCTGATAAAATCTTTTTAAACATGTTTCATGTGATTTACTGTGAACAAGGAAAAGTGCCACGTAGCACCTCAGCTTGAATGAAGTGGCTCAGTAAATAAATAAACATGTTTTTGTAATCAGGGAATTTCCCAGTGAAATTCATTAATTGTAAATTACGGGGTTTGTCCCGAAACTTGAAATAAAATAAATGGGTGTTTTCAGTTTGAACGATCCTGTTAAAATTTCCGCTGCCAAATTACACACCAATACCACGGGTTTCTGTCCCGCGGCTTCCGGACCAGGCAACTGGGTCGGGGGCCGTGACAAAACCCCCACCAACAAAACTCAAAAAGACCAAAACAAAATCCAAAAAGCCCACCGAAACCAGCAAAATGGGTCCTCTGGAAGATGAGATCCCAGAGGTTAACCCTTTGACAACACAGATGTCACTACAAACCACTGTTGCTACTTCTTCACAACATGTGGAAAGATCTCAACCCATAAACCAAACTCCTTATGATTCCTCACAAAAGGAACATGTTGTATTCACAGGGACACCACAATATGATGTCATACCCTCATATGAGAGTATACTTAAAAGCCCTTCTCCCGGGGCAATGTCTCTTTCAACAGCAATCCCTTCATCTTCCATTCCACCAAAGTTTGTAACACTGCTTCAAGCTATTGACATTCAGACTGATAGCAATCCCTCCCACAAACACTTTACTGAGAGTTTAACTTCAAAAATAGCTATGTCTGAACCTATTCAATTACCTAACCCATAAATAGTTGAGGAGGCTAGACCTCTTGAATTTCAGCAAATTCTTGATGGTATTTCAAGTGGAGCAGCTACTACAAATGTCAAATCCACTAACTTACATTTGGACAGTAGTTTCATCAGTCAGACTCCCTTGAAGGCAACCACTGCTGTGTCTATCAAGGTATCCACTGGTGAGTTCAAGTTAACCACGGGTGAGATCACTAAGGTAACCATTGATGCAGAGGGAAGTCCCCAGAACCAAGAACAAAGGGCATCTTCTAATGAAAATTTGGAGATACCTCCTCTTTCAAAAGCAGATACAACCACCTCTGGTGGGAATTCAGATGATCCTATTAAGTTAGGTGATGGATTAAAATACCAGGATTTGCCGGATAGGATTTGACGGACAGGATATCTAACTTGAAAAGATCAATTGAAGCAGTTGGTGGATGCTTTCAAAAGTCGACCTTCTCATCAGCAGTTATGCCAAGAGCTTTGGAATTCGGTACAACCCATTCTTGCAGCTCAAAGGGAACTAGCTGAGATTCAACTTAATTCCCACATGAAGCTAATTAGAGTTATGGTTGAAGCAAGATACAAAGACACACAGGCTGACATCAAGGGCATAAAAGAATGCATTGCAAAGTTAACTGGTACTACCCCTGCACCTGTGTTTGAAAAAGACGATGAAGATGATGCTGAAAAGAGGGAAAAGGATTCCATGAAAAACTTTGGCAAACCAACACCAAGGAATCAGCCAAAACAAAATCCAAAGCCTGCCAAGCAAACTTCTGCAAAACCTCCTGGAAAATCTGATACTAGTAAGAAAAAGGGAATTCATGATTCCGTTAACAAACAGACAGATAAGGAGATTGAACGAAAGCAGAAGAGGAAGCATACAAAAGAGGAAGATGAAGTGCTCAACATTGGAACTTCAAATAGAAGAAAATCACACGAACACAACGAATCTCCTATTGTCATATTTCCTAAACCAATATCACCACCAGAAAAACCAACCACTGTTGCGAAACTTAAAACCACTGCTAAACCTAAGAAGCCAGATTCTGATACACCTAAAACAAAACTCTCACCAGAAAAACCACCTGTCAAAAAGCAGAATACAAAATCCTCATCACCACTGCCAACCTCCACTGAAACAATTGTAGATGCAACAAATGTTTCAAAACATGTTAAGACAACAGCGGTTGAGACACCAGTTGTTTCAACATTTGTTAGTCAATCCACTGATTCTACCCAATTTCAATTCCCATCACAATCAACCCTTACACTCATAGCACCTTTTTCTTCCCTAATTCCTCCTTCTCCAAAATCTGTTTACACAAGAAAGAGAAATTCATGGTGCATGAAGAAGAGAAGGAAGAAAAAGATATACCTGCACCAATTCTGTTATCAGCTACTCCATTCATTCAAACTTCACCCAAACCATTCGTCCCACCTCCATCAACAAAGATCAACCCATTGGCAGTAACTTTCCCTCTGGAACTGCTTGCAGTTCAAGATGAAATGACTCAATTTTACACAGAGGATGATCCATCCAAAAGAACCTTCCCATCTCTTCAGGGATTCGAAACTCCAAAGAATATTTATGAATATCTGAAGCTAAAGGGCAAGCAAGCAGAAGACAAGGCAAATGAAGAGTGTAAAGGGCTAGGAGACATTAAGTTATCAGTTCGCATGCAACATTGGCTTGGTGAAGTCAAGAAGTTGGAAGATTTTGCTAGAGACCTGAGTAAGAATATGTCAAATCTGTCACCAAATGCTGAGCTACAAAAGACATTAAGGAATGATTTCTTGAACACTATCATGGAAACCAAGCCCTACGAAGCCTACAGGTATGATTTCAAAGATTGGCCCCTTGAGGCACTTAATGAGGAAGTTAATAGAATTGAAAAGATGAATAAAGATCCTCAAATGCCAAAATCTGCTACCAACTGGAAACAATACAAAAAGGTTGAAGTGGATGAAGTGTTGAAGTACAAGAGAATGAAGGTAGAACTTATAGCAGCTAAGGTTGGGACTGCTAGACAAATTGGAAAATGGTCTAGGCAGTATATTGATCGAGCTTACAGTAAGTTAGAAGAGCGCAGAAAGACAGATCCATCCCTTCCTAAAAAGCCAGTATACAAAGATGAAACGACTGTTATACGTCGGCAGACCGTTACATCTAAAAAGTTGTTCTCATCAGCAGATGTATCCATCGCTGCCTTGAACCAAAGAAAAAGACAACAACGGATGGATGAGGAAGATGAAAATAGGTATGTTGAGTACAGAAAAGAGTCTATCAGAAATCAGTTATGATATGGATTGGATGATGCTTCGTTGCAACTACAAGCTCAATTTGCTCAAGCATTTCAGAAGTTGGCAAGCAGGGCTCAATCGCCAAACTCCTCTCAAATAAAACTTCTCCCAAGAAACCCATCAGATCCAAAAATAGTAAAGTGGAAGTCTGACAAACAGACCCATGAATTGACTTTGATCAAGTCTGATGGTAGTGTTGAAAAGATATCAAAGGAGAATGCACTTGGTCTGAATCCAGTTGACCTCCAAGATCTTTTTAACCTTCAGCTTGATAGGGATGAAGATGATACTGATTCCTTGGATTTTGAGCTCCAATTCAAAGGGCAAATCCGGGAAATGTTGATGAGAGAATAAAGATCTGCTGATTTCTAAAATCTGCTGATTCCTTGATTTAGTTTTGTTGAAAGTTGTTGAGGCAGGTGATTGTGTGTTTGTAGTTAACGTTTGTTGAACCTTAAGTTGTATTCAAATTCTATTAAGTACGTATGTCTATAAACAGTTTATATTGTCTTTTTGGGTAAACAGTTAAATTGTATGTAACTGATATATTAACCGATAATCTATGTTTATAGTTGTCTTTTAGCTATAATAGATAACACGTTTTGGTACAATATCTATGCACGTATCTATATGTTCTATTAATATGTGTTATGCATGCTTGTCTAAGAAACGACCCGTGTTTGCAGCTCTCATTTTTAATGAGAGTACTAAATTCTTTGTTAATAACATTATTCTCTTAACATCTGTTTACTAACCTTTGTAATTTCTGTTGACTGACCTTTTTAACATGGGTTGACTAACATGCATATCTGTTTGCTATCTATCCATCTGGCAAGCTCTGTTGGAGATAATGGATAACAGTTTTTAGGAAAGTCTGTTGGAAAGCAACAGAGGTTTTTAACAGTTAATAGACAACAGTGGTTTGCCATCAACATAATGGAATTGCTGTTGAATAAACCTATTGATCATTAGTTTATATCAATTTTGTAAGTCCGCACTAAATATTTTTTTACTCTCTGTCAATATATGTTATGCATGGTTTTCTAAGAAACGACCCGTGTTTGCACACGGGCCTTACCACTAGTACTATATAATAAAGTAAACATGTTGGGGACACATGTCGTATTACTACGCATTCTCATAATTGTTTTCCCACCCTTTTTTATCTCTAATTTAGTTTATTTCTTTTAGTTCTAAATATTATTTATATATTTTCTGGCTGATAAGTGATAAGCCATAATTATAGATAAGTTTTTTTTTACATATTCTTTATGTTTAAATATTATTTATATATCTCCTAATTGATATAAATATTATTTATACATCTCCTAATTGATAAATGATAAACCATAATTATAGATAATTTTTTTACGTATTCTTTAGGTTCAAATATTATTTATATTTCTAACTGAATTCATTTGATTACTTTACAAATTTCATAATATTATTAGAGTAGGAGTCGGCTACAAAGTCAATTTTTCCTACAAAGTGTAGAAAGCCATCTCATAATGACATGTGGCAAGTAGTTATTTTAATAAAATGGGCAAGAAAGTAATTTGACGTTTATTATATTTATGCTATATATTTATTATAACTAACTTATGAGAAATTTAACGAAACCAAATATCACATTAAAATCGAATTCACGGTTATATTAGGAGCATTTCATTGTTTTTTCACTAAAACCATGGCGTTACAGTGTGTTTTATCACTAAAACATACTGCTATGAACACATCTATGTAGCAGTCAGTAACTGATTCGTCACGTTGTGTTTTATTAGTCAGTAACTGGTTTTTATTGTGTTTTATCACTAAAACACATTACTATAAACACACCTAGTATCCAACATCATGTGTAGTAAAACATGGTACTGTGATCAAACTTTAAAAAACACGTTGTCTTTAACAAAACATACTTAGTACATGTATATACAGGATATAATCACAATGTAGCTTTAACACATCAATCATTAAAACAATATCAATGTAAAAACAACACCTTTACCAAGTTAGTCACTTTGTTCGTCACATTGTGTTTTATCACTAAAACACACTACTATGAACACATCTAATATCCAACATCAAGTGCAGTAAAACACAGTACTATGTTCAAACTTTTAAAAAAACACACTATCTTTAACAAAACACACTGAATACATGTATATGCAAGATCTAATCACAATGTAACTTTAACACATCAATTCTTAAAACAATATCAATGTAAAAAATAACATTTTTACCAGATTAGTCATTTGTTCGTCACATTGTGTTTTATCACTAAAACACACTACTATGAACACATCTAGTATCCATCATCAAGTGCAATAAAACACAGTACTATGACCATCTCTTACGCTTGTATTTCATGCTAAATTTGTAATCTTAGTCCATGATTCTAGCTAATTTTGGTATGCACTATGGTTATCGATAGTAGGTTTTAGATAGAGAAAAGGAAATGTGCAAGATTATAGAAGGTGTGTTATTTTTAGCAGTTATTTGATTGATGTAAAACATGGTAAACGGCTAGACTACCCCTAACCTATTATAACAATTAATTAATGACACACAAATATTACAAAAATGCCACCAACTTGATCACAGCCATTAAATACACTCATCCAATGGCCATGATTGCTTCCTACATTTTGTAGGAAAAACACACTTTGCGCAGGAACCCCCTCATATTATTAATATTCATAAGGTTATGTTTTTCTTTTGTATTCCAATTAAAGAAATTCAATTCATTCATGATTTTATTATTATGTGGTTCTATAATCAGGATGTTATATAAATAATATTTAAAATTAAAAGAAATTAACTAAATTAGAGATAAAAAAGGGGTGGGAAAACAATTCCAAGAATGCGTAGTAATACGACATGTGTCCCCATATGTTTAGTTTATTATATAGTATAGATATAGATATTGTCTGACTGATAAGTGATCAGCCATAGTTATAGATAAGTTTTATATTTTTATTTTACGTATTCTTTATGTTTAAATATTATTTATATATCTCCTAATTGATAAATGATAAGCTATAATTATAGATAATTTTTTATGTATTCTTTAGATTCAAATATTATTATATTTCTAATTGAATTCATTTTATTACTTTAAAAATTTCATAATATTATTAATATTCATAAAGTTATGTTTTTCTTTTGTATTCCAACAAAAGAAAATTCAATTCATTCATGATTTTATTATTATTATTATGTGGTTCTATAATCAGGATGTTACACAATAAAACTACATAAAGGATAACCGGCTTATAGCCTAGCTATAATGACGTGTGATAAATGTGTTCCTACAAAGTATCTACCAAAATGCATAAAATACTTTTATTATTATTGTTGTTATCATTTTGCTTCATATGTTATAATTTAGTGAGCCGAAAATTTATTCCCCTCTTATTTCACTCTCTTTCGGATTCTATACCTATGGGGACTCGTAGTTGGATCAATGAAATATTAAATAGTTATTAATAAGAAGAGAAAATAAAAGAAATAGTTATGAAATGAAATATTAAACAAATAAAATATAAGCAGGAAATTATGATTTTATAATATATAAAGTATATTTGTTCTCTTCAAATACTGATTTAACTGGGTTTATAACCCAGGTTCAAACTTTAGATATATAATAAAACTAATTAAGTTATATTTTCATCAAATAAAAAATATATATTTCAAACTTTGTGGTTTTACATTATTTTCAAATGTTAATTTAATAACTTATTATAAATAAACACAAATTAACCTTATTAGTTATTACTAAGGGTGTTCAGAATTCAATTTAAACCCGTAAAACCGATCAAATTGGTCATTGGTTTGATTTCATGGTCGGATTTGTTATTAACTTTTGGTTTATGTATTAAGTTTACTAATATATTACTTTCGGATTCAAATTTGAAATTTTAATTAAAAAATCAAGAATATCTTATCACAAAAACCGTTTTATAATATTTTAATCTTTATTATTAAGTATATTTATTTTATTCAACACGTCTAATACACGGGGTTCTAACCTAGTAAAATTCATAATTTAATTTTTGGATAAAAGTAAAGGATGTTATACTCATCATCATCAGCCAATGAGGTAGTGGTGGAGTGGTTGGGGAAAAACTTGGTGTTCTTTGTGACTAAGGTTCGACTCTCACTCTTCCCATTATTTTCTACGGTATCCAGGTAAAGGGCAAATACGGGTGGCGTCGGTTCGTCTTGGATGGAAGACGAGGTGTTACCGATTATTCTACTGGCGTGCCTTTGGGCGGGTGGAGGTCAGGTTTCCGCTCATCTGGGAGAGCCAAGGGGCTAGCGGCGGTCGAGTAGTTGACCTTGGCCACTGATGCGTGTGAAGTGTGTATGTGAATTTAAGTATATTTTAAGCCCTTTTACACTTTCTTTAGCCAAGTTTTAAATTTATAAAACACGATATTTACTAACACTAAACACACATATGGGCAAGTGCACCCAACGTGAGCGTAGTATAGTGTTGGTAAGATACCGAGGTCGTCCAAGGACACAAGAGCTTTTAGTACCGGTTTATCCTCAACGTCTAATCAAATCAAAAAGTTTAGAAAAAAGGTTTTAAGCTAAGAAAAAAAAAACTAATTAAAATGCTGAAAAATAAAAATAAAAACAGATAGACAAGATGAATCACTTGGTTCCGACTCGTGTATAGTGTAACCTTTGATTATTTCCGCACTTTTGCACTTATTTAAGAGATTATCTTAGTTATTGTAGTAGGCCCCTCTTTTGAAGGTGACGTTACCCTCAACCCAGTAGTTTGAGTCAGCAAGGATACAATCCTAAAGGGTCGGATTATTGAAAGATAATGAATTAAGTTATTAATGCAAATTATGGTAGGCCCCTCTTTTGGAGGTGACGTTACCCTCGACTAAGTAGTCTGAGTCAGCAGGGATACAGTCCTAAATAGTCGGGTTATAGTATTAATAGTAGTTAACTTATGAGGGGGTCAAAGAGTTTGGACCCCCGCCATCCAATACCGTTAAGTATTGAAGGATGTCCTACTAAATTTGACCCAGGTCCATTGCAGGACCTCTAAACGCTGAACAATGGCAAGACTCTTACCAAACCGTTCCCTTAACCCCCGACCAGGTAGCCAACATACCTCCATATAGACCGTGGAGATATGAATGGTGAAAATCTTTTATTTTATATAGACAGTAAAGTAATGCCAAGACACCACGGAAAAACGATAAGGAAGAATCACCTTCAACATAAGAAACTAGTTATTAAAGTCATTAATACAAAACCAAGTAAAAAGTGCGAAAAGATTAGAAATAAAAAGTATTACACTAGACACTTGTCTTCACCAAGTGATGTAAGAGACTTAGGCAAACATGGCCTTGATTGTCAAGAACTCTTACGATCAATCATGGATCCCGAGACGACTCACACACTCTATGATGGACAATGGATGATGGTGGTGGATGATGGTGTTATGGTGGTGGTGGGTGGTGGGTGAAGTGTGAGAGAGGTGGTGTGCCAAGGGATGGTTTGAGCTTGAGCCAAGCACTCCTATTTATAGGATGAACAGAAGCTCGGGCACGGCCCCGTGTCCACATCCTTCTCTTTCTTCATTTAATGCAGCTTGTCTTATTAGTTGACCACGCCCCCGTGTCCGCTGAGCACGGCCCCGTGTGCAGAAGAATCTTTGTACTATGAAGATTTGCCTGGATTGTGCGAATCTTATAGTTGACCACGGCCCCGTGTCCGCTGAGCATGGCCCCGTGGTGGGCAATAGAAGCTTCTACCACTTTGTCTTTTCTGCTGACACTTGGGCACGCCCCCGTGCTGGCTGAGCACGGGGCGTGTTCAGTCTTCTGTCTTCTTGTTTTGCTTGGGAAGATGCTGTCGTGGGGTCGGGCATGTCACATTTGTTCCTTTTCTTGTATTTATGTTAGATTTTGCTGTCTTTTTGCTTCTTTTGTTAATTTGAGCTCATTTAATCCTGAAAATACAAAAGGAAAACAAAAGCACACTTTTTCCAACATTAGTACTAAAAAAGGGTTAGTTTTATGTCACAATTGATGTAATTTATATTATGAATTTTGCACACATCAAATACCCCCACACTTGAATCTTTGCTTGTCCTCAAGCAAAACTCTTTATAATGTGGCTTTACACACCCAAATGGAATGGGTAGAAGAGAAAGTTTTTGGGCTTGTAATAGAGTGTCGGGATTTCCAAGATTCTTTATTTAGTTTTATTTTTATTTATTTACAATCATATTCATCATGATTTTTTTCATATGATAAATTATTTATTAGGGCATAACATGCCTCTTTAAAATTCTATTTATATACAAGTTCACATACCTCACGGGGATCACTCAACACTCGGCCGAAAATGTATTTTTGTGGATCACTCGAGAGCGGCATGAAACTTACTCCTACCATATGCTTGCCAAGCAATCAATCCTCTTCCTTTTTAACTTATATACCTTTGTAAATATCAATAGGAATTTTTGGGGTGAAGGGTTAGACTTGGGTTAAAGGTAGGTTGTTGGGTTAGTGGTTAGTAGAAAAAAAAAGCGAAAAGCGTAACAAGTGTCGGTTTTCGTAAAACTTTCTATTTTTGTAACTTTTATTTTGATGAAGCTATTATTCAAACAAAGTTATTTTTGATAAACTTGTTTGTTTATTTTCTTTTTGCTTCATCATCAACATATATTTTTTTTTTTGAAAGGTCATACGAAAAACCGAGCTAGTTACTAAAACAAAGGGTTAAAAATGAAAAAGGTTTTGGTGGGAAAAAGGGTGTTTGGTTTGGGTTATGAAATGAAAAGGTTTAGGCTCAAAGGGGTTAACTATGGGGATTTTGGGTAGGTGGTAAAAAAGAAAAAATAATGGTGTAGAAATAAAAAGGGTTAGTCCTAATGCCTCCATCATTTACTTACTTGGGTTTAAGTTGGTAAGGACCGGGAATGTATCGTCATGGCAAGTTCTAGAGTCGTAAGAACCAAGCGGCTATTCACACAAGAAACGAAAAATGAGCATTTAGTTTAATGATATGTAATTGTATGCTCAATAAAGGCTCAAAACTCACTTTTGTGGGAATGGGTTTTTATGTGATCAAGTATATATAATTAAATTTTAACTAAGCTTGTCATGCCTTTTCATAATTTTCTTATGTTGGTTCTTTTTAACACGACACTATCGGTTGTAAATTTGTAAAAATATAACATTTTTAGAATTTGAAATTCCCAAATTAAACCTAGACAAGTAGAAAAAGATGAAAATTTTTGAAAAAAATTTGGGGTGATTAGCGGTTCCAATAGAGTTTTGTGTAAAGCTTGTTATTAGGACTTGCAAGATTCAAGGTTTTAGCATCCCCCCCACACTTAAATTACACATTGTCCTCAATGTGTCCCAAAAATAAGTTTTTCGGTTGATTAAAATGTGTATAAAAATGGGTTAAAAACAAGATTTTATGGTACTGGGTAGCTGAACAAGGGGTGGTGTTGGCTGAGCACGGCCTAGTGTCCAGTCTGCCAGTACCAAAAGTAAACAGAAGGCTGGGCACGGGGGCGTGTTCGGTGAGCACGGCCCCATGTCCAGGTACCTGAACTGAGCATTTTCTACAGAACCTCGGGCACGGGGCATGTTGGGGTGAGCACGGCCCCGTCCTGAACTTGCTGTAATGAAGAAAAATTGTCGGGATGCTCTGTTTTTGTGCATGGGTTGTTGGTTCAAGCTTCCCTTAGTATCCTTCACCATCCCGAGTGTGTTTTATTTCTGGAAATTAAAACTAAACTAGAAAATATAAAAGTTAATCTAAATTAAACTAAGGATAGTTCCGTGGAATGCCTCCGTGGTGCGCCACGTTTATAAGGGTCCTTGGCTAGACCCACCTTATCGGGTGGTGCTGGCTCATCTTCAATTAGGGGGGTCATTATTGCCGAATGGATATTTCATTGAACGCTCAAGATCGACACTTCTTTTAAATGCCCCTAATTGAATAGATAGATTGTTGTGCTTCCGGTTTTTCAAAGCTTCGTGGGTTTTTACAAAAGGTCGTCCCAACACTAGAGGAGTGTCATCGAGGATGATAAAGTCGGTTGGGATTACCATTTGATTTGTTTGAACCAAGACATCCTCAACTACACCGATTGATTTTATTACCTTTCGATTGGATAGAAAAATGGGTATTTGAAGTGGAGAAAAATCACTAATACTTAATTTTTCGAAAATGTAGTTAGGCATTATGTTAACACAAAGATCCTTATCAATTGTGACATTACTAATAAACGAATTTTGAAAGAAACATTGAACCGGTGTAATGTTAATTTCAAATGGGTCTTCTTTTATTAGCGAGGTTTGATCGATAGTTAACTTAACACTTACCGTTTCGTCAATTTTAGTGTTAGTGTTTAATTCTTTTAAAAACTTAGCATGAGTGGGAACCAATCAATGATTTTCAAAAGAATGTGACAAGAGATTAATTTCTTCAAAATTAGACTCTTCTTGAATTTTAACGTTGTCGGACTCACCTTTTTTGTTGTTTAACTCATGTGTTGGTTCTTCACTTATTTGTTCTTCCATTTTTACACTTTCGGTTATCTCTTCTTTTTTTAATTCTTCTCTTGCGCGGGACTCCTCTTCCCTTGCGCGAGATTCTTTTATATAGCGATCGATAACCCTAATGTGTTCTAATATCCTATCGGTCACTTCGGTTATAGAAAAAGAATCAGGATTTTCAAAGCTTGAATCCGGTTGTTCGATCCTTTGTTTCTCATAATACCCATATGAAGTAGATGGTTCACACCATTGTTCTTCATTGTAAGCATATGATGGATAAGGGTCGTTATTTTGTTCTTCATAATACTCATATGAGGTGGGTTGTTCACGCCATGGTTCCTCATAATAAGCATACGAAGGTGGTGGCTCATATCTTGGTTCCTCAAAGTATGAGTATGAAGGCTCATACCTTGGTTCATCAAAATATGAGTATGAGGGAGGAGGTTCATACCTTTGGTCTTCATAGGATGTGTTTGAAGCTGATGGCTCGTACCTGGGTTCCTCATAGTAGGTGTATGAATTTGATGGTTGATATGAGTGATTATATTGAACCGAGCGTGGATTACTACAATTAGTGCAATAGTTACTCCTATAATCATCCTCCTCATAAGTGTAGTTGTAACCTCCTGAGTATTGATCCATAAGAATCACTCAGCAGACCACAACCAAGTCTCGAGATCAGAAAACAAAAATAAAAACGGAAACAGAGGCTGGACACGGCCCCGTGTTCAGTGAGCACGGCCCCGTGTTCAGGATCTGTATCTGGGCGTTTTAATTAAATTTACTGATTTCGTTGAGCACGGGGCGTGTTCAGTGAGCACGGCCCGTGTTCAAGCTACTGTTACTGGGTGTTTTATGAAAATGTGCAGCACGGCCCCGTGTTCAGCGAGCACGGCCCGTGTTCAGGTTACTGTAAATGCAAAACTAAACTAAAATGCAGAAAAATGTGCGCGCGTTTTGAAAAGGTTTTGAAAAACTGATTAGGCCGTCGATTTTAAGCTTTCTTAAAATCCTTGTGTCCCCGGCAGCGGCGCCAAAAACTTGATGCGTGTGAAGTGTGTATGTGAATTTAAGTATATTTTAAGCCATTTTACACTTTCTTTAGCCAAGTTTTAAATTTATAAAACACGATATTTACTAACACTAAACACTCATATGGGCAAGTGCACCCATCGTGAGCGTAGTATAGTGTTGGTAAGATACCGAGGTCGTCCAAGGACACAAGAGCTTTTAGTACCGGTTTATCCTCAAGGTCTAATCAAATCAAAAAGTTTAGAAAAAAGGTTTTAAGCTAAGAAAAATAAAAACTAATTAAAATGCTGAAAAATAAAAATAAAAATAAAAACAGATAGACAAGATGAATCACTTGGTTCCGACTCGTGTATAGTGTAACCTTTGATTATTCCCGCACTTTTGCACTTATTTAAGATATTATCTTAGTTATTGTAGTAGGCCCCTCTTTTGAAGGTGACGTTACCCTCAACCCAGTAGTTTGAGTCAGCAAGGATACAATCCTAAAGGGTCGGATTATTGAAAGATAATGAATTAAGTTATTAATGCAAATTATGGTAGGCCCCTCTTTTGGAGGTGACGTTACCCTCGACTAAGTAGTCTGAATCAGCAGGGATACAGTCCTAAATAGCTGGGTTATAGTATTAATAGTAGTTAACTTATGAGGGGGTCAAAGAGTTTGGACCCCCGCCATCCAATACCGTTAAGTATTGAAGGAGGTCCTACTAAATTTGACCCAGGTCCATTGCAGGACCTCTAAACGCTGAACAATGGCAAGACTCTTACCAAACCGTTCCCTTAACCCCCGACCAGGTAGCCAACATACCTCCATATAGACCGTGGAGATATGAATGGTGAAAATCTTTTATTTTATATAGACAGTAAAATAATGCCAAGACACCACGGACAAACGATAAGGAAGAATCACCTTCAACATAAGAAACTAGTTATTAAAGTCATTAATACAAAACCAAGTAAAAAGTGCGAAAAGATTAGAAATAAAAAGTATTACACTAGACACTTGTCTTCACCAAGTGATGTAAGAGACTTAGGCAAACTTGGCATTGATTGTCAAGAACTCTTACGATCAATCTTGGATCCCGAGACGACTCACACACTCTATAATGGACAATGGATGATGGTGTTATGGTGGTGGTGGGTGGTGGGGTGAAGTGTGAGAGAGGCGGTGTGCCAAGGGATGGTTTGAGCTTGAGCCAAGCACTCCTATTTATAGGATGAACAGAAGCTCGGGCACGGCCCCGTGTCCACATCCTTCTCTTTCTTCATTTAATGCAGCTTGTCTTATTAGTTGACCACGCCCCCGTGTCCGCTGAGCACGACCCCGTGTGCAGAAGAATCTTTGTCCTATGAAGATTTGCCTGGATTGTGCGAATCTTATAGTTGACCACGGCCCCGTGTCCGCTGAGCACGGCTCCGTGGTGGGCAATAGAAGCTTCTACCACTTTGTCTTTTCTGCTGACACTTGGGCACGCCCCCGTGCTGGCTGAGCACGGGGCGTGTTCAGTCTTCTGTGTTCTTGTTTTGCTTGGGAAGATGCTGTCGTAGGGTCGGGCATGTCACATTTGTTCATTTTCTTGTATTTATGTTAGATTTTGCTGTCTTTTTGCTTCTTTTGTTAATTTGGGCTCATTTAATCATGAAAATACAAAAGGAAGACAAAAGCACACTTTTTCCAACATTAGTACTAAAAAAGGGTTAGTTTTATGCCACAATTGATGTAATTTATATGTTGCATTTTGCACACATCAGCCACAACGCCCGGTCAGTGGCGGACCCAGGATTTTTGGACAATGGTGTCCCATTTTTTCGGTTTTCAAATTTTTTGGATCGGTCGTTGTTCGGGTCGAAAAACATAATAGAAAACTATATCTTAACTAAACTACAAGTTTCATTTACTATTTTACTACACATTCATTTACTACACATTCAGCTATAAGAATACCCATTTTTAAAGTTAAGTTTAAAAAAAAACACAAAAAAAAACAAAAGAAATAGGTATTGAACTTGGGACCTTTTGTGTGTAAACAAGGGGTTTTACCAATGCACCAGCTCACTCTTATTGTTATGGGGTCCAACTAAATTATTTTATGGGGT
Source organism: Helianthus tuberosus (assembly GCA_030545235.1). Lineage (NCBI taxonomy): Eukaryota > Viridiplantae > Streptophyta > Magnoliopsida > Asterales > Asteraceae > Helianthus > Helianthus tuberosus. The sequence continues at coordinate 125,242,953 of CM060416.1, forward strand.
CCATAGAAAATTTTATATACCGTTTCTATTACTTTTTATAAAAAGATTGGGGTCCGGGGACCCCGTTCCGCTTAACGTGGGTCCGCCCCTGCGCCCGGTGTCACGGTGATTTGCATGTCGTTCCTTGTCGTTCAAAAAAAATAATCATCATTATGAATTAATCATTATTTTGGATAAAAGTAAAGGAAGTTATAATCATCATCATCAATTAATCATTTAATTTTGTCCTATTATTTTTACGTTATGCTTCTCAAACTTCGACAAAGATCCTGGTTTAAAGATCCCACTAATTCTTTCCGTGACCCAAGGCCATTGAGTTGAACTATGTAAGACATTGATTCGATTCATGACTGTCAGTCAAATTACAAATGTGAACCCTTCTCCACCGAAAAGAAAGGCACATGCACCCCGCCATCATGTTGCTATCCCAGGACCCCGGTTCATTCAATAACCTCTTTTATTTACACTTTGCACCCTCTACTTATTAAAACAACAATTCCAACTTGTTTCAATGAGCTTTTGTCAAAATAGTGTTCAGGCCAAAGTCATACCTAATGCATAATTTTTTATATCTTTGTGCATCACTTTTTTATACACTTTTGTGAGGTGATTTTTTTAACCACAATCCATCCATACATGTATATGTAAAAAAAATATAATAAGAGATAATTTTCAAAAAAAAAAAAAAAAAGAACTAAAAATAGCATCGCATATAACATAGATGCACATACTATTGTTTTATATAAACGTTGGATAACGGCACATCAATGTTTCAAAAGTTGTCTATCAATCTTTTTTTATTAGTTTCATGTAGTATCACTTTTTACAATAAAAAAAAAGAAAGAAGAAGAAGATATTAGACTTAAAATCACCGTTTTAAACATGTCTTTTTTCAAGTCATCTACCATGAACCACTTGTTATCAGTGGCGGACCTAGAATTTTTTTTTCTGGGGTGCGGATGAAGGGTTCAACAATATTTTCAAGGGGTGAGATCGGATTTTTTGCCTAAAAAATACAATAATTTTTTTTCAAGGGGTGCGCCCGTCCACCCACCCATAAAAGTAGGTCCGCCAATACTTGTTATCTTCAATAAACTCACTATAAACTACTAGGCCCCAATCCACATAATACTTTTTAGGAACCTAGTGACAAATTAAAGTTGGAAATTCAAAAACATAAATATTTTGTGGAATGAACAAATAACAATAACAAGTATTGAAATGTGTCTTAGCATTGTTTAGGTGACTTTACAATGGAATGGACCATTGAGGGGGGGGGGGGAGGGGGTTCCATTTGTAAGAAGTTGTTCGAATGAATGAAGAGAGTAAAAAACATGATTAGTAAAGTTATAAAGGATGAGATTCATAACAGAGGTACGTTAACCAGCACAGTAAAGAAATTGAAAACAAGAGTTATATATAGATAGCATACACAAATCAATAAAGAGAATAAAAAACAACATATTATAGTAGACTTTGTTAAAATTGCATGGTTCTTTTATTTCAATTTTGACTGTAAAGAGAATAAAAAGAACATATTATCGTAGATTTGGTTAAAATTGCATGGTTCTTTACTTCTTTTATTTCAATTTAACTGGGCTCGTGTTTTATTTCTTTTCTCTTTCAGGCCTGCTACCATAGTACCTTTCGGGTTTGGGCTGGATTGTTTTGCTACCATAGTACCATTTGGGTTTGGGCTGGATTGTTTAGGCTTTCAGAGGTTGCAACACTACTTACACAGCTCGTTGATGATGTTGGCTTCTAGAGTTATATGTAGAGGTGCACAAAATGGTTATTTTCGCTAATTGGTTTGGTTAATCTAACTGCTGGTTATTTTTTTATCATTTTTGCTTTAACTAGTTATTACTTTAATTGGATTGGTTATTCGATTCAATTAATAAATGGTTTTTTTCCGGTTAATTAAATGTAACCATTTTCTTCTAAAACATCCCTAACCAGTTAGGAATCCACTGTTAAAAAAAAACCCAGTAATCGGTTATTAACTGGTTACGCTTTCAGTTAATATCCAACTACACTTATTTAACTAGTTTTTTTTTGTGCACCTCTACTCTAGGGGTCCGCCTCTCTCTCCTCTTCAAGGTTGCATCGATGTTGCCTGTTGTGTTTAGCTTTTTGGTATCTTAATCAACGGGATGATTTGCTAGTTGTCTCTGTTAGTGGTTCATGATCAATCATAAAGATGTTTTTTTTCTTTTGTGTTGAGCATCAATCATAATCCTTGCTAGTCTTCGACTTGTGTGTTCTTTCTACAATATCACTTGCTATCCAACTTTCTTGTTAAATAAATATATCCGATCTTTTTTTGAGTTGGTATCAGAGCCTAAGGTTTGATATCGATTTTTTTTCTTGTTCTTGAAGACTCTGACCGAGTATTTGTTCTGTTGTTGCTAAGTTAAATGATTCGTTCTGGCATGGTGAAGACTCTGACTGATTTGATTTTCCGCCGTTGTTGAAGTAACTCAAGGATTCTGTTCATTGTTTCTAAAACTATAAGGTATAATTCTTTTGCCTTTAAATTGTAACCCTAAGCATTCACATTGGAATTGTTATTTTTATCCGTATAATTACACTAAAAATCAATACATTTTATCTCTTTTTTTCAATTAAATAATATTATTTTATACTTTTATTACTACATTTTCTATCTCTCCCACTCACAGCCACTCTAATAATAAGAGTTAAATATCCGGATAATCCCTGTGGTTTGCCTTTTTTTCATCTTTCTTTCCCAAAACCACTCACTATCATTCCTTATATATATATATAACTTACACACTCACAAATATATAAGGGATCCATTGTGAATGTTGTAACAGTGGTTACGGGTCTTCAAATCGTACCATTGGAATACCCTAACTTGGATGCCTCGCCTGTAAGAATTTATCCATTTTTTTCTTTGTCTCATGGATATATTCCGATAGGCATTCTTTGACCGGGTTAGGAGTACCAGATTTGTCTTGGTACGAAGGAGAAACATAAACATACCTTTGGTTATTTGTGTATTCGCTTTGTTTTGGCATACTTGTGTGGCTTATTACTTGTTTCTATCTTGAGTATCCGTTCTTATGTGATTGTTTTTGTTACTGTGTGCTAGCTTGATTTGTTCTACTATTAGAATGTCTAAAACTGACAGGCAGTGACTCTAGTAATTTTTGGTCAAGCCCCATAAGGCCTTCAATTATACATACATATGTATGTAAATATATGTGTGTGAGAGACCAACATAACATATGTATGTAAATATATGTGACAAGTGGCAAAATGTGTAAGAGAAGAGGGTTATATAACTTGAGTGTGTAGTGAAAATGGAGTTATATAACCCCTTCAATTATGCATACATATGTATGTAAATATATGTGTGTGAGAGACCAACATAACATCACGCCGTTATAATTTTCGTGAGGAGGATGGCTGGAATCCACCGTATGGCGCCCCTCGGGCGGTGTGTTGCAGCGTCATGGGGCGCTATAACCTGCTTTGGCGCCATATCCTTCCCCACTACGGAATGACTAAGTATAAAACTTAAAGGCTCGGAAGATTTAACTCTATGAAACTTGCTTAATAAGTCAAGAACAAAATAGGGTTTATAGTGTTGGGTTATTTTTGCCAACGATAAAGCCCAACAATTTTAATCTACATAGGTTTCTATTTTTTTATTTAGTGTGACAAAATAATGATAAAGCCCAACAATTTTAATCTACATAGGTTCCTATTTTTTTAATTCAGTGTGATAAAATAACAAAGAAAAAAAAGTTATATGTTACTTTGGTAATTGGTTCTGACGTCTAACTAAGGGAATTTCCTATACATACATTTACCAAATAGGGGAATAGTGTCAGGCAGCACTCCCCTATTGGACCAACAAGTTTATAATTTTATATTTATTTTAAAATTACGTTTTTGCTTCTATTTAAAATTATCTTTTTGCCCCTAGCTCAAAATAAAATTACGCTTTTTCTCCCCATCTCAAAATTACGATCGTGCCCTCAATTCAAAATTACGACTTTGCCTGGCACTCTCTCATTCGACCAACTAGTAGTTTATTTTATATCTATTCTAAATTACGTTTTTGCTCCTCTTTAAAATTACGGTTTTGCCCCCAGCTCAAAATAAAATTACAGTTTTGTCCCCAGCTCAAAATTACAATTTTTCCCTCCATTCAAAATAAAATTATGGTTTTGCCCTTAGCTCAGAATTACCTTTTCGCCCGCAGTTCAAAATAAAATTCTGTTTTTGCCCCCAGCTAAAACTTACGATTTTGCCATCTGTTCAAAAATGTGATTTTTCCCCGTTTAAAAAATTATGATTTCGCCCTCAGTTTAAAATTACATTTTTTCCCCAGTTCAAAATAAAATTATGTTTTTGCCCCCAACTCAAAATTACGATTTTGCCATCGGTTCAAAATAAAATTGTGATTTTGCCTCCAGCTTAAAATTCCGATTGTACCCTTAGTTCAAATTTATATTACGCTGTTACCCCAAGTTCAAAATTACGAATTTGCCTCTGTGAAAATTTACAATTTTGCCCCTGGTTCAAATTTATAGTACTGCCATTACTTTAGCTTTTGGCAACTTACGCTTTTACCCAAGTCAAAAAATACAATTTTCCCTCAGTTAAAAATTAAAATATTGCCATTGTTTTAGTTTTTTTTATCAAAACTGTAAAAGTGTTTTGTTTTAATTGGTTGACTCGATTTAATTGTTTTTCGTGTCAATCAGCTGCCTAACACTCGCTCATTATTCGGCCATCGCCCCGCAACGCGGGCGGGGCATCAACTAGTTTAACCTACAAACACAAGATGGGAATAATATCATGGATAGGGCTCTCTCATTGGTCCAATCAATTTATAATTTTATCTTCGTTTTAAAATTACGATTTTGTCATCAGTTCAAACTTATGTTTTTCCCCCAGTTCAAAATAAAATTAGGCTTTTGCCCCAAGCTAAAAATTGCAATTTTTCCCTTGATTTAAAATTACGATTTTCCCCGTTTAAATTTACAGTTTTGCCATTAGTTTTGGTTTTTTTTTCTCCCAGCCAAATTACGATTTTGCCCCAAGTGTAAAATTACAGTCATGTCATCGTTTTCGTTTTTTTTTTTTTTTTGACAAAATTGTGGTAGTGTTTTGTTTTAATTGGTTGACTTTGTGTAATTTTTATTCGTGTCAGGCGGCTGCCTAACACACGCTCATTTGTCCTAAAAATTACAATTTTGCCCCAGTTTAAAATTATAGCTTTTCCATCATTTTTATTTTTTAAGCAAAAGTATGATAATCTTTTGTTTTAGTTGGTTGACTCAATGTAAATTTTTTAAGATCGTGTTATAAGTAGTATGTACAAGTAACCGAAACACAGACATACATATTATGAAAGAGAAATATTCGGTTTAGTGCCCCACAACGCAGGCGGGACAAAATCTAGTCCAGTATACCTACAATTTGAAGTTCTATATACAATAACTTTAATAATATTTTATTCAACTTTTTTATTTCATATAATTTGATTTATGCCAATGCTATATAATTATAAACAGAAATTCGATGATCTCTGGTCAACTTTCTTTAACTTTTTTTTCTTTTTTTTTTTTTTTTTTTTTTTTTTTTTGTCTTTTAACAAGTTTTTAGATTTTTTAAGTTTTACTCTTCAACATTTATTGTTATACTTATAAACCTTCAACTATCTAAAAACTTTATAATCATTTTTACGTGCTTATATTTATGTATGTTTGGTATAAATTTAGGCTATGGAAATGGGTAGGCTCATATATAATATGTTTTTTGCTTTTTTTTTACGTTTTCAGTTAGTTTACGTTTTGCATAAATTTTGTTTTAAAACAAGTTGAGTCAAATATAATATGTTTTTAATAGACTTTACAAATTCGACTCACTTTACGTTTCGGTGCCACCGCAACACACGGTACCATTTTTAACTTAAAAAACATATTTTTTTTTCCTATATTTGTGTACGTGTCGGTATAAGTTTAGGGTTTTTTTTATGTTTTCAGTTGATCTACGTTTTGGTATGAATTTTGTTTTACAACACTTGGGGTCAAATATAATATGTTTTCGTTAGACTTTATAAATTCGACTTACTCTACATTTCGGCACCATCGCAACGCGCGGTACCATTTTTAACTTAAAAAAACATAATTTCTTTCTTATTTTTTTGTAAATGTCGGTATAAGTTTAGGTTTGTGTTCGACGTAAATTTCTTTCGCAAATAAGTGGGGCCATATATAATTCGTTTTCGTGCTTATTTTAATCTACATCTTCAGTTTATCTACGTTTTGACGTAACTTTTGTTCTAAAACGGTTCAGGTCTTTACTGTACAGATCCGAGTTACTTTACATTTGGATCCGCCGCAAAGCGCGGGGAAATTTACTAGTTAGAAACAGAAGACGTTAAAGGAATTTGAAACAAATAAATTGGCGAAATTTATTTTGTGGGCACCGAAGTCGAAACAAAAGAAAAAAAAAAGAGAAGATATGGATTCCTTGTGTTGGCCGCAAAAGATGAACAACAAAAAACAAGTAGGTGATTTTCTTGTGTGGCTTTGTATGCAAGAAACAAAGAAAAGTGTTTTTCTTGGTGTGGTCTTTTTCTGCCGACATTGAACCGACGCAAGAAGTAGAAACAAAATAAGGGTTGATTTCATTTTGTTCCTTGGTGGTTGATGCTACAAGAAAAAGAGGAGACATATTTTTCTTGGTTTTGTGTGCCTATAAAGACGAAAGAGAAGTTCCAGGGACCGAGTAGTTATTTTTTATGATGCCTCTTACTTGTCGTCCTTCGTTTTTGATTCCATATACTTGAAGTAACTTTGTTCCAAGTATATGATGGTTATTGTATGCCATCAAAATGACACCACAAACGGCCTCTCTATCCCCTCCCCTCTTCATAGTTTCTTCTTCCTTCCTTCACTTAGTGTCCCTGTGAACGTACATTCTTCATGAGTGTATTTTTACACATGTTAAACACACAAAGTTCCTCTGGTTTTCTCTCACTTAGGGTTTAGATCTCATGTGTCAAATTCGTGAGATGTGGTAGTGTTTTTCTTAGAGATATTTTCATATTATACTATGTGTATTACACAGGTTGAATAAATGTAATTTTATATACCAAATAATAAAAAATATATATATATCTTTAAAAATCTCATTTATTACACGGGTTGAATAAACGTAAGAGTTAATTACAAAGATAGTCCTTGTAGTTTACCAAAAGTAACACCTTTGGGTACTAACTTTTTTTTTGTAACATGTTTAGGGCTTAAGGTTAGAAAGATTTTTTTAACAATAGATAAAGCCGTGTAATACATAGTGTTTTTAAAGATATAACATTTTTTTATTATCTATACTATATAAAATTAAATTTATTCAACCCGTACAATACACGGAGTTTTTTTTTAATATAATTTTTTTATTATTTAGTATATAAAATTACATTTCTTCCATCCGTGAATACACAGAGTTCTTTTTTTTTAATATAACTTTTTTATTGTTTGTTATATAAAATTACTGTTATTCAACCCTCACAATACACGAGGTTTTTAAAGTTATAATTTTTTACTATTTAATATGTAGAGTTATATTTACTGTCAACTTCCGTTAAATTTTCTGTTAAGTTTTGCTTAAATTACCAAAATTCCCTGCAATAACATTTGATTTTAGGAATAATTTTGTAATTTATACAAACTGAAACTGGAATTATATATTAAAAATTTGCATTTTGTAAATTCCCAATTCCTTCATCATCACCGGAGTTCCATCCATAACCATAGAAATTATATATTAATAAAATGTATTTTGTAAATTCCCAATTATTTCAACTTCGTCGTCATTATCTATAATTTTAACTTTATAATCTATACTATATAATAAAAGAAACCATATAAGGGACACATGTCGCTCTACGAGATAATCTCAATTTTTTTCCGCCTAAATAAAAAGATATCATGACTATTAATTAAGTTAAAGTCATCCATTAGTTAGTTGAATTATCTTTTTATTTTTTACCCTTTTATTTTTCAAATTTATTTATCATGTCTTTGCTTTATTATAATAAAATTAAATTCGTTTATTATCGTATATAGTGAAAGTTAATACTATAGATCCTTGGATATATAATAGATAAAGTTAATATTAATATAGATATAGATCCTTCGATTTATAACAACAGTAGTTAACCATATAAATTTATACTTATATATATTATATGTTTTTTTTAAGATATCTAATATTCTTTATACTATGATGATTTTTTCCTATTTTCTAATATAATATTTATATCAAAGTATTTATTATTTCATTAATATACATAGTATTTATAATTAGAGTAAATTGTCAAAGTCGTCTCTGAGGTTTGGGTATGTTTGTCATTTTCATCCAAAATAAATTTTTTATACCATATAGTCCTTTACTTTTGGGATTTTTTGTCATTTTCATAAAAACGTCTGACTTTTTTTGCCGAAATCGTCCCTGAGATTTGGGATGTGTTGCCATTTTCATCCAAATGTTTGATAGAAAAAATAAAACAAAATAGACTTTTGGATGAAAATAGTAAAAAATCACAAAAGTAAAGGACTATATGACATAAAAAAGTTGTTTTGGATTAAAATTGCAAACATGCCCAAACCTCAGGGACGATTTGACAATTTACTCTTATAATTATTTAGCCACAACATCACTAACTTATAATTTATTTCTTAAAAACACTTGCAATATTATCATCATTCTATTTCACTGATTCAACCACGTGTAACACATAAGTTTCTAACATTTAATAAATAAATAAAAGTAAAGTAAAATATTATAATCTGTGTAATACATAAGCTTATAAGCTAATAATAACAAAAGAAAAAGTAAAATGTTTGAATAAGTAAACAATACATGAAAGTTAATTATCACCATATCCATCGCGTATCAAATGCATCCGTCAGTACTTTTAAAGGTATAACTTTTTTTTTATTATGTAGTATATAAAATTAGATTTGTCTTATAATTTATTTCTTAAAAACACTTACAATATTATCATCATTATATTTCATTAATTCAACCACGTGTAACACGTAAGTTTCTAACATGTTAATAAATATATAAAAATAGAGTAAAATATTACTATAACTTGTGTAATACACAAGTTTCTAGCTTAATAATAAACAACAAAACAAAGTAAAATGTTATAATAAGTAAACACTACATGAAAGTTAATTATCACCATATCCATCGAGTATATCCGTTAGTATTTTTAAAGATATAACATTTTTATTATTTAGTATATAAATTAGATTTGTTCAACCACGTGTATTACACGTGGTTTTTTAAGGGTATAACTTTTTTACTACTTACTATACACAATTACATTTATTCAACTCATACAGCACACAAAGTTTTTAAAGATATATAAGTTTTTAATTATTTGGTATATAAAATTAGATTTATTCAACACATACAATACACGATGGGTTTTTAAGATATAACTTCTTTTATATTTAGTATATAAAATTACATTTATTTAACCCGTGTAATACACTGGGTTCTAACCTAGTTATCTTATAATTGATATTAATTATCTATAAAAAATAGATGGCTTCAATAAATGACATGTGTCCACCTATTGATTTCTTTTATTATATAATATAGATAGATTTTAGTTGATATGTGATTGTTGTACTTTTGGATTTGAAGATTTGTTAGTTTTTTCGTAAAGTTTTGTGGTTATTCGTTATAGATTTTGTGTTCTTGACAAAATTCAATGATTTAAAACAAATTATTATCCTACATATACAAAAAGGAGTTGAGGGGATAGTGCCAGGCAGCTTGCCTGGCACTCCCCTATTGGACCAACCAATTTTTAATTTAATTTTATTCCTAGCATAAAATTACGGTTTCGTCATTTGTTTAAAATTACGTTTTCGTCCCTAATTCTAAATAAAATTATATTTTTGCCCTAGCTAAAAAATTACGCTTTTGCCCTCAGTTCAAAAACTCATTTCTAATTATATTCCCAGTTTAAATTTACGGTTTCGCCCTCCGTCTAAAATTATGTTTTTGCTCCACGTTCAAAATAAAAATATGTTTTTGCTCCTAGCTCATAATTACGATTTTGCCCCCCAACTCAAATTTACGTTTTTGCCCACAGTTCAAAATAAAATTATATTTTTCCCCATAGCTCAAAATTATGATTTTGCCATCAGTTTAAAATTATGATTTCGCCCCCAGTTCAAAATATTTTTATGATTTTACCCTCTGTTCAAAATTATGATTTTGCTCCCATTTCAAAAATTACGATTTCTCACCCAGTTAAAAATTATGATCTTGCCATCGTTTTACTCTTTTTTGTGCAAAACTATAGTACTGCTTTATTTTGCTTGTTTGACTCAATGCAAATTTTATTGTGTCATGCAGTTGTCTAACACTTGGTCATTGGTCCTGGCACATTAGTATTTTACCCACAACTCAAAATTACAGACCTGTTATTGTTTTAATTCTTTTTAGCAAAACTATGGTAGTGTATTCGTTTAATTGGTTGTCTCGATGTATTTTTTTAGATCGTGTTATAAGTAGTATGTACAAGTAACCTAAATACATGCATACATGTTATGAAACTAAGAAATATTTGGTTTAACGCCCCGCAACGAGGGCGGGCATATGTGTAATTTTTATTCGTCCAGGCATGCCTGGTACATGCTCATTTGTCCTGAAAAATTACAACTTTGCTCCCAGTTTAAAATCATAGTCTTCCATCGTTTTAGTTATTTTTTAGTAAAAGTATGGTAGTGTTTTTCTTTTAATTGGTTAACTCGATGTAATTTTTTTTTATATCGTGTTATGAGTAGTATGTACAAGTAACCGAAACACAGACATACATGTTATGAGAGGGAAATTTTCGGCTTATTGCCCCGCAATGCGGGCGGGGCAAAAACTAGTTACTCTATATTAAAAAAGCAAATGAAATGAACAGTTATTATAATATATTATAAAAATATATTAATTTATTAATAATTATTATTATTTTCTTTACTTTCTAAGTTGGATAAGTTTGGTGTCAATCAATACTGGTATCGAAAATACCGGTACGGTCCGGTTCATTATCGGTGCATGAAGGTAAAAATCGGTACCAGCCTGATACAGCAAACGTCAAAAGTCGGTATCGGATTGAGTTTGAAAATCTGTTAGTTCGGGAAATTTGAAACTGCTACACGGTAGCATTTGCTCATCCCTGATCAGAGCTCCGTGGCAACCGATACCGAAAATACCGGTTACGGTACATGTATATGAAGGTAAAAATCGGTAGCGAACCGGTACTAGAAACGCCAAAAGTCGGTACCGAATTGGTACTTAGGATCCTTCTATTCGGGAAATTCGGTACCGGTACCCAATATTATTTGCTCATCTCTGACCACGGGTTTCATACGAACAACGTCATTAACATACAACTTTTTTGGTTGATTTTCTTTCGATTATTTTTTACAGTTTTTTACATTTTCTTTTTATTCTTGTTAGTGGTTACGTGTGCAACGCGCTCTTAGTGATTTTAAAACACATGTAAACACGGACTAAATAACAAAAGAAGTTCGCCGCAACGCGGCTAGGGTGATAAACCTAGTTATTATTAAATTCTAATTTTAAAAGAAGCTTTATTTAACAAAACTTCTTTGAGATGTTACAAATTGAGTAAACAAGCACATGCCTTGCAGCCTTGGTATTTATTGAGAATACGCATCTCCCATCTCTTCTCTATACTATGACTACTCGACTTAAAATGCATCATTGTTAGCTAAATAATATTATGCTAACATCTTTATTCTTATGTTTCATACATAATAACAAAGTCCTTAAACTTAAACCATATAATTTTGACCAAATCCTTTAAGGATTCAAACATTCTTTTATATGCATCAAAGGAATAACTTCATCTTGTAATCATCGCTGAGCCAAATCTTCTTCATGTAAAACCTGCTTGATTTAGATCGGGAAAATCGTATGGTTTTATGAAACCATGTGCTATGGCTCGAATCCGTAGTCAACCCTATTTTTTATTAAGGACAGTTGACAACTGAATCTGATTTTTCCCATTATTTTCATATCCGCAATAGCCAATTTTAAACTATACACATGTGTATATTACGAAAAGCTTAGGGAAAATGTGTGGTCTAGGATGCTTCTGAAGTTTCTCAATTAGTCTAGTGCTTCTCACACGATCCTAACCTTATATGTGTGTGTGTGTGTGTGTGTGTTTTAGGTTCTTGTAAAAAGGACATTTTTCATGAGAAGAGTGAGAAGGCATAGGAATTGACATGTATACATCATGTTTTGGACTTAAGCATGATGTTTTGGGTTGTTTTTGCAAGAAAAAACACCAAACATAACAATTTAAGACACAATACAATGAATTCTAGGCTTAAAACTTAAAACACCATGCCAAGAACGTTAAGTAGTGTATTTTAAGTGTTAAGCTGTGTTTAAATTCCATGTCTATAATACAATGCATTGTGTTTTAAATTGTTGTGTTTGGTGTTTTTCTTGTCAAAACAAACTAAAACATCATGTCTAAGTCCAAAACACAATGTCTGCATGTCAATTCCTATGCTTTTTCACGAAAAAAAGTCATTTTATAATATAATATAATATTTTTACATATAAAATTACTATCATACTCTTAGGCTAAAGGGTGTTGCCATGACTACCATTGACCTTCCACATAGGCGTCATATCACCAACCTCTAATCCACCATCCAAAACCACTACCTGAAGGAGATGTGGTCATGACCCAAACCACTATCCCCTTTATTATTTTAGTTTATTTTTTAAAATGTCAAAATATAGGAAAATGAAAAAAGGTAGCCTGTACTAATCGTGGTTCAATCCATGTCAACCACCATGAATCATTGAGGGAATGGTGTATCCTTCCATTCATATTCCTACGTAATGAATCGTATTCCAACCATGACCCCTACACCTTTCAACCTTACTTTTATCCGTAAATTTATCAAAATATCATTCTAGTTAACGAATAATAAAAAAGATAATATTTACCACGAAAGTATTTTGACCATTTTTAAACTAACGAGATATAACATTTAAAACGATCAAATCAATAAAGAAAAAAACAAGTCAACTAAGTTTTTTTTAGCCAATGAGGTAGTGGTGGAGTGGTTGGGTAAAAACTTGGTGTTCCTTGTTGTCACACCCCCAAAAACACCACAAGCGGAAACCCCCGCGAGGCGTGTGACGTAACAGGACCTAGCCACCAATCACATTGAACCATAACATAGTATTAAATAAAAGTTTTCATTTATTTCATAAAGTAAATCCAAACACAATCTAAAACAAATACGTTCAGCGGAAGCATAAGGTAAATAGTTATTTCAAGTGTTTCAAAACAAGTGTGCGATAATCATTAAACTTGTATCCAAGAGCTACGACCCATGACCACTCCAGCACTCCCAGATAGCAAGTTTCAATCCAAGAACCTAAGGACCTGCAAGCATGCAGAAAAGTGTGTCAGACAACGCTGGTGAGTTCACAGTTTGTTTTTAACCGTTTAATACCAAGTAGTGACTTATGATATGTTATGATGATAATAACTCGATACCGCAGACGACCCTTTTTTCCCTTCTCCAATGCTCTATCAAACATTGGTCATGATTTAAAGTTATTAGTTCACGCCCGTCCTATCCAGGTACGTCATGAGGGTGCCAAACCTAATAGCGCTATCAACTAATAACCCTGTTGCCCTACAAGCAACTAACCCGGTAGTATGATGGGACTTAAGTGATAGAGAGTGAGTGTATTATCCAACATTAACGTTTACTGAAAACCGTTGCATATCCCCTGCAAGGATATGCGTTTGTGAAATCCGCCTCACATCCCCGGCAAGGATGTGGGTATTTGAAAACCGCCTCATATCCCCTACAAGGATATGGGTTTACGAAAATCCGTTTATAAGTTTTGTCTGTTTGATTGTCCCCACCGGACGCATGCTTGTTTTAAGAGAAGTGAACTCACCTTGGTTTGCTCGGTATGACTAGCTACTTGTTCAAAATTAATCAGTCAAGCCTACGGTATTCATGTATACGTAGTCAGTTTACATTCACCTTATTCACGTATAATCATAGCGTGTAGTCATAGCAAGGATTATTGCATAACAGGTAACAACCATTTCAAGCACATAACACACATAATAGATGGTTTACTGTTCACACTAAACAATTCAGGTTTCCCATTCATGATTAATGTTATGCCATCTTTACAACACATGAAATCATCAATTATACCCATCATAGCCAACTGCTTAAACAACGTTTTTCGGCGAAGATTACACCCGACGAACCTCTATATTTCGTCGAGAGTATCTGTGACGAAACATCCCCACTGCTCACCATAATCTTGTCGACGAAGAACCCATCCTTCGTCGACATGGGAGTTTCGTCGAGGAGGGGGAACTTTGTCTCATACCTAACAGTTTACATCATTCACTTAATGCGCATAACTCAATCATCAATAACCACTAATCCTAATCATGTCACTGAAAACCATAATCAATCAGATTACCATCATTAACAATTCATCAGTTCACTAGAATTCGTTTTACAGTTGTCATGCTATATATACATAAGTTTCCCATAAATCATACGGCTAACTCCTAATTATGTTTCTATATCATTCACAACAACAACAGTCTATCAAAAGGTGTTCGCTACGATTCCCATCAACATACAATCCAAATCATGAATACTGTCCCATTAACACACCATGAAATCATGCAACTATGTATGACAAATAGATAAACAGAAAGTTCGGGGAAACATATGCTAACCTTAATCAAGATGGGATCGAAGAATAACTTGAGTCGATGAGGGTTTGGTGTCGGTTTCGAAGGAGAAGAGGAGAGGAGATGTGATAAGGAGATTAGGGTTTCGTTGATTAATAACTGACGCACACATATGCAACACAAGCAAAATATAACCGAGTCGTATTTGGGATCCACTTGGGCCGGAAGCCCATACGGCGAGCAGTCCATTTGACGAAGAAGCATTCTTCGTCGTGAGGTGATGGCGAAGGTCCATGGTTCGTCGAGCAATACTTCGTCGCATAGGGATTGTGACAAAGATCCTCTTTCGTCGGGTAAGGTTTCGTCGAAGATTCAATGTTCGTCGGGTGAGGTTGCATGGGTTAAGTCTTTTTAATTTTAAACAGTCCAAAAGTTTCTATTAACTAACCAAACAATAATACAACACATAACACATTAAGTTTATATTAACTAACCAAACAATAATCCAACACATTAATCCTATAATAAACGTGCACATGCTATGACGCAAACAAATTATAACAACAGGGTTTGTAAACAAGTAGCGTGTCGAGGAAAAACCTTGAAAACTCAGGTTGTCACACTTGTGACCCAGGTTCGACTCCCACTCTCCTCATTATTTTCTGCGGCATCCAGGTGATGGGTGAATACGGGTGGCACCGATTCATCTTGGATGGGAAGCGAGGTTTTACCGATTGTTCCACTGTCGTGCCTTCGAACAGGTGGAGATCGGGTTTCCGCGCATCTGGGAGAGCCAAGGGGCTGGCGGCGGTCGAGTAGTCGACATTGGCCACAGCGATCGGTGTTATGGTGATTGGCACGTCGTTCCTTGCCTTTAAAAAACAAGTTTTTTAGACCAACCATTTGCTGAAAATTGAATCACTAGGGGGTATGAAACCAATAAAAAAAAGAGTAAATTACACTTTTCGTCCTTTATGGTTGTACTGGATTGCAACGGATAGCTTTTAACTTCAATAATTATAGTCACAATCCTTTATTTGCAAAACCCGTTACACTCTACGTCCTTTAGCACTAACCTAGTTAAAATATTCAGTTAAGTCAAGTCAAGTCACATAAGGGCAATATTGTCTTTTCCCTTCCTTTTCTTTCTTTCCCTTAATTTATGATATGAAAAACAAATATATTGAACTAATAAATTCTGGAAAAAAAAATAACAATTTGAACACACACTCTCTTCCTATAAACTCTTCAAATCAGAACCACCATCCCCCAAAACCACCTCCATCAACAAGCCTCAATCATCACCATCAACCACCATCGACCTCCTCACCACCTCGTTGACTTGATAAACACAAATCGATCATCGTGTCTTCTTTTGACAACAAGTTTGATCTGTCACACCCCAACCGATGGCGGAAACATCGGGGCATGACACTGAGCGAAACAGATTGTCCATAAATTTCCACAATAATTATCATTACTATTCAATTTTAAAAAAAATAACACGTCCCATACCATGTCTCAAACAGTAAACAAATTGTTACAGATAAAGTCTAGGCAAACTGTTCTGTTCCGACAACTCAGATTTAAATATAGCAATTGTTTATCTGCTTCTAGAGACCCTGATCCATTCACTACAGACAACTATTTGTTGGGCTCTAAAGCTTTATTCTAGCTTCAACATCCTAATACGTGTTCATCCTAAGCACCTGTTACATACGTTAAAATAAAGTCAATAAATATAATGTAAAGGTGAGCATACAAGTTTGATAATAGCAAATAGAGATCGAATTCGTTTACGCATAACCGGCACGTACACATAGTGAAATGAAGCACGTTAGTTATCGACATAGATCCATCGATACCAATGACTGCGGGTTGACTGCCAAATGCAGTTCGCAATACATGATTACCACTGTAATCCATGCTAGTAATTGTCCTTAACAACCCCCGTGTGAACGGGTGCTGAGTCCAAACTATAGTACTATCGTTGCTAAGGCAGGTAGACAACATTCCATGTGTAAACATAACAAACAAGCATTCATAAGCCACGTATAACATGCATTAACGGTTAGCGTTCAAATAGTATTGAGTAGTGTGTTCGTTGTGATTTGAATAGTTGTAACGTATGTAACACCCAAAAGTGCTTAAAGCAAAAAGGGATCGAGTATACTCACAACGGTTGATGGATTGAAGGGAGCGCTTAGCGAGTAAGATTAGCCTGAATAGATTCGATAGCATAACGATGAGTGACACGTAAAACGATACAAGGTAGGAATGGGTCGGATGGTAGTTCGATCGGATGGTAATCCGATCGGACATCAATTCGTGCGGATAGTAATCGGATCAGACAGCAATCCGTGCGGATAGTAATCCGTTCGGATGGTCATCCGTTCTGACAACTTGTCCGGTCGGATGACTATTCGAGTGGATTGTTTCTTCCTATGAGGAAAGATGTGTTTGTGTATGATGGCTTGACTTTTGAAGTTTTTGTTGTAGCATTTTGAAAACATTGAAGTATCTCTATCTTTCAAGTCGGTCGTTCGGATGGCCGGTCGTGCGGATGACAATCCGTTCGGATGGTCATCCGGTCGGACCGTGGTCCGGTCGGACGGCGACTTGGTGAAGAGAACAAGTTCACATCAGAAGAGTCACTCGGTCGGATGTCCATCCGATCGGGTGGCAACCCTGTTATTGAACATGTTGAAAATTATTTAAGTCTTTAAAGTCTTAGTATCTCAGGATCCAAAGAGTAATCTAATCAGATGGTCGTCCGATCGGATAGCAATTCATTCGATACTCAAACTTCGGATAAGGTTGGTTAGATGTGGGACCCAAGTGTGATCCGTTCGGATGCACTATCCGCTCGGACAGCAGACCGTTCGGATAGCAGTCCGTTCTGGTTGTTCCGTTCGTCTTACACTTGGTCATTTTGATTGTTTGTCGTTCTATCGAGACGTGTTGACAACGTGTTAACCAACGGAACCCTGCCTTGACCCAAGTGACCAAACCGACCAGGAATCACCCTAGCTCGCTCAGTTACTGGCTCGAGACGGTTGTTCTTGTTTAACCCAAAATCGGAGATCTCGTGAGTAGAATCCTGATTTTGAACTAGTTCAACCACTAAGGATGAGTAGGAGACTAGAACAAAGTCCGATTCTAACGGTTTTGAGTGTATTGAGTGTAAAAGAGTTGAAAGAAAGTTAGAAATCGTCTTTCAATCCTTTCTCACTATGATTTTGTTAAGACCTTTACAAGATCTTTGTGTATTCGTGTAGAAATCGGTTAGATCTAGGTTGTTCTTGGTGGATTGAAGCCAAAACATGAAGTTCTTCAAGAACACATGATGACGTCATCCTAGAATACCCGAAATCTAGTGATTTCACGGTTAAAAGATAAGATTTAAAAGATAGAAAGGTGTAGGAGTGCGTATAGATCAAGAAAGTACAAGATTTAGGGCGAGATCTTACCTGGATTGAGAGAAATCGAAGAAAAGGTGAGGAGCACGAATGGTTCGGACAGAGGGTTTCCAAAAGTGGAAAGGATGACAATGACAGGGGTATTTATAGGATTCCAAAAGAGGAAAGGGTTATCCGGTCCGATGACACACCGCCCTGATGGCTATCCAGTCGGATGACATCCTGGTCGGATGGCGCCTGACCTGTCACCAGGTGGCTATCCGGTCGGATGGCTATCCGGCCGGATGGCACTTGGTTCGAATGTTTGACGCGATAATTTTTGGCGTTTCGATTTCGATTGCGAGCGGTTCGACACGATAGGGTTTCCTTGTCAAATTACTTTTAGTCCCAACTAATCTCATATCAAGCGCTGTCTCTTCTCCACTAATTATCGTACCATTTCGATTGTGTTTCGAGTTCCATTTCGAGTTTCGATTGAGTTCGATTGATCTTCACAACACAACATAAATAAACACGCACAAGTAACACATAAGGCACACACACACGTATATCAACAACTAAATTTCGTAAGTCGAGTTGCGGTTCGTATCACGATTTGATGTCGATAGATTATCTTTATCGCATTGTTACTTCCTATAGTTCACAGTCGCAAGTCGATTAAATAGCGATTAACATACGTCGATTTTAGTAATTAACAACACTTACTCCACATAATACAACTAAAATAAAGAAATTTCTATAAGTCAAATTCGTTCAATCGGTCGTTGACTTTGACCTTGACCTTGACTTTGACTTTCACTTATGAAAACACGGGGTGTTACATGATCACCTAAAAGTTTCCCTCAAAGACATACAAACCGCTACCAACAATTTTGCTGATGAAAATATAGTTAGACGAGATGGATTTGGAAACGAGTACAAGGGGTGATTAGTCTTAAGCTCCGGAAATCTGATTGATATTATTGCATAGAGGTTAGATCCTAAGATCAAGGGGCACAAATTAGAAGAGTTTCAGACAGAAATTACAACGTTGTCTAGTCTGAAGCATCAAAATCTGATCTCTTTTGTTGGGTTTTGTGATGAAAATGATGAGAAGATTATCATAAACAAGTTTGAGGCTAGGCTAAGTCTTGCCCGATACCTAAGTGACCCAGTTACACTCACATGGACTCAAAAGATTGCAGATTTATCTTGGTTTTGAGCTATCCACGATGCAACCAGCAGCTCGAAGGGATGATCTTCTCTCTGATCTACCATGTGGCTCGAATGGGTAAGTTGATCCAACTTATGTAACGTCCAAAAGGGTAACCCACAAGTCGGACGTGTACTTGATGTGTGCAAAATGCAACATATAAATTACATCAATTGTGGCATAAAACTAACCCTTTTTTAGTACTAATGTTGGAAAAAGTATGCTTTTGTCTTCCTTTTGTATTTTCAGGATTAAATGAGCTCAAATTAACAAAAGAAGCAAAAAGACAGCAAAATCTAACATAAATACAAGAAAAGGAACAAACGTGACATGCCCGACCACACGACAGCATCTTCCCAAGCAAAACAAGAAGACAGAAGACTGAACACGCCCCGTGCTCAGCCAGCACGGGGGCGTGCCCAAGTGTCAGCAGAAAAGACAAAGTGGTAGAAGCTTCCATTGCCCACCACGGGGCCGTGGTCAACTATAAGATTCACAGAATCCAGGAAAATCTTCATAGTACAGATATGCTTCTGCACACGGGGTCGTGCTCAGCGGACACGGGGGCGTGGTCAACTAATACAGACAAGCTGCAATAAATGAAGAAAGAGAAGGATGTGGACACGGGGCCGTGCCCGAGCTTCTGTTCAGCCTATAAATAGGAGTGCTTGGCTCAAGCTCAAACCATCCCTTGGCACACCACCTCTCTCACACTTCACCCACCACCCACCACCATCATAACACCATCATCCATTGTCCATCGTAGAGTGTGTGAGTCGTCTCGGGATCCAAGATTGACCGTAAGAGTTCTTGACAATCAAGGCCATGTTTGCCTAAGTCTCTTACATCACTTGGTGAAGACAAAGTGTCTAGTGTAATACTTTTTATTTTTAATCTTTTCGCACTTTTTACTTGGTTTTGTATTAATGACTTTAATAACTAGTTTCTTATGTTGAAGGTGATTTTTCCTTATCGTTTGTCCGTGGTGTCTTGGCATTATTTTACTGTCTATATAAAATAAAAGATTTTCACCATTCATATCTCCACGGTCTATATGGAGGTATGTTGGCTACCTGGTCGGGGGTTAAGGGAACGGTTTGGTAAAAGTCTTGCCTTGTTCAGTGTATAGATCCTGCAAGGACCTGGGTCAAATTTAGTAGGACCTCCTTCAATACTTAACGGTATTGGATGGCGGGGGTCCAAACTCTTTGATCCCCTCATATGTAAGCTACTATTAATACTATAACCCGGCTATTTAGGACTGTATCCCTGCTGACTCAGACTACTTAGCCGAGGGTAACGTCACCTTCGAAAGAGGGGCCTACCATAATTTGCATTGATAACTTAATTAATTATCTTTCAATAATCCGACCCTTTAGGATTGTATCCTTGCTGACTCAAATTACTGGGTTGAGGGTAACGTTACCTTCAAAAGAGGGGCCTACTACAATAACTAAGATAATCTCTTAAAAAGTGCAAAAGTGCGGAAATAATCAAATGTTACACTAAACACGAGTCGGAACCAAGTGATTCATCTTGTCTATCTGTTTTATTTTTATTTTTATTTTCAGCATTTTAGTTAGTTTTTATTTTTCTAGTTTAAAACCTTTTTTCTAACTTTTTGATTTGATTAGACATTGAGGATAAACCGGTATTAAAAGCTCTTGTGTCCTTGGACGACCTCGGTATCTTACCAACACTATACTACGCTCACGATGGGTGCACTTGCCCATATGTGTGTTTAGTGTTAGTAAATATCGTGTTTTATAAATTTAAAACTTGGCTAAAAAAGTGTAAAAGGACTTAAAATAAACATTAAAACCATAACACACTTCACGCACATCAAGTTTTTGGCGCCGTTGCCGGGGACACAAGGATTTTAAGAAAGCTTAAAATCGACGGCCTAATCAGTTTTTCAAAACTTTTTCAAAACGCGTGCACATTTTTCTGCATTTTAGTTTAGTTTTGCATTTACAGTAAGTTGAGCATGGGCCGTGCTCACTGAACACGGGGCCGTGCTGCATATTTTTTCATAAACACCCAGATACAGTAGATTGAACACGGGCCGTGCTCACTGAACACGCCCCATGCTCAACTAGATCAGTAAGTTTAATTAAAACGCCCAGATACAGATTCTGTACACGGGGCCGTCCCACTGAACACGGGGCCGTGTCCAGCCTCTGTTTCCGTTTTTATTTTTATTTTCTGATCTCGAGACTTGGTTGTGGTCTACTGAGTGATTCTCATGGATCAATACTCAGGAGGTTACAACTACACCTATGAGGAGGATGATTATAGGAATAGCTATTGCACTAATTGTGGTAACCCGCACTCGATTCAATATTGTGACTCATATCAACCATCCACTTCATACACCTACTATGAGGAGCCCAGGTACGAGCCATCGACTTCATACGCATCCTATGAAGACCAAAGGTATGAACCTCCTCCCTCATACTCATATTTTGATGAACCAAGGTATGAGCCTTCATACTCATACTTTGAGGAACCAAGATATGAGCCACCACCTTCCTATGCTTATTATGAGGAACCATGGCGTGAACAACCCACCTCATATGAGTATTATGAAGAACAAAATTACGACCCTTATCCATCATATGCCTACAATGAAGAACAATGGTGTGAACCATCTACTTCATATGGGTATTATGAGGAACAAAGGATCGAACAACCGGATTCAAGCTTTGAAAATCCCGATCCTTTTTCTATAACCGAAGTGACCGATAGGATATTAGAACACCTTAGAGTTATCGATCGCTATATAAAAGAATTTCGCGCAAGGGAAGAAGAGTCCCGCGCAAGAGAAGAATTAAATAAAGAAGAGATAACCGAAAGTGTAAAAATGGAAGAACAAATAAGTGAAGAACTGACACATGAGTTAAACAACGAAAAAGGTGAGTCCGACAATGTTAGAACTCATGAAGAGTCTAACTTTGAAGAAATTAATCTCTTGTCACCTTCTTTTGAAAATCATTGTTTAGTTCCAACTCATGCTAAGTTTTTTAAAAGAGTTAAACACTAACACTAAAATTGACGAAACGATAAGTGTTAAGTTAACGAATGATCAAACCTCGCTAATAAAAGAAGACCCATTTGAAATTAACATTACACCGGTTCCATGTTTCTTTCAAAATTCGTTTATTAGTAATATCACAATTGATAAAGATCTTTGTGTTAACATAATGCCTAACTACATTTTCGAAAAATTAAGTATTAGTGATTTTTCTCCACTTCAAATACCCATTTTTCTATCCAATCGGAAAGTAATAAAATCAATCGGTATAGTTGAGGATGTCTTGGTTCAAACAAATCAAATGGTAATCCCGACCGACTTTGTCATCCTCGATGACGCTCCTCTAGTGTTGGGACGACCATTTGTAAAAACTCACGAAGCTTTGAAAAACCGGAAGTACAACAATCTACCTCTCCAATTAGGGGCATTTAAAAGAAGTGTCGATCTTGAGCGGTCAATGAAATATCCATTCGGCAATAATGACCCCCTAATTAAAGATGAAGATGAACCACCCGATACAAGTGAAAAGATTGACCACTTTGTTGAAGAAGAGGTCGCCATAGAACAAACTTTTAAAGTTCTTGATCAAAATGAGCAACCAAATAAAGAATCTCCTAAAGACCCACCACTTGAGCTCAAAGAACTTCCAAAAGGTTTGGAATATGCTTTTCTAGACAAAGATGGTAAATTACCTGTAATTATTTCGTCTAAATTAGATAGTTTAGAAAAAGAAAAATTAATTAGTCTTTTGAAAAAACACAAAAACGCGATTGCTTGGAAGCTTGTAGATATTAAGGGAATAAGTCCTTCCATGTGCACGCACAAAATTTTAATGAATGATGACTACAAGTCGGTGATACAACCACAACGTCGAGTAAATCCAAATGTTCAAGAAGTGGTTAAAAACGAAGTCATCAAATTACTTGACGCCGGACTTATCTATCTTATCTCCGATAGTCCTTGGGTGAGTCCCGTCCAAGTAGTTCCAAAGAAAGGAGGTATGACGGTAATAACTAACGAAAAAAATGAATTAATACCCACAAGAACCGTCACAGGATGGAGAGTATGTATAGACTATAGACGATTAAATGAGGCAACAAGGAAATATCACTTTCCTTTGCCCTTCATTGATCAAATGTAAGAAAGATTATCCGATCATAAATTTTACTGTTTCTTAGATGGTTTTTCAGGTTACTTTCAAATCCCGATAGCACCCGAAGACCAAGAAAAGACAACTTTCACATGTCCCTATGGAACTTTTGCTTATCGACGCATGCCGTTTGGTCTATGTAATGCCCCCGCAACATTCCAACGTTGCATGGTAGCCATTTTCCATGACATCATAGAAAAGACAATGGAAGTCTTCATGGACGACTTTTCTATCTTTGGAGATTCATACGACCAATGCCTCGATAACCTTGAACGAATGCTATCCCGATGTGAGGAAACTAACCTCGCCCTTAACTGGGAAAAGTGCCATTTCATGGTAACAGAGGGAATAGTGCTCGGTCACAAAATCTCAAGCGAAGGAATGGAGGTGGATCGAGCCAAAATCGATACCATTTCTAGATTACCACCTCCATTCTCTGTTAGAGCTATCAAAAGTTTCCTAGGGCACGCCGGATTTTATAGGAGGTTTATCAAAGACTTTTCTAAAATTTCAAGGCCTCAAACAAAATTACTTGAAAAAGATGCTCCTTTCATCTCTGACAAGGATTGCAATCAAGCATTTCTAACCCTAAAGGAAATGTTAGTCAATGCACCTATCATGATAGCGCCTGATTGGAAATTTCCTTTCGAAATCATGTGTGATGCGAGTGACTTTGCAGTTGGAGCTGTCTTGGGACAAAGAAAAGAAAAGCATTTCCACCCAATTTATTATGCTAGTAAAACACTTAATGATGCACAAGAAAATTACACAACAACTGAAAAAGAATTACTAGCTGTGGTATTTGCTTTTGATAAATTTCATTCTTATCTTGTTCTTTCTAAAACTATAGTCTATACAGATCATGCAGCCATTCGATATCTCTTCAAAAAGCAGGACGCAAAACCACGTTTGATTCGGTGGATTCTACTCCTCCAAGAATTTGATATTGAAATCAAAGACAAGAGAGGAGCAGAAAATACTGCAGCAGGTCATCTTTCGCGCTTAGAAGACCCAGCTTTGGAGGTAACCAGGGACGAGCAAATCAACGAAAAATTTCCGACTGAGTCCCTAGAAATGGTGGAATACAAAGAAGAACCATGGTACGCCGACTATGCTAACTACCTAGCTAGCGGTATAGTCGCAAAAGGTTGGCCACATCACCAAAGAAAAAAATTCTTTGCTAATGTGAAACACTATTTTTGGGAAGATCCATATCTTTTCAAAATGTGTGCCGACCAACTCATCCGACGATGCGTCCATGGTAGCGAAGCACGAGGAATTCTCCGCCATTGTCATGAAGGTCCATACGGAGGGCATCATGGTGCCGCTAGTACCGCACGAAAGGTATTTGATTCAGGATTTTATTGGCCGACCATTTACAAAGACGCCCAAAGTCTTGTCAAGACATGTGATGCTTGCCAAAGAACAGGTAATATTTCTTCCAAAAACGAAATGCCACAAAATGGCATTCTTGTTTGTGAAATTTTTGATGTGTGGGGACTCGACTTTATGGGACCTTTCCCACCATCGAAAGGAAACAAATATATACTTGTGGCAGTAGATTACTTGTCTAAACGGGCCGAGGCCGAGGCACTTCCAACAAATGATGGAAGAGTCGTGGTAAGATTTCTGAAAAAACTATTCTCTCGTTTTGGCACACCTAAAGCATTAATAAGTGATAGAGGTACCCATTTTTGCAACCATCAACTTGAAAAAATCTTAACAAGATATGGGGTCTATCACCGGGTCTCAACAGCATATCACCCTCAAACAAACGGACAAGCCGAAGTGACTAATAGAGGTTTAAAATGAATACTCGAAAAAACCGTAGGGTTAAATAAAAAGGAATGGGCAGATAAATTAGATGATGCTTTATGGGCTTTTCGAACTGCTTATAAAACAACAATAGGTACAACCCCATATAAGCTTGTCTACGGAAAAAGTTGTCACTTACCAGTAGAAAGTGCACACAAAGCCTACTAGGCAATTAAAAATGTAAACTTAGATTTAGAATTTGCTGGTAAAAATCGATTTTGTCAATTAAATGAATTAGACGAACTTAGAAATTATGCATACTCAAACTCCGAAATTTATAAGGAAAGAATGGAAAATTTGCATGACAAACACATTAAACCTGATGAATTTCGAGTAGGAAATCAAGTTCTTTTGTTTAATTCACGACTTCGATTGTTTCCTGGTAAATTAAAGTCTAGGTGGTCAGGACCTTTTTCCATCACCCATATTTTCCCACACGGTGCAGTAGAAATTAAATCTCGGAATGGAATTCCATTCAAAGTCAATGGCCAACGGCTGAAACTCTATCAAGGATTCATTGAGGATGAAGACGAAGAGATCTTGCTTCAAACAACCGGAGATTGAAAGCATCAACCTCATGCCTGGTAAGTTACGAACAAACGGGATGACATCTAAATCGGTAAGTCTTCTAACCAAGTGTTGGGAAAAACAAGGGCACTCACACGAGCACTAAAAAAAAATTCAAAACTTTGCTCGGCACGGGGCCGTGTCCGCTGGACACGGGGCCGTGTCCGCGCAACAGACGGGATAAAACCCCTTTTTCATAACAGTTACAACATTCCACACGCCCCGTTTCCCCAAAAACACTCTGGTTCGAGGCTATTTTCCGCAGAATTCCGACGTCTTCTATACTTTTAACAACACCAAGGTATGATTCTATCACCATTAGTAGTTAGATTAAGCACATGCATGAAGTTAAAACACCACAAATTTGGGAAAAAATCTAGGGTTCTTGAACTTCATCCGAATCGAACCTCAAATTTTTGCCTAAATCTGTTTGCATTTAGTTAGATTAGTGTTAAGGGAAGTAAATTGTTAGACCCTAATTTATATTTGACAAAAAGTCACAGCGGAAATTCATACCATAAAATTTCTTTCATTACAATTATCTTGACTTAGTTGAAATTGCATTTTTAAATAATTGTTTCACATAAATCATTAAGTCAATCTGTTTACTAACTAAAAACATAACCATTATCTACTACGATACATTAATTATCGTTCCCGTACAATCTATCTTGTGACTCGGTCTTTGGTCTCCACTCCTCGGTGATCCTCCGTGACTCGTACAACCTACACTCACCATATAAGTTCAAAGCGTTAGTACACATTATGAACGTAACAGATTCATAATCATTTACTTTCCATTCCGTTATTCCTTTGCATTCAGGCATTCCTGTCTAGGTATCCACTCTCTGGTGAGACTCTAACATTGTTCCTGCATTACACTTCATTCTCAAGATGCACTGTTAATAGCATCAATACTCAATCGTGTTGAAAACATACGAGCACACCTACATTCCTACTAGCATACATTTATGCATACATACTTGCATTTCATATAATACGTTTATACCTACTCGCAAGCGCCCTTCATACTTAATCACATAATGCTTACGTCCATACATGTCTACTCGCGTACGTACATTCACTGATACTTACACATATACCTACCTACATACATAACTACATACTTACTCGCATACATAATACAATCATAACTATACACTTGCATACCTTCACTCACATGTTCATATACTTACATACGTTCAAACATACCTACGATTCTTGTTTAACTCATTTATATACACATATCATACTCTTGCATTAGTTTCATGAGCTTAAACTGGGATTTAAAGCCTTTAAACTTCCATCGGATCTTGTAAACATTCTACAATGAGTTTAGAATACATTTTTGGGACCCCTTATAGGTTACGGGGCTGATTCGGATGAATTCTGCACATTCAGTTGAATTTGCAGTTGTCGCATGGTCGTGCGTCCTAACCGCACGACCGTGCAATGCCTACGACGTCGAGGGTGCTGGCAATGCACGAGCCAGTGCATTGGTTTACTCGGAAACGCACGGCCATGCGTCCAACCGCACGACCGTGCGATACCTCGCGTCGGTCAGCTTCGCGTAAACAGCAATTTAAGGCGTCAGGCAAAGTTGGAAATTGCACGGGGCGTCGGCGACGGCCATAGGGGCGTCGGCGATGGCCCCTAGAATCACCATTTTGCTGCAGATCCGTTTCGTCGTCCGAAAACGCTAAAACTTGCGTAACTTTTAAACCGTTTACCCGTTTAACTTCCCGTTTCTTCCCACATGACCGTAAATTGATATTCTATCATGTGAACTTGAAATCCCATGTCCGGATTAAGAAAATTCTTAACTTATGCACTATCGACTTATTACCTTTTTACAAGTTTTGACCCGTTCCTGCATTTATCTCAAATAATCTGATTATTTGACCCCGACTCCTCATATACCTTATACTTTCAACGTTATTTATCATAAAGGACAGAATTCTTGGATGTCTTGCCTCCTCTTAACACATTTTCGCTCAAAAGCTTATTTTGACCCGTCATGGATATTTACGCATTAAGTGGTCTATGACATACAAAACCATGCTCCCCACTTTCATACTTGACCAAAACATTATACTAATCGAATAGCTTGTTTCCGATAGACATTTAGGGTCGTTTGCATGTTATACCTATCAAGGGCGTTTTTGTCAACATTGCTCCATTCTTTACAACCAAGGACTTCATTGCGTATTTAACCAACCTTACCACTTGACGACAATTCTAACGCACATACCTTACTCGGATCAAAGCTAAGATCCGTTTAATACTTCATCGATTTCATACAACTCATTCCTATTTGACCTCAATTATCATACCTAATAAGTCGCATATAATTTTACATAAACAACTAAGAAGTGATTACGGAAATCACTTACCTCATGCATTCGTGTTCATATTCGTTTCCTCGTCACTTCTTGACCCATTAGCCTTCCGTGCTTGATTCCTTCTCGACATGATTCCTATACTTTCATGTCATCGAAATCACATTCTCATTAGCATACACAATTGTACACGTTAACGATCATATCGATCGCATAATTCACATTTGACGTTTATAGTCACTTCTAACAAGCATAATGCATGTAACCAAGTTCATATCATTTCCAACTCGTGTAATCCGTCATGTCATCGCATTAAACACACATACGTCTAACACGCACCGTATAACTTACTTTAATCTTACAATTATGACAACACGTGTAACCATTCTTCTTATACACAGTTGACTTTTAAAAGTCAAGGGTTCATTTAATTTAACTTTCAAATTATCATTATATACCCGTAACATCATAATAGCCTATACGGACAACACTATATACATTTTATCATACACTGGCGTGTATACCACCTCCTAAACATAGTGTACAACCAATTCATGTGTATTCTTTTAAACTCATACATAAATCATCAAATTATCCTTCTAAATCAACATGGATCATTCATGCATAACATCAAACATACTAGTATCACATTTCTTTCAATTCCTCTAACAAGAATCTACCATACATATCGAAATACATCAATATTAAGCAAGAATTTAGACATAGATGATTTACCCATTGTCATCATCTTCACCATAACAAACGGGTTTCACCATTAAACATCAAATTAACCTAAACCATGCATAATCCACGTTCCATATGATGATTCTAACACACACCCGCCCTCAATTTCATACTAATTCGCAATTTACATCATAACCCACTTCGTGAAAGATCACCAATCTAACTTTTAAGACATACCTTACGATCCCCTTGTGAAAGTGATCATTAATCCATGTTCATTCATGAATTTAAGCCTTGATTCATCCTTCAATTTGAAGCTTTTGAAGAACTAGGGTTTGGCTCCTTTGGAGCCCTCCTGATCGTTCCAGAACACACGAAATATGTGTGTTTGTGTGTGTGTGGTTTGTTAATTAAAACATAGCTTTCCCTTTGTTCATCTTTGGTCCCTCTAGTTTGTTTCCTTGTTTGTTTTGCTAAACATTTGACTAGGTGTAACCCCATATAAGCTTGTCTACGGAAAAAGTTGTCACTTACCAGTAGAAAGTGCACACAAAGCCTACTGGGCAATTAAAAATGTAAACTTAGATTTAGAATTTGCTGGTAAAAATCGATTTTGTCAATTAAATGAATTAGACGAACTTAGAAATTATGCATACTCAAACTCCGAAATTTATAAGGAAAGAATGAAAAATTTGCATGACAAACACATTAAACCTGTTGAATTTCGAGTAGGAAATCAAGTTCTTTTGTTTAATTCACGACTTCGATTGTTTCCTGGTAAATTAAAGTCTAGGTGGTCAGGACCTTTTTCCATCACCCATATTTTCCCACACGGTGCAGTAGAAATTAAATCTCGGAATGGAATTCCATTCAAAGTCAATGGCCAACGGCTGAAACTCTATCAAGGATTCATTGAGGATGAAGACGAAGAGATCTTGCTTCAAACAACCGGAGATTGAAAGCATCAACCTCATGCCTGGTAAGTTACGAACAAACGGGATGACATCTAAATCGGTAAGTCTTCTAACCAAGTGTTGGGAAAAACAAGGGCACTCACACGAGCACTAAAAAAAAATTCAAAACTTTGCTCGGCATGGGGCCGTGTCCGCGCAACAGACGGGATAAAACCCCTTTTTCATAACAGTTACAACATTCCACACGCCCCGTTTCCCCAAAAATACTCTGGTTCGAGGCTATTTTCCGCAGAATTCCGACGTCTTCTATACTTTTAACAACACCAAGGTATGATTCTATCACCATTAGTAGTTAGATTAAGCACATGCATGAAGTTAAAACACCACAAATTTGGGAAAAAATCTAGGGTTCTTGAACTTCATCCGAATCGAACCTCAAATTTTTGCCTAAATCTGTTTGCATTTAGTTAGATTAGTGTTAAGGGAAGTAAATTGTTAGACCCTAATTTATATTTGACAAAAAGTCGCAGCGGAAATTCATACCATAAAATTTCTTTAATTACAATTATCTTGACTTACTTGAAATTGCATTTTTAAATAATTGTTTCACATAAATCATTAAGTCAATCTGTTTACTAACTAAAAGCATAACCATTATCTACTACGATACATTAATTATCGTTCCCGTACAATCTATCTTGTGACTCGGTCTTTGGTCTCCACTCCTCGGTGATCCTCCGTGACTCGTACAACCTACACTCACCATATAAGTTCAAAGCGTTAGTACACATTATGAACGTAACAGATTCATAATCATTTACTTTCCATTCCGTTATTCCTTTGCATTCAGGCATTCCTGTCTAGGTATCCACTCTCTGGTGAGACTCTAACATTGTTCCTGCATTACACTTCATTCTCAAGATGCACTGTTAATAGCATCAATACTCAATCGTGTTGAAAACATACGAGCGCACCTACATTCCTACTAGCATACATTTATGCATACATACTTGCATTTACATATAATACGTTTATACCTACTCGCAAGCGCCCTTCATACTTAATCACATAATGCTTACGTCCATACATGTCTACTCGCGTACGTACATTCACTGATACTTACACATATACCTACCTACATACATAACTACATACTTACTCGCATACATAATACAATCATAACTATACACTTGCATACCTTCACTCACATGTTCATATACTTACATACGTTCAAACATACCTACGATTCTTGTTTAACTCATTTATATACACATATCATACTCTTGCATTAGTTTCATGAGCTTAAACTGGGATTTAAAGCCTTTAAACTTCCATTGGATCTTGTAAACATTCTACAATGAGTTTAGAATACATTTTTGGGACCCCTTATAGGTTACGGGGCTGATTCGGATGAATTCTGCACATTCAGTTGAATTTGCAGTTGTCGCATGGTCGTGCGTCCTAACCGCACGACCGTGCGGTGCCTACGACGTCGAGGGTGCTGGCAATGCACGAGCCAGTGCATTGGTTTACTCGGAAACGCACGGCCAGGCGTCCAACCGCACGACCGTGAGATACCTCGCGTCGGTCAGCTTCGCGTAAACAACAATTTAAGGCGTCAGGCAAAGTTGGAAATTGCACGGGGCGTCGGCGACGGCCATAGGGGCGTCGGCGACGGCCCCTAGAATCACCATTTTGCTGCAGATCCGTTTCGTCGTCCGAAAACGCTAAAACTTGCGTAACTTTTAAACCGTTTACCCGTTTAACCTCCCGTTTCTTCCCACATGACCGTAAATTGATATTCTATCATGTGAACTTGAAATCCCATGTCCGGATTAAGAAAATTCTTAACTTATGCACTATCGACTTATTACCTTTTTACAAGTTTTGACTCGTTCCTGCATTTATCTCAAATAATCTGATTATTTGACCCCGACTCCTCATATACCTTATACTTTCAATGTTATTTATCATAAAGGACAGAATTCTTGGATGTCTTGCCTCCTCTTAACACATTTTCGCTCAAAAGCTTATTTTGACCCGTCATGGATATTTACGCATTAAGTGGTCTATGACATACAAAACCATGCTCCCCACTTTCATACTTGACCAAAACATTATACTAATCGAATAGCTTGTTTCCGATAGACATTTAGGGTCGTTTGCCTGTTATACCTATCAAGGGCGTTTTTGTCAACATTGCTCCATTCTTTACAACCAAGGACTTCATTGCGTATTTAACCAACCTTACCACTTGACGACAATTCTAACGCACATACCTTACTCGGATCAAAGCTAAGATCCGTTTAATACTTCATCGATTTCATACCACTCATTCCTATTTGACCTCAATTATCATACCTAATAAGTCGCATATAATTTTACATAAACAACTAAGAAGTGATTACAGAAATCACTTACCTCATGCATTCGTGTTCATATTCGTTTCCTTGTCACTTCTTGACCCATTAGCCTTCCGTGCTTGATTCCTTCTCGACATGATTCCTATACTTTCATGTCATCGAAATCACATTCTCATTAGCATACACAGTTGTACACGTTAACGATCATATCGATCGCATAATTCACATTTGACGTTTATAGTCACTTCTAACAAGCATAATGCATGTAACCAAGTTCATATCATTTCCAACTCGTGTAATCCGTCATGTCATCGCATTAAACACACATACGTCTAACACGCACCGTATAACTTACTTTAATCTTACAATTATGACAACACGTGTAACCATTCTTCTTATACACAGTTGACTTTTAGAAGTCAAGGGTTCATTTAATTTAACTTTCAAATTATCATTATATACCCGTAACATCATAATAGCCTATACGGACAACACTATATACATTTTATCATACACTGGCGTGTATACTACCTCCTAAGCATAGTGTACAACCAATTCATGTGTATTCTTTTAAACACATACATAAATCATCAAATTATCCTTCTAAATTAACATGGATCATTCATGCATAACATCAAACATACTAGTATCACATTTCTTTCAATTCCTCTAACAAGAATCTACCATACATATCGAAATACATCAATATTAAGCATGAATTTAGACATAGATGATTTACCCATTGTCATCATCTTCACCATAACAAACGGGTTTCACCATTAAACATCAAATTAACCTAAACCATGCGTAATCCACGTTCCATATGATGATTCTAACACACACCCGCCCTCAATTTCATACTAATTCGCAATTTACATCATAACCCACTTCGTGAAAGATCACCAATCTAACTTTTAAGACATACCTTACGATCCCCTTGTGAAAGTGATCATTAATCCATGTTCATTCATAGCTTTCCCTTTGTTCATCTTTGGTCCCTCTAGTTTGTTTCCTTGTTTGTTTTGCTAAACATTTGACTAGGTGTAATAACCTAGTTATTATACTCCATTTTATTAAACATGGGGTCACACTAACAAATTTAGTAATTCGAGTTTTGGGGCGTTACAAGTCTACCCCCCTTAAAATAGGTTTCGTCCCCGAAACCATTCTCACTTTCATTTGATCCATACATAAAAGATCAAATACCTTTGTATTATCCTTTACGATTACATTCTATACATATATTACATGACATTTAATTATTGTTTTGTTATTGTAACGAAGTTACTATTTCATGGTCATACATATTTACTTAACTCCCAGGTTAACATCATTCTACATCACTATTACTCTCATTTCATGCATTAATTAATTCGCATAAGTATACGTGTCATGCAAATTCATTATACGAGAGTTTAACCAATAAACCTTCTTTTAAACCCCTAAGATTTCCTTCTTAAGTTAACTATTAGAAATCAAACATTCCCTTCATAGGTCATTTTCAATCTACCAATTCGTGCTTATCAAACATAAGTTAGACCTTTTACTAACCTCATCTCATATCAGCAATCGACGATCCGTAACCCAGATCAATCCGCACTCTTCATAAGTACTAGCCGTACTGGGCTAGATTCCATTTACCCATGTAATGTGCCTTTGCTCGTACGCATCCTTCCACCAATTCGATTGGTTTCATCACATCAAGGGTTCTAACATTATCATCAACAAAGTTAGCAATTAGCACATTTCATTCAAACATTCGTTTTATTAGGTGATTACTCACCTATAATTCTTATACCATTTCTTACATACACGCCATAACGTGTCACGCATTTCATTCCTCACACGCAATCTTTCATTCAGTTACTTATTTCAACAACCTTCGCAGTTTGACTTTTCAAGGCCAAACTGACATTTCTTATTTATCATACATCTATTGAGGCACACGTTTGTACTTCTTTCCAATCATGCTTACTTGCAAGTACTTTCATTACATCAATTCAGTATTCTTGCCAAAACTTACCTTTCCCAATCATACTTAAATTATTGTCCGGGTCGTAGCCCGTTATCCATTACGACTCCTAAGACGCATCTACACATAACATGTTCAAAACTTCTTTCTTTCGTCAAAATTTAAGTTTGTGTGCCAAACATTATGCTCGCCTACAAGCATAAAACTTACAAATCAAAACATTAAATATATCGACTCTAAATAGCAGTTACCATTTGACCCGCATGACTCATTTGTCTCTTTAACCATTCTTGCACTCTAACATATTTGTGTATATAAATATAGATAAGTTTAAGACATAACTTGGATAATATTCGCTTTTTAAGGAATGTTTAATTGCTTAATCTGTAATTATTTACACATTCGAATCTTTTCATTCTTATTATTCATTATGTTTCGAACCCGCCACGCGGTTCCTAACCTATGATTCATACTTTCATTCCTTTCATGTTTCGAATCCATCTCGTGGATTCTAACATATCATTCATGCTTTCAATTCTTTCCTGTCTTGAATCCGTCTCGCGGATTCTAACATATCATTCGTACTTTCATTTCTTTCATGTTTCGAATCCATCTCGTGGATTCTAACATATCATTCATGCTTCCAATTCTTTCATGTCTCAAATCCGTCTCGCGGATTCTACATATCATTCGTACTTTCATTCCTGAAAGTCTTACATTTCTTTTTACCCTCACGTCCACCTACTACCAAATTCTAACGGACATACCTGTAACAATTATCACGGTTTCACAAACGTCATATGCTTCTTGTGTACTAGCCAGGTACCCAATCCACATACTAGTTTCGTGTCTTCGTGTAATCGCCACCTTATGTCTGAAGAATTTAGTTTCGGCACGTGTTACATTTTCAAAACTTCCTTACCATTTCATCATTATATTTCATTTAAAGTTTTATTTCACTTACCAGATTATACCATTACATACGCCCACATGTTAAATTTACGTACCTGGGCCAATTTGTCTTACTACATGCCTTGATGTCGGTTCTAGACCGCATTCACGGATCATCCCTTTCAAGCAATTAAGTTCACCTTACACATAATATAACCGTTAGTTTCTTCATATGAATGCATACATACACGTTTTCATTCCATTTCTACCTTGAGATCTTGACCGAGTCATGGATTGTACGGGTTCCTTATCTCAAGAGCACACAGGTTTGAGTTCAAGTACCTATACTATCGTACTTAATTCTCTCAGACCAGGGCTCTGATACCAACTTGTTAGACCCTAATTTATATTTGACAAAAAGTCGCAGCGCAAATTCATACCATAAAATTTCTTTCATTACAATTATCTTGACTTACTTGAAATTGCATTTTTAAATAATTGTTTCACATAAATCATTAAGTCAATCTGTTTACTAACTAAAAACATAACCATTATCTACTACGATACATTAATTATGGTTCCCGTACAATCTATCTTTTGACTCGGTCTTTGGTCTCCACTCCTCGGTGATCCTCCGTGACTCGTACAACCTACACTAACCATATAAGTTCAAAGCGTTAGTACACATTATGAACGTAACAGATTCATACTCATTTACTTTCCATTCCGTTATTCCTTTGCATTCAGGCATTCCTGTCTGGGTATCCACTCTCTGGTGAGACTCTAACATTGTTCCTGCATTACACTTCATTCTCAAGATGCACTGTTAATAGCATCAATACTCAATCGTGTTGAAAACATACGAGCGCACCTACATTCCTACTAGCATACATTTATGCATACATACTTGCATTTACATATAATACGTTTATACCAACTCGCAAGCGCCCTTCATACTTAATTACATAATGCTTACGTCCATACATATCTACTCGCGTACGTACATTCACTGATACTTACACATATACCTACCTACATACATAACTACATACTTACTCGCATACATAATACAATCATAACTATACACTTGCATACCTTCACTCACATGTTCATATACTTACATACGTTCAAACATACCTACGATTCTTGTTTAACTCATTTATATACACATATCATACTCTTGCATTAGTTTCATGAGCTTAAACTGGGATTTAAAGCCTTTAAACTTCCATCGGATCTCGTAAACATTCTACAATGAGTTTAGAATACATTTTTGGGACCCCTTATAGGTTACGGGGCTGATTCGGATGAATTCTGCACATTCAGTTGAATTTGCAGCTGTCGCATGGTCGTGCGTCCTAACCGCACGACCGTGCGGTGCCTACGACGTCGAGGGTGCTGGCAATGCACGAGCCAGTGCATTGGTTTACTCGGAAACGCACGGCCAGGCGTCCAACCGCACGACCGTGCGATACCTCGCGTCGGTCAGCTTCGCGTAAACAGCAATTTAAGGCGTCGGGCAAAGTTGGAAATTGCACGGGGCGTCGGCGATGGCCCCTAGAATCACCATTTTGCTGCAGATCCGTTTCGTCGTCCGAAAACGCTAAAACTTGCGTAACTTTTAAACCGTTTACCCGTTTAACCTCCCGTTTCTTCCCACATGACCGTAAATTGATATTCTATCATCTGAACTTGAAATCCCATGTCCGGATTAAGAAAATTCTTAACTTATGCACTATCGACTTATTACCTTTTTACAAGTTTTGACCCGTTCCTGCATTTATCTCAAATAATCTGATTATTTGACCCCGACTCCTCATATACCTTATACTTTCAACGTTATTTATCATAAAGGACAGAATTCTTGGATGTCTTGCCTCCTCTTAACACATTTTCGCTCAAAAGCTTATTTTGACCCGTCATGGATATTTACGCATTAAGTGGTCTATGACATACAAAACCATGCTCCCCACTTTCATACTTGACCAAAACATTATACTAATCGAATAGCTTGTTTCCGATAGACATTTAGGGTCGTTTGCCCGTTATACCTATCAAGGGCGTTTTTGTCAACATTGCTCCATCCTTTACAACCATTGTTGGTAAATTTATCTGTCGTCTTCGTCTTATGTCGAGTCTCGGGTTCGTTGCGAAGATGTTCAAGCATGATGTCATGATGACATCATCAAAGTGACATCACCATGATATCATTACACAAGAAGACAAAGGCATTCAACATATATATATTTCTGATTTCGTTCTTTTGTAAAATGTGATTTCGCTCTTTAGTCAAGTCTTGGATTTCGCTTATATGGTTATAAGTGATATCGCTCTTATGTCTTGTACATATAAGCGATACCTTGTCGCCTATATATAGTCTAGATGAGCGAAATCAGATAAGAGTTCTAGGTGATTGTATTCCGGCAAGCCACGAAGTGCTGCCGAAGTGTTGTTAGGTCTGTAATCGATTGCATATCAATATAAACAACAGTTAAAGGTGAATACTTGCTGAATTACACCGAAACACTTGTTTCCGCCTCTTGTTTTGGTGAAAAACTCTTCTAACCGACTCGTTCGGATCCGAAACCGATCCTACAAGTGGTATCAGAGCTAGGAAAGAAGAGTTCTATACGATTTCAGCCGAAAATTTCTGATTTTCTACCCTTTCTTCACTGATTTTTGCAATTTGATCGAGGAAAAATGATCGGATTGGTCTGATTTTTATACATCTTGCTCGGAATTAGTGTCTAACAAATCCGTGAAAGTTTCAACAGTTAATTCAAAGTAAAACTTGTCAAAATAGTGATTTCGCTTTTACGGACTCGTGCAAAAAGTGACATCAGCAGGTTTCGCTCATTTGTACAAGTGTGATTTCGCTCTTTTGAACAGTTTGATTCCGCTTATTTGAACAGTTTGATTCCGCTCTTGTGACACTTCAGTGATTCCGCTTTTGTGACAACTAGAGTCTCGCTTATTGTGACACTTAGAAGTTTCGCTTTTGTGATCATCCTGGTTTCGCTCTTGTGTCAGTTTACATGTGATCATTAAATGTGGTGTTGCCAGCTTAAGTGTTTCAGTGTCACCAGATTGCTTTATTCAGATTTACATGTGATAATGGATATCTCATATTCTTGATAACATCAATTTTCAAACAAAATGTCGGCTGAGTAGATTTGGTCTGTTCATTGCATGTTGTCAGCCTACTCAAATATTGGGGTCCAATTATATTGAGAGGTGTATTAAAATTGTCGGATATTTTTGTTTGAGTGTGCATGTGAAAAGGTATTATTGTTGTTGGCAAAAGTGTTTGGTTATATCAATATATCTTCGGCCCACTAAAGTCAAAGTTGGTGATATTATTTTGAGTATAGACGGCTCATGTGATCCATAGTTGCAGCCCAATCATCATCATTAAAAGCCCAAGCCCAAGTTTCAACATTATAAAGTTCGCGGCTCAATTTAATTGTTCGATACTTGTTCAAAGATTGAAAGTTTTTGGCTCATGTGAAATATTATCATTTCATTAGAAATTTAGTCAAATCAAGGTAGTGGGTAACATAATTCGAGGTTGGCAGGTCTTTTGATGATTGATACAAGAAATCATGTGAACCAGGTCATGTCTTCGTGAACCAGGTCATTGGTAAAGGTCGTTTAAATTTGATCCGGGTCATAGCAGTCCGCACAGTGTATCAACCTTCAGTCCGCACAGAATATTCACCAGTCCGAGTATCAGTTTATTTCAGTTGTTTAATAGTGTTTAAACTGATTGTTTGTTTGTTTGTTTCAGGTATATTTTTAAAAGGAGATCTATCTTGGACTTAATATTTCGCTTAACGGGATTGTCTTGATAAACGTGTTTACGAATCATGGATATCAATTTCTTTAATATGACAAGTGAAACTTTTAATAGAATAAATGTACTAAAGAAAGAGTTTGATTTGTTTTCAGGTTGTCCAGGAGAAAGTACAAAGAGTCTCATTGAGAGATATTGTCATCTTGTGCGTACCATGTCTCAGTTGAAAATTACTAAAACTCCAGCAGAATGGGTTAAAAAGCTTGCTGATGCTTTACCACAAAAGGAATGGGATACATATCTCATGATTCTGAAGAATTCTGGACAGTTTAGTAGATTGTCAATTGCTCAATTCATTGAAAAACTTGAAGAACAAATTGATAACAGTGATGATGATGATGAGAAAAGTCAAGATGAAGAGTCTATTTCTCAAGAAGAAAAGAATGAACAGAGTGAAAAAGTCAAGGTTGTTGAGAAAATAGTTGAAGTGGAAAAAGATGTTGAAGTTGAGAAGATTGTGGAAGTTCAAAAGATAGTTGAAGTCGAGAAAATAGTTGAAATCACAAAACCTTGTCTTACATGTTTAGAGTCTTGTAAACAATGTATAGAGAAAGATGAGAGCTTTAGTGAGTTAGAAAAGTTGAAAGAAAAGTTGTTGTTTGATGTAAAAAATTTGAAACAGTCATATGATGTATTGAACAGAACTGTGAATAGTCTGGAAAAGACTAACTCTGAAAGAGAGAAAGCTTTGAAGATGTTGAATGCTACTATGATGACAAAGCAGAAAGAGATCAACATGTACATAGAAGAATGTGCAAAGTGGAAGAAAGAGTTGGATAGTGAAGCAACTGAAAATGAAAGAATCAGAAGATTGCTGCAAAGTTACAAAGGTTGTGACTACATAATTGATAGAATTTATCCAACAGTTGAAGGATTTGAAGCGTTTCAAGGTGAAGAAACAAAGCCAAAGAAGAAAAAGGATATTGGTAAGAAACAGGGTGTATGTTATAATAAGTGTCCGCCTCCGATTTGGGAAGGGTACTCGTCTAGAAAACCTAACGAGGAAGAACTAAAACAGGCAGTCAATATTAAGTTAGAATCCGAGATAACCGATGTTTTACCGGATAGTATTGACGTCACGTTCACAGCGTCCGACACAGATCATGAGTCAGAACTGATAAAACGAGTGGTCGATCAGGTGTTGGATAAGGATGAGGAGTCAGAGTCAAAGTCCGAATCCCAAAGTTCGTGTCAGTCAGTCAGAAGTTCGAGTTCGTCTGTCAAGAATTCAAAATCGTCGGGAAAACGGGTTTATAGTAAAGAATTTTTATTGTCAAAATCTAATTTGAATGATGAAACATTTGAAGTTGTATATACTTTGAATGATTCTGACAAATTATATTTTGATAAAGAGTTTCTAATAAGAAGTGTTCGTTTTGACATGATCAAAAAGGTTTTCAAAATGACAGAAATTAATATTTCTGAAATAAAAGATTTAAATCTTAATAGAAAACCTAAAAAATACACTTCAAGAGTTCAGCAGCGGATAAACAAGAAAAAGGGTTACAATTCTGGTTCTGCTTTTCAAAAGAAATCAAACCACAATCGTATCTACAAAAAGAAAGGACTTGGTTTTATTCCACCTGAAAACTATAAAAATGAAAAATTTTCTAAAACAAACACAAAATTTGTTTCAGGACCGTCTGCTGAGGAAGAGAAGAAGAGCTCATTCTGGAGACAATCAAATCAAGAATTTCTTGCTGAGAAAAAGAATAATGAAGTTCGGAAAACAGAAACCAGAACCTGTTTCAGATGCAATGAAACTGGTCACATTGCATGGAACTGTCCGAAAGCGACAAACACAAAACAGGAAGTTTCTGGAAAACTGAAAGAAGTTGTTGTTGATAAAGCCGAACCACCAACAGAAAAATTTAAAGTTTTCAAAAATTCAACATTTGAAGTTGGTGAATGTTCGAAGAGATTTTACATGCGAAGTGTGAAACTTGACAACCAAAAATGGGTTGTTAAGAAATCTGATGTAAAAACTGGCGATGAATCTGATTCCACAAAATCAGAGGAGCCACAGTTTGATGAGAGTGATGAAAACTCAGTTCCTTCAATGGATGATGAGAACTTTCCACCATTGAGGACTGAAAATTTTAAAAGGAAAACTGGAAAGTCTGAAATCTTAAATCAGGGTTATTCTGAGAAGGATAACTTTGATGTTGAGAAAGCGTTTAATGGGAAAGTTAAGAAGATTTTCGGAAAAATGGTTGAAGGGAAAGTAAAAGGGGTAAAAGAGTTTTATGCTAAAAAGAAAGCAACTTACACTCCAACCGCTTCTGAATTGAAAACACCCAAGGCTGGTCAGGCTTGGGTGGACATTTTCTTTGCTTGAAAACCTAACGTGCCGGAGATCCCAAGTTTGTAATCGTGGATCAGGAATCGGCATCATTCATGTTTTATGGGTTTGTATGAAAAGTTCTTAAAATTGTTAGCATTTTACAGGTTAAGTATGACTTGCCGGAGCTTCCAGGTTGGTAAGTGTGAAGCAGGAATCGGCATCTTGATTGGTAAAATGGTTTGTGTAGATGTTTTATTCCTACATGTGATTAATTGTTTTGGATATACTTACAAGTGGTAAGAGGTTGATTCTGACAAAGTGATTACTCAAGGTCATTAGTTTGAACTTGATGTAATCCTGATACAAGAGATTGAATGGACAAAATGATGAACCATTCCCCTAACCTACAAGTGGTTTGAAAATTAACAAAACTTATTTTCCGGACAAATCATTTTGGTTAAAACAAACTTAAGTGTTTTGAAATCATAATGAGAAAATAGTTTTGTGAAAGGGGGAGTTCTGATTGTTTATGCCAAGTGGATGGCGAATTGAGGCAATTCGATATTGGTTGTCAAGTTTTTGTACAGTTTGTTTTCAAATTTCCTAAAATGTGTTTGCATTTTAGGGGGAGTAAAAATTTCTGAAAATCCAAAAACATTAGAAAATTTGAAAATTACAAAAACATGATAAAATCAAAAATGAGTTTCGTTGTGAATAGAGGAAATGATAGTACATCAGTAGACTGTCACAACATGCTAAAGAAATGAAATGTTAAAATGTGATAAACAATCTCACTGCGGATATGCCAGTAGGTTTTTGCACATTTAGTAGATTGTGACGAGATATAAACCTAAATTTCAAACTTGCTTATATCGTGGGGAAATATCTCTCGGATATATGGGTAACCCCCGAAATCTTGTTTGAAAGGTTTCATAATCTGATATACTAGGTCTTTATACTCAATGATGTCTGGGGTATTATTCCGGGACTTCTGCTGAACGGTGGTTCTGACCTAGTCCTTGGATAATACTTTCCGCAATGCTTAAAATATAGCATAAACCCTCGGCATGCTGATGAAACAATAAAATTGATAGTCGCTGCTGTTGTAGCTAAAAGATCCTCTAAAGGGGACATACCGAAAAGTCGAAGCTGATATCTCTCTGCGTATACGGAAGTATCGACCTGAGATCCCTCGGTCCTCGCATTACCTAATTTATATACAGATATCATTGTAGTATACTCACCTGTAAGACTGATTATTGGGATCTGGATACGGGAGTATATTCTGAGGTGGGACACGCGATTGAGTTTAAGTATCTAAGACATTAATATCGTATCTCGAAACAGTTGCATTTTGTGTGAAAACTTAAGTGGACAGGTATACTGACAATCTAGGTGAATTGTTTAAAACTTAAAATGCAATGAAGCTTAACGGTGTTGGTGATTGGTCACAAAAACTGATATGATCCTCTTACACAAACTCACAAAAATAGTGTCTGTAAATATTTCTTTACTGCATTTCTTTACATTCAAAAATTCCAAAAAGATTTTCGGTGTGTTTTAGCATAAACTTTTGAAAAATTCAAAAAGATTTTTGGCAACTGATGTTGGAAAGCTGACTTTCAAAGTTCCGAGTGCTAAACATGATGACATTGTTGTAAGGGGGAGTGTGTCTTAAAATGTCAAAATATGTTTTTTTTTTTTAAAATCAACAAGTGGTTCATCATAAAGAAAGAAATAGAGGGAGAGTTGTTATTGGTGCACATGTTACTTAATTTGTTAAATTCATAAAACTTAATTTTGGGTTAAGAATGTGCAGGAGTAGTCAGGTAATGATCTTGGAACATGAAGAGTCAAGCTGATTGATATTTAGAAGTTGTTAGATGGAAAGCCAGACAACGATCCTAAAGCTGATGATGCTGATGAACTGAAGAAATGCCAGCATATCGCAAGGGGGAGTCTGAAGACATGCAAGAAAAGATTGAGAGAGAGAAGCCCAGAGACAGATCAAGACTGAAGATGTGAAGACATGATATTGTCAAAGAGTCGACACTTAAGACTCGTCAACATCTGAGGGGGAGTCTGTTGGTGCATTCATCTGTCGTCTTCGTCTTATGTCGAGTCTCGGGTTCATTGCGAAGATGTTCAAGCATTATGTCATGATGACTTCATCAAAGTGACATCACCATGATATCATTACACAAGAAGACAAAGGCATTCAACATATATATATTTCTGATTTCGTTCTTTTGTAAAATGTGATTTCGCTCTTTAGTCAAGTCTTGGATTTCGCTTATATGGTTATAAGTGATATCGCTCTTATGTCTTGTACATATAAGCGATACCTTGTCGCCTATATATAGTCTAGATGAGCGAAATCAGATAAGAGTTCTAGGTGATTGTATTCCGGCAAGCCACGAAGTGCTGCCGAAGTGTTGTTAGGTCTGTAATCGATTGCATATCAATATAAACAACAGTTAAAGGTGAATACTTGCTGAATTACACCGAAACACTTGTTTTCGCCTCTTGTTTTGGTGAAAAACTCTTCTAACCGACTCGTTCGGATCCGAAACCGATCCTACAACCATGGACTTCATTGCGTATTTAACCAACCTTACCATTTGATGACA
Source organism: Helianthus tuberosus (assembly GCA_030545235.1). Taxonomy (NCBI): domain Eukaryota; kingdom Viridiplantae; phylum Streptophyta; class Magnoliopsida; order Asterales; family Asteraceae; genus Helianthus; species Helianthus tuberosus. The sequence goes on from CM060416.1 coordinate 125,286,854, forward strand.
ATTCTAACGCACATACCTTACTCGGATCAAAGCTAAGATCCGTTTAATACTTCATCGATTTCATACAACTCATTCCTATTTGACCTCAATTATCATACCTAATAAGTCGCATATAATTTTACATAAACAACTAAGAAGTGATTACGGAAATCACTTACCTCATGCATTCGTGTTCATATTCGTTTCCTCGTCACTTCTTGACCCGTTAGCCTTCCGTGCTTGATTCCGTCTCGACATGATTCCTATACTTCCATGTCATCGAAATCACATTCTCATTAGCATACACAATTGTACATGTTAACGATCATATCGATCGCATAATTCACATTTGACGTTTATAGTCACTTCTAACAAGCATAATACATGTAACCAAGTTCATATCATTTCCAACTCGTGTAATCCGTCATGTCATCGCATTAAACACACATACGTCTAACACGCACCGTATAACTTACTTTAATCTTACAATTATGACAACACGTGTAACCATTCTTCTTATACACAGTTGACTTTTAGAAGTCAAGGGTTCATTTAATTTAACTTTCAAATTATCATTATATACCCGTAACATCATAATAGCCTATACGGACAACACTATATACATTTCATCATACACTTGGCGTGTATACTACCTCCTAAGCATAGTGTACAACCAATTCATGCGTATTCTTTTAAACTCATACATAAATCATCAAATTATCCTTCTAAATCAACATGGATCATTCATGCATAACATCAAACATACTAGTATCACATTTCTTTCAATTCCTCTAACAAGAATCTACCATACATATCGAAATACATCAATATTAAGCAAGAATTTAGACATAGATGATTTACCCATTGTCATCATCTTCACCATAACAAACGGGTTTCACCATTAAACATCAAATTAACCTAAACCATGCGTAATCCACGTTCCATATGATGATTCTAACACACACCCGCCCTCAATTTCATACTAATTCGCAATTTACATCATAACCCACTTCGTGAAAGATCACCAATCCAACTTTTAAGACATACCATACGATCCCCTTGTGAAAGTGATCATTAATCCATGTTCATTCATGAATTTAAGCCTTGATTCATCCTTCAATTTGAAGCTTTTGAAGAACTAGGGTTTGGCTCCTTTGGAGCCCTCCTGATCGTTCCAGAACACACGAAATGTGTGTGTTTGTGTGTGTGTGGTTTGTTAATTAAAACATAGCTTTCCCTTTGTTCATCTTTGGTCCCTCTAGTTTGTTTCCTTGTTTGTTTTGCTAAACATTTGACTAGGTGTAATAACCTAGTTATTATACTCCATTTTATTAAACATGGGGTCACACTAACAAATTTAGTAATTCGAGTTTTGGGGCGTTACAAGTCTACCCCCCTTAAAATAGGTTTCGTCCCCGAAACCATTCTCACTTTCATTTGATCCATACATAAAAGATCAAATACCTTTGTATTATCCTTTACGATTACATTCTATACATATATTACATGACATTTAATTATTGTTTTGTTATTGTAACGAAGTTACTATTTCATGGTCATACATATTTACTTAACTCCCAGGTTAACATCATTCTACATCACTATTACTCTCATTTCATGCATTAATTAATTCGCATAAGTATACGTGTCATGCAAATTCATTATACGAGAGTTTAACCAATAAACCTTCTTTTAAACCCCTAAGATTTCCTTCTTAAGTTAACTATTAGAAATCAAACATTCCCTTCATAGGTCATTTTCAATCTACCAATTCGTGCTTATCAAACATAAGTTAGACCTTTTACTAACCTCATCTCATATCAGCAATCGACGATCCGTAACCCAGATCAATCCGCACTCTTCATAAGTACTAGCCGTACTGGGCTAGATTCCATTTACCCATGTAATGTGCCTTTGCTCGTACGCATCCTTCCACCAATTCGATTGGTTTCATCACATCAAGGGTTCTAACATTATCATCAACAAAGTTAGCAATTAGCACATTTCATTCAAACATTCGTTTTATTAGGTGATTACTCACCTATAATTCTTATACCATTTCTTACATACACGCCATAACGTGTCACGCATTTCATTCCTCACACGCAATCTTTCATTCAGTTACTTATTTCAACAACCTTCGCAGTTTGACTTTTCAAGGCCAAACTGACATTTCTTATTTATCATACATCTATTGAGGCACACGTTTGTACTTCTTTCCATTCATGCTTACTTGCAAGTACTTTCATTACATCAATTCAGTATTCTTGCCAAAACTTACCTTTCCCAATCATACTTAAATTATTGTCCGGGTCGTAGCCCGTTATCCATTACGACTCCTAAGACGCATCTACACATAACATGTTCAAAACTTCTTTCTTTCGTCAAAATTTAAGTTTGTGTGCCAAACATTATGCTCGCCTACAAGCATAAAACTTACAAATCAAAACATTAAATATATCGACTCTAAATAGCAGTTACCATTTGACCCGTATGACTCATTTGTCTCTTTAACCATTCTTGCACTCTAACATATTTGTGTATATAAATATAGATAAGTTTAAGACATAACTTGGATAATATTCGCTTTTTAAGGAATGTTTAATTGCTTAATCTGTAATTATTTACACATTCGAATCTTTTCATTCTTATTATTCATTATGTTTCGAACCTGCCACGTGGTTCCTAACCTATGATTCATACTTTCATTCCTTTCATGTTTCGAATCCATCTCGTGGATTCTAACATATCATTCATGCTTTCAATTCTTTCCTGTCTCGAATCCGTCTCGCGGATTCTAACATATCATTCGTACTTTCATTTCTTTCATGTTTCGAATCCATCTCGTGGATTCTAACATATCATTCATGCTTCCAATTCTTTCATGTCTCGAATCCGTCTCGCGGATTCTACATATCATTCGTACTTTCATTCCTGAAAGTCTTACATTTCTTTTTACCCTCACGTCCACCTACTACCAAATTCTAACGGACATACCGGTAACAATTATCACGGTTTCACGAACGTCATATGATTCTTGTGTACTGGCCAGGTACCCAATCCACATACTAGTTTCGTGTCTTCGTGTAATCGCCACCTTATGTCTGAAGAATTTAGTTTCGGCACGTGTTACATTTTCAAAACTTCCTTACCATTTCATCATTATATTTCATTTAGAGTTTTATTTCACTTACCAGATTATACCATTACATACGCCCACATGTTAAATTTACGTACCTGGGCCAATTTGTCTTACTATATGCCTTGATGTCGGTTCTAGACCGCATTCACGGATCATCCCTTTCAAGCAATTAAGTTCACCTTACACATAATATAACCGTTAGTTTCTTCATATGAATGCATACATACACGTTTTCATTCCATTTCTACCTTGAGATCTTGACCGAGTCATGGATTGTACGGGTTCCTTATCTCAAGAGCACACAGGTTTGAGTTCAAGTACCTATACTCTCGTACTTAATTCTCTCAAACCAGGGCTCTGATACCAACTTGTTAGACCCTAATTTATATTTGACAAAAAGTCGCAACGCAAATTCATACCATAAAATTTCTTTCATTACAATTATCTTGACTTACTTGAAATTGAATTTTTAAATAATTGTTTCAGATAAATCATTAAGTCAATCTGTTTACTAACTAAAAACGTAACCATTATCTACTACGATACATTAATTATCGTTCCCGTACAATCTATCTTGTGACTCGGTCTTTGGTCTCCACTCCTCGGTGATCCTCCGTGACTCGTACAACCTACACTCACCATATAAGTTCAAAGCGTTAGTACACATTATGAACGTAACAGATTCATACTCATTTACTTTCCATTCCGTTATTCCTTTGCATTCAGGCATTCCTGTCTGGGTATCCACTCTCTGGTGTGTCACACCCTGGCTTTGCGGAAGCGTGGGTTTATTTGGTGTGACTTCTTAATACCATAGCTTAATCATAACAAAGCTATATGAAAATAAAACCATGCAGATCATCCATTGATTTAAGTTTGAAAAGTAAAATACCACAACATTGTCTTAAGGCGTTGACACACGCAATGGAAATTACAACCTAATAACATAAAAACATTGTTTGAAAGACACAACCACAAACTTAAGATAGACGTAGTTTAAGAACTGTGACTCGTCCAGGTAAAAGCCACAACCCCTAAACTCGGATGATCCCATAACTCTACGCAGCGTGAAAACGTAGCATACCGTGCCAGATCCTTAGTTCCCTGAAATACATATTAGTTGGAAAAAGCAACAATAATGTTGAGCGAGTTCATGTGTAAGTGAGTAAGTAAAACCTTTGTAAGTATAAAATCCGTGGTAAGTAGCAATTAAGGAAAAAGAGATCGATTAATGTGTAGCTAATACATTAATAAGTGACATGGCCTAGGAAGCACTCAAACCTGTAACGCGAATTTCATACCGGTCCTTCCGGCGGAAAGACATAGTCACCACATGCAGGCACACGCTGGATAATGTGTGGGGCTCGCAACACCCGATAGATCTATCACTCATGCCTCTAGGTCCTTATACAAGGATTAATGGTCTTACGATAATAGCCTATCCATTCACGTGATCTAGCAGTAAGTTCCTTAGTAAATCATACCGTGTATAAAACGTTTGTAGTAAGTGTAACATGTATTTCACCCCCGAAGTGTAAAACTGAAAACAATTAAGAGGAAAGGGGGGACATGAACTCACCGAAGTGCGTCTCTAAAAAGTATCTCCCAGTCAACCTGCTGTGCGACGACCTACACGTACTAACTTCTATTAGATGGACGGTCGTGCCTTAGCTTAAGGTTTAATGTCTTTGGGAAATAGTTAGGCAACTATTTCGTAATTACACTTCGTATTTATTTTGTAAATATATTCCTTCCCAATGATGGGGGTTTTAATACATGTGCGTTCGTATAACTTCGAAATATATATTAAGTCTCACTTAATGTAATATATTTTATTTGTCTAAAGTACTTTACTTCCAAAATATAAATATTTTCCCAAAAATATTATATTTTATTCCATATAATTTTCCAAAATAATATCCTTGTCAAAATACACATTTATGAGTATTTTCTGAAAATACGTAAGTTACGGATAAAGATCGGGTGGTAATAGTAACACCGTTGTAACTTAATATTTATTGTGAAGGCGTTAGAATTATTTTGGAGTCGTTAATATTTGGTAATATTATTTTTACCCTAAAAATAATATTTATGTAGTTCACAAAATAATCACAAAAATTTACACAAGTGTTGTTATGAAAATATATATTCTAAATATATATTTTAGCAAATTTTATTTTGTGAAAATCCCACCTCCGACACTTGCTTAATTTGTAATAAAAATCGTGACGAAATTTATTTGGAAAAATAAGTTAAAAATATATCCATAACACTTGTGATAAAAATATTTACAAGTGTTAGATTTTTGGAAAAATTTCGCCAGAGTTTCCTCTGTAACTGGAGGTGGCCACGCTTTCAAGCGTATCATTTTCTTTCATAATTCAAATCAACAATGTTCCCAACATTATCAAACAACATTTCAACATCAACTAGTCCAAAATAGATATAAATCGCATAACACATGAACTTGTGGTTTGTGTAAGATATGTAGTAACCTTCCCCATATTTTAGTAGATCTTTTATAAATAGACTCGGTTTCTTTGAGAACCTTGTTTTTAAAGAAGATACATTTCTACAACTTCTTGTCCAAAATTTATAAAAATAATTCTTTGTTAAAAATTTTTGTTACACAAGTGTCTACACCCTTGTGTGTTCACAAAAATCACTTTTGTTTAGGAAGGATCCGGCTTTAAAATTATGATTTCATTTTACACTTGGTCCTTCGAAAATACCACTTGTAGATCCGTAGATCTGCTAGTTTAGAACTCCATTTTGTAAGAAAAATTGTTTTTACACAAGTTCATGGTTATAAGTAGTAGTGGTCTTCATCTAACCACTTTTCACACTATAACATACACTAGGTCATGTTCCATGAACATGACTTGTCGGGTTAGATGACGATCCGAACTAACACTAGCATAAAACAACACTAAATAATCATAACAAAACAAGTCTTATAAGTTTTACACCAATATTCATCTATTAACCACTTTGTTTATATTATTGTAGTAGACTTTAAATTTTGTTCTTACATGTTCATAAATTTCATCCATCAAAATTCTTATTAACCACTTTAGAATAGATCAAAAAGGCGTTTAGAGTCACTTACTACTAGCTCGAGGCTAGGGACGAAACTAGACGAAAAATAGGCGGTTAATAGCGTTGTGGTGAGGTCCTCGCGATTCCGTAAGCACCGGGTCTCCTTATGCGTGACCCTTCTCCTTTGTATGTAAATAATGTGGCTTAATCCAAACTTGAAAATGGTGGGGAGTTGTTAGGGGGTTCGGCCAAGAGTGTGGCAAGAAGAAAGAAGGAACAACAAATTTTGGTTAAGGGTTTGAGTAAGTGAAAGTAGTGATCCTCATGCATACTTATAACACATATTTCTTAATTATCCATTGTACAAAGTGTAGGAAAGATATGGGGCAATCATAAATTAAATAATCAAAATTTTTGTGGTGGTGGTTTCCTAGGGAAACCGATCGGACATAAGGGGGTGGCACTTGATTTGTTTTGAACTAAATGGTTAGTGATGGTTAGTTTAGTTATGAAGCAAAATTAGTTAATATGTGTGTTGTAATATATAATGGGTATTAGGGTATTCGAGGACCCTAACTGGCTCAGAAAAAGAAAGTAGTGTCAATGACAATATTTTTATGTCTCGGGTTAAGTCCGGTTGTACGGTTGGATATTACTCCGTTAAAGTGCTAATTAATTATTTAAAGTGTCGTTAATATTTCTTTTAGTGACACAATTTATTCCCGACACTTTGGAAAGTGTCTAGTAATATTTTTCCAACTTTTTGCACTTTACTAGTTTAGATAAATGCTTAATTTTTATTTAAAGTGCAGAATTTTGTACTCAAAGTACGTTTTAGGCACATCCGGTCACTATAATTATCACCTAGTGACGCAGTTCTACAACCCTCATTTCCCTACACTCTCTACAGGTGTAGTAAACTATCTCTGGCTCATACAGGCCTTAGAGGCAGTGTCTGCCTGATGCTGGTTATATCAGCATGTTTAATGGGTTTCCCGTAGAGTGTGCTCACTGTGCTTTTGTGCATCAAGGTTGTCACTGATATTTGTGTAAAAATAATAGAGTGACAGTATAAAATGTGATGCATGAGTATGTATGTATCAGAAATCAGTAAGCAGTTTAATCACAGTTGTAAGCAAGCACAGTAATTAAGCAGTAATTAAATATTAATTAATTCGTACGGATACCTGGTTTGGTGAGGGTTGCCACATGGTGAGACTCTAACATTGTTCCTGCATTACACTTCATTCTCAAGATGCACTGTTAATAACATCAATACTCAATCGTGTTGAAAACATACGAGCGCACCTACATTCCTACTAGCATAAATTTATGCATACATACTTGCATTTACATATAATACGTTTATACCTACTCGCAAGCGCCCTTCATACTTAATTACATAATGCTTACGTCCATACATATCTACTCGCGTACGTACATTCACTGATACTTACACATATACCTCCCTACATACATAACTACATACTTACTCGCATACATAATACAATCATAACTATACACTTGCATACCTTCACTCACATGTTCATATACTTACATACGTTCAAACATACCTACGATTCTTGTTTAACTCATTTATATACATATATCATACTCTTGCATTAGTTTCATGAGCTTAAACTGGGATTTAAAGCCTTTAAACTTCCATCGGATCTCGTAAACATTCTATAATGAGTTTAGAATACATTTTTGGGACCCCTTATAGGTTACGGGGCTGATTCGGATGAATTCTGCACATTCAGTTGAATTTGCAGCTGTCGCATGGTCGTGCGTCCTAACCGCATGACCGTGCGGTGCCTACGACGTCGAGGGTGCTGGCAATGCACGAGCCAGTGCATTGGTTTACTCGAAAACGCACGGCCATGCGTCCAACCGCACGACCGTGCGATATCTCGCGTCGGTCAGCTTCGCGTAAACAGCAATTTAAGGCGTCGGGCAAAGTTGGAAAATGCACGGGGCGTCGGCGACGGCCATAGGGGCGTCGGCGACGGCCCCTAGAATCACCATTTTTCTGCAGATCCGTTTCGTCGTTCGAAAACGCTAAAACTTGCGTAACTTTTAAACTGTTTACCCGTTTAACCTCCCGTTTCTTCCCACATGACCGTAAATTGATATTCTATCATGTGAACTTGAAATCCCATGTCCGGATTAAGAAAATTCTTAACTTATGCACTATCGAATTATTACCTTTTTACAAGTTTTGACCCGTTCCTGCATTTATCTCAAATAATCTGATTATTTGACCCCGACTCCTCATATACCTTATACTTTCAACGTTATTTATCATAAAGGACAGAATTCTTGGATGTCTTGCCTCCTCTTAACACATTTTCGCTCAAAAGCTTATTTTGACCCGTCATGGATATTTACGCATTAAGTGGTCTATGACATACAAAACCATGCTCCCCACTTTCATACTTGACCAAAACATTATACTAATCGAATAGCTTGTTTCCGATAGACATTTAGGGTCATTTGCCCGTTATACCTATCAAGGGAGTTTTTGTCAACATTGCTCCATCCTTTACAACCAAGGACTTCATTGCGTATTTAACCAACCTTACCACTTGACGACAATTCTAACGCACATACCTTACTCGGATCAAAGCTAAGATCCGTTTAATACTTCATCGATTTCATACAACTCATTCCTATTTGACCTCAATTATCATACCTAATAAGTCGCATATAATTTTACATAAACAACTAAGAAGTGATTACAGAAATCACTTACCTCATGCATTCGTGTTCATATTCATTTCCTCGTCACTTCTTGACCCGTTAGCCTTCCGTGCTTGATTCCGTCTCGACATGATTTCTATACTTCCATGTCATCGAAATCACATTCTCATTAGCATACATAATTGTACATGTTAACGATCATATCGATCGCATAATTCACATTTGATGTTTATAGTCACTCCTAACAAGCATAATACATGTAACCAAGTTCATATCATTTCCAACTCGTGTAATCCGTCATGTCATCGCATTAAACACACATACGTCTAACACGCACCGTATAACTTACTTTAATCTTACAATTATGACAACACGTGTAACCATTCTTCTTATACACAGTTGACTTTTAGAAGTCAAGGGTTCATTTAATTTAACTTTCAAATTATCATTATATACCCGTAACATCATAATAGCCTATACGGACAACACTATATACATTTCATCATACACTTGGCGTGTATACTACCTCCTAAGCATAGTGTACAACCAATTCATGCGTATTCTTTTAAACTCATACATAAATCATCAAATTATCCTTCTAAATCAACATGGATCATTCATGCATAACATCAAACATACTAGTATCACATTTCTTTCAATTCCTCTAACAAGAATCTACCATACATATCGAAATACATCAATATTAAGCAAGAATTTAGACATAGATGATTTACCCGTTGTCATCATCTTCACCATAACAAACGGGTTTCACCATCAAACATCAAATTAACCTAAACAATGCGTAATCCACGTTCCATATGATGATTCTAACACACACCCGCCCTCAATTTCATACTAATTCGTAATATACATCATAACCCACTTCGTGAAAGATCACCAATCTAACTTTTAAGAGATACCTTACGATCCCCTTGTGAAAGTGATCATTAATCCATGTTCATTCATGAATTTAAGCCTTGATTCATCCTTCAATTTGAAGCTTTTGAAGAACTAGGGTTTGGCTCCTTTGGAGCCCTCCTGATCGTTCCAGAACACACGAAATGTGTGTGTTTGTGTGTGTGTGGTTTGTTAATTAAAACATAGCTTTCCCTTTGTTCATCTTTGGTCCCTCTAGTTTGTTTCCTTGTTTGTTTTGCTAAACATTTGACTAGGTGTAATAACCTAGTTATTATACTCCATTTTATTAAACATGGGGTCACACTAACAAATTTAGTAATTCGAGTTTTGGGGCGTTACATAAATCCACTTGTATTGTTCATAGATTCGCCCGATTTCTCATAAAAACCCCAAACCCTTGTTTTTTAACCGAAAAAAGATAAAATTGAATGGGTAAACGGGTTGTTTTGGGGAAAACGGCACTTGGAGTTTCATTTTCGGGGGAAACCGCACCTATTGGACAAAAAAATTTCAAGTTTTCGAAACCGGGATGAAAAATGGAATTTTGGTGTAACAGACGCCTGGACACGAGGCCGTGTCCGCTGAACACGGGGTCGTGTGTAGCCCACTGTTTGCAGTTTTGTCCGAAAATTCTGCTGTTTTGTGCTAACTTATGGTGTATTCTTTCATATGGCAAAGAAGTGCACAAGGTTTAACGCCAATGAGCTCGATGCTAGGGCAAGATATGACATACTTCAAACAAGACCGGAGGAATACCCGAGGCAAGCATGCACGGAACTGTTAACTGTGGTGAATCAAATTGACCGGTTCAACAACCTCGTTACCGGCCCGCTGAGAGTCGCTTTAACAACTCGTCTTCATTCCGTCCACGAGTGCACTTTGGAATTCTACAGCACCTTCACATTCAACTCAATGTGCGACCCTTTCGATAGTGATGGGGTCGTATTCAGATGTGGTGGAACTCGATACTCGATCTCAATGTCTCAATTCGGTACGATTGTTGGGCTGTTTGCGGAAGAAGACGCGGGTAACGAGGAAAATACCGGAGGGATGCGAGAAATGGATGAAAATGACCGCCAAGCCGCATGGGCTCAGATTGGTGAAGGGCACTATAATCCAAGCAGCACTAAGTTGAGGGACCCGCTATACCGCTACATTCATAGGCTCCTCGGCTACTCTCTTAGCCAAAGACATGACAGCGGCGGTGTTGTGGGGTTGAGAGATTTGATTGTCCTCCACTGCATCCATAACCGCAGGCCCCTCGATGTTCCGTTCCTCCTGCTCCGAAACATGCATTTGAACAAGCTTGCTAGTCCACCAACCCCTATCTTCTTTGGAGGATGGATATACCGTCTTTTCAAGCAATTCACCAACATACCTAGGTCCTTTGAGAGGAGCCCATGGTCGAGAAGGGTGGATATACACATCTGCCGTTCCATGAACCTAATATATGAAGCCGAAGACGGGACAGTTAGCTTTCAACGGATGCAGGGACATGCATGGAACCCGCAGGCAGCACTCGTCCTTCACGCCCCTCAACAGTACCAGTACTAGCCCCATGGTGATCCGGGCCAGTCCTCCTCACAAGGAGGCGGTTTTCCTAACTTTCAAAGTTTACATGATTTATTGCAGGAAAACCTCATGTGCACCCGGAACACTTACAACATGGCAAGCAACACGTACGCCCGGGTCGGAGCCATTGAAAGAAACATATCCGACATCCAGGATGATATAGGGAACATCCGGGAGTACATGGCGGGGCATGGTGGAGGAGATGATGATGATGATGAGGACGAGGACATGGATTAGGAGGAGTGAAGGAAGGAACATTCGGTTGGAGACACCACAGGTTAACCCCCCTTTCTATCTTGAACAATTTGCGGCCTGCGTGCCAAGTGTTGAACAATTTACTTTCTTTTAATTTTCTGCACTTATTTTCCTTTTTCTTTTAACTTTGTTGACATGGATGTTGAACTTGGTAAATTAAGATGTTTGCTATGGTGTGGTATAGTGTTTATTGATTAAGCAGGTACATACGAGGCTTAGAGCACTAAGCATTAGTGCTACTAAAGCCGGGACAGGAAAACCGAGGAAAGAAACATGTTTTTCAACCTTGCTGATTGTCCACACGGGGCCGTGTCCAGCCGACACGCCCCCGTGCCCACTCCCCCAAACTTGCTGTTTATTTTAATTCTGCAGACTTTGACAGACACGGGGTCGTGCCCAGCCAACACACCCCCGTGTCCACCTTCTGTAAGTTTTCGTTACTGGCACCTGAACACGGGGTCGTGTCCAACGAACACGGGGCCGTGTCCAGACGACCAGTAACACAAAATTTTTGCTTTTTCACACCTTTTTACACATTCAATCAACCTAAAAAGTTATTTTTGGGACACATTGAGGACAATGTGTAATTTAAGTGTGGGGGGGGGGGATGCTAAAACCTTGAATCTTGTAAGTCCTAAATACAAGCCTTACACAAAACTCTATTGGAACCGCTAATCACCCCAAATTTTTTCAAAAAATTTCATTTTTTTTACTTGTCTAGGTTTAACTTGGGAATTTTAAATTGTAAAAAAGGTTATATTTTTACAAATTTACATCCGATAGCGTCGTGATAAAAAGAACCAACATAAGAAAGTTATGAAAATGCATGACAAGCTTAGTTAAAATTTGATTATATATACTTGATCACATAAAAACTCATTCCCACAAAAGTGAGTTTTGAGCCTTTATTGAGCATACAATTACATATCATTAAACTAAATGCTCATTTTTCGTTTCTTGTGTGAATAGCCGCTTGGTTCTTACGACTCTAGAACTTGCCACGACGATACATTCCCGGTCCTTACCGACTTAAACCCGAGTAAGTAAATGATGGAGGCATTAGGACTAACCCTTTTTATTTCTACACCATTATTTTTTCTTTTTTTTACCACCTACCCAAAATCCCCCTAGTTAACCCCTTTGAGCCAAAACCTTTTCATTTCATAACCCAAACCAAACACCCTTTCACCCACCAAAACCTTTTTATTTTTAACCATTTGTTTTAGTAACAAGTTCGGTTTTTCGTATGACTTTCAAAAAAAATGTGTTGATGATGAAGCATAAGAAATAAACAAGCAAGTTCATCAAAAATAACTTTGTTGGAAATTATGGCTTCATCAAAATAAAATAAAATAAAAGTTGAAAAATAGAGTCTTACGAAAACTGATGCTTTTTACGTTTTTTTCGCCCTTTTCTACTAACCACTAACCCAACCACCTACCTTTAACCCAAGCCTAACCCTTCACCCAAAAAGTCCTCTTGATATTTACAAATGTATATAGTTAAAAAGGAGGAGGATTGATTGCTTGGCAAGCTTATGGTAGAAGTAAGTTCCATGCTGCTCTCGAGTGATCCACTAAAATACATTTTCGGCCGAGTGTTGAGTGATCCCCGTGAGGAATGTGAACTCGTATATAAACGGAATTTTAAAGAGGCATGTTATGCCCTAATAAGTAACTTATCTTATGAAAAGTTTTGAATAAATCATGACGAATAAGATTGTAAATAAATAAAAAGAAAACTTAATAAAGAATCTTGGAAATCCCGACACTCTATGACAAGCCCAAAAACTTTCTCTTCTACCCATTCCATTTGGGAGTGTAAAACCACATTATAAAGAGTTTTGCTTGAGGACAAGCAAGGATTCAAGTGTGGGGGTATTTGATGTGTGCAAAATGCAACATATAAATTACATCAATTGTGGCATAAATCTAACCCTTTTTTAGTACTAATGTTGGAAAAAGTATGCCTTTGTCTTCCTTTTGTATTTTCAGGATTAAATGAGCTCAAATTAACAAAAGAAGCAAAAAGACAGCAAAATCTAACATAAATACAAGAAAAGGAACAAACGTGACGTGCCCGACCCCACGACAGCATCTTCCCAAGCAAAACAAGAAGACAGAAGACTGAACACGCCCTGTGCTCAGCCAGCACGGGGGCGTGCCCAAGTGTCAGCAGAAAAGACAAAGTGGTAGAAGCTTCCATTGCCCACCACGGGGCCGTGCTCAGCGGGCACGGGGCCGTGGTCAACTATAAGATTCGCAGAATCCAGGCAAATCTTCATAGTACAGATATGCTTCTGCACACGGGGTCGTGCTCAGCGGACACGGGGGCGTGGTCAACTAATACAAACAAGCTGCAATAAATGAAGAAAGAGAAGGATGTGGACACGGGGCCGTGCCCGAGCTTCTGTTCAGCCTATAAATAGGAGTGCTTGGCTCAAGCTCAAACCATCCCTTGGCACACCACCTCTCTCACACTTCACCCACCACCCACCACCATCATAACACCCTCATCCATTGTCCATCGTAGAGTGTGTGAGTCGTCTCGGGATCCAAGATTGATCGTAAGAGTTCTTGACAATCAAGGCCATGTTTGCCTAAGTCTCTTACATCACTTGGTGAAGACAAAGTGTCTAGTGTAATACTTTTTATTTTTAATCTTTTCGCACTTTTTACTTGGTTTTGTATTAATGACTTTAATAACTAGTTTCTTATGTTGAAGGTGATTTTTCCTTATCGTTTGTCCGTGGTGTCTTGGCATTATTTTACTGTCTATATAAAATAAACGATCTTCACCATTCATATCTCCACGGTCTATATGGAGGTATGTTGGCTACCTGGTCGGGGGTTAAGGGAACGGTTTGGTAAAAGTCTTGCCTTGTTCAGTGTATAGATCCTGCAAGGACCTGGGTCAAATTTAGTAGGACCTCCTTCAATACTTAACGGTATTGGATGGTGGGGGTCCAAACTCTTTGATCCCCTCATATGTAAGCTACTATTAATACTATAACCTGGCTATTTAGGACTGTATCCCTGCTGACTCAGACTACTTAGCCGAGGGTAACGTCACCTTCAAAAGAGGGGCCTACCATAATTTGCATTAATAACTTAATTAATTATCTTTCAATAATCCGACCCTTTAGGATTGTATCCTTGCTGACTCAAACTACTGGGTTGAGGGTAACGTCACCTTCAAAAGAGGGGCCTACTACAATAACTAAGATAATCTCTTAAAAAGTGCAAAAGTGCGGAAATAATCAAAGGTTACACTAAACACGAGTCGGAACCAAGTGATTCATCTTGTCTATCTGTTTTTATTTTTATTTTTATTTTCAGCATTTTAGTTAGTTTTTATTTTTCTAGTTTAAAACTTTTTTCTAACTTTTTGATTTGATTAGACGTTGAGGATAAACCGGTATTAAAAGCTCTTGTATCCTTGGACGACCTCGGTATCTTACCAACACTATACTACGCTCACGATGGGTGCACTTGCCCATATGTGTGTTTAGTGTTAGTAAATATCGTGTTTTATAAATTTAAAACTTGGCTAAAAAAGTGTAAAAGGGCTTAAAATAAACATTAAAACCATAACACACTTCACGCACATCAGTACTCGTTTGGGTTTTTTTAGCAGATCTTGAAGATTAAAAAGGGGAAACTGAATGGGTTTTTTTCATGATTTTGGAAGGGTCTTACTGTAGAACAGATCTTGAAGATCTGAATCAGCCGGATTGTTTCTGATTTTTTTGGAATATTGGAAGTATGAGATGAGAATTTGGGATTTGAGGGTGTTTGGGATTAGAGAGGGAAAGAGATGGTGTTTAGAGAGAGAATAGGGTGTTTATATGTTTTATTGCTTTTTATGTTTTATTTTTTATTTACTTTTTTTAAATTATTGATACAATGACTAAATTACCCTCATGTGCAAAACATATACTATATTTAACTGAAAATTTTAACTATGTTAGTGCTAAAGGACGTAGAGTGTAATGGATTTTGCAAATAAATGATTGTGACTGTAATTATTGAAATTAAAGGTTATCCGTTGCAATTCGGTACAAACATAAAGGACGAAAAATGTAGTTTACCAAAAAAAAAAAAAAAAGTGAGGCGGGTTAATGCACAACTCAAAAGCAAAATGGTAAGTTTATCGAGTCATCACGAGCCCCGACTACCCCTGATGTTTAACCCGGATCTGTTCATATGACTTCACTCGGTTCAACATCTCTCAAACCAATCTCTGCTTTTAACTTCTCACACCACAACTAAATCAAGCTATATTATACTGAATCTCACCATCAGGTATTTCACTTTGATTCTTTAATTTCTATCTATTCCCGTATAAGCATGATCTTCAATTTTTAGGGTTTTTGGTGGCTCCAACTCGTCGATACATGTTACAGAAAATTATAAACATCTGGACTTTTGATTGTTGTTATTAGGTTTTTTAAAAATCATACCTTTACGAACTTATTGCAATTTCAAGTTAGATTTTAGGGTTTCAGATTTGGGGAAAATGGATATCTTAATTGATTATGGTTTCTGAAAGTGAAATTCATAAAAAAAATTTTATGTTTTAATCACTTTTAAGTGTTACCCGTCTTGATATTTAGCCAATTATTCTAAATTTTAGGCCAAGCCCCATAAGGCCTCATAAGGAAGGTTATATGACAAGTGACAAAATGTGTAAAAGAGGCAGGATTATATAACTTGAGTGTGTAGTGGAATGGAGTTATATAACTCTTTCAATTATACATACATATGTATATAAATATATGTGTGAGAGAGACCAGCATAATATCACTCCGTTATAATTTTCGCGAGGATGGCCGGAATCCACCGTATGGCACCCCTCGATGCGGTGTGTCAGAGCGTCATGGGGCACTATAACCTGCTTTGACGCCATATCCTTCCCCACTACGGAATAACTAAGTATAAAACTTGAAGGCTCTGAATATTTAACTCTATGAAACTTGCTTAATAAGTCAAGAACAAAATAGTGTTTATAGTGTGGGGTTATTTTTGCCAACGATAAAGCCCAACAATTTTAATCTACGTAGGTTTCTATTTTTTTTTTATTTTAGTGTGATAAAATAAAGATAAAGACCAACAATTTTAATCTACACAGGTTCCTATTTTTTTAATTTAGTGTGATAAAATAATAAAGAAAAAAAAAGTTATATGTTACTTTGGTAATTGGCTCTGACGTCTAACTAAGACCGGGTGTAGTGGTTAAGAAAAATAATGCTTTTACCATGGGGCATTATCCGACACGTGGCAGTCCAGTCAGCATGGGGCATTATTGCAAAAGTGGTGTAGTGGGGTATGATTCCAATAACGCCCATGCAATCATTTCACAATTATTTTTTTTTTATAAAAAATAGGAGAAAGTGGGTGATATATATATAGTGGGTAAATTTTTGAATTAATAAATAAATAAATAAACAATTGACTGTTGCCAACGGTCATGTCTCAAGCCCCAATGCAAATTCAGCGTTTTAAATAAAACGGCAACAACATTTTTTTTCAAAAAAAAAAACGCCTAATAACGCCTAGTGTAATGGGGGGGGGGGGGCGTTTTGGGGCGTTTTTTTTTCAATTTTTTTTTAAAAATACCGCCCCACTACGGGTGGTCTAAAGGAATTAAATTACATGTAACTACAAACACAACTACACAAGATGGGGAGAATATCAGAAACTTATCTAGCACTCTCTCATTGGTCCAATCAATTTATGATTTTATCCTCGCTTTAAAATTATGATTTTGCCATCAGTTCAAAATTGCATTTTTGCTCCAAGTTCAAAATAAAATTTTGCTTTTGACCCAAGCTAAAAATTGCAATTTTTCCCTTGATTCAAAATTACGATTTTGCCTCGTTTAAACCGGCCGGTTGAACCGGTTAAACCAGATGCCGGAAGCTTGCCTGGCAGGAATCATACCGGTAAATTGGGGGAACGGCAAAGAAGTTGTACCGCCGGTAAATTAAGTTATACCAATCTAAACTGGTATATCGGTACCGGGAAAATGTTAAATTTTGGATTTTTATCTTTTATGTGCTAAAAAAGGTGACGATTTACCATCCTAGTAACACCTAGCGCCTACAATCCACTTTGATCAAACTTCATTCACGATCCACACACGTCGATCATTGGGTTATTTTTTATTATGGATTAACTTTTGGAATATTTTTTTATCTTTGAATGATGCAATTTTGGATTATTTTTTGAGTTGAAATTGTATTTTATAGATTCATATAGTTAATTAGTTGACCCGGTTCAACCGCCTGGTACAAACCAATTAAACCATTTCTGAGTTTAAAACGGTATAATTTAAAAACTGGTTTTTAAAATATTGCTAGGGGTATGAAACCCATAAAAAAAGCGAGTCGGGTTAATGCACAACTCAATGGTAAGTTTATCGGGTCATCACGAGCCCCGGCTACCCCCGATGTTTAACCCGGATCCGTTCATATGACTTCACTCGGTTCAACATCTCTCAAACCAATCTCTGCTTTGTAACTTCTCACACCACAACTAAATCAAGCTATATTATACTGAATCTCACCATCAGGTATTTCACTTTGATTCTTTAATTTCTATCTATTCCCGTATAAGCATGATCTTCAATTTTTAGGGTTTTTGGTGGCTCCAACTCGTCGATACATGTTACAGAAAATTATAAACATCTGGACTTTTGATTGGTGTTATTAGGGTTTTTAAAATCATACCTTTACGAACGTATTGCAAATTTCAAGTTAGATTTTGAGGGTTTCAG